>CM029382.1:230412-742912 GCA_017165825.1 Hepsetus odoe
AAGGTAGTCTTCATCATGGCCACTAAGGGTGAGTCAATTGTACATTTTGTGTGGAAGTGCTCCTTTCCGACTCAAGTTGCAGAAATAGAGCCAAGATCAATAAAGGAACAGAAAGAATGCAGGAGCATCTATGGCAGCTGGAAGAAATGGTGCTGTTCTGTGTATGTGCGAACTTAACATACTGCTTTCTGCCAGCATAGCTTTTATAAATAAATTCAATAAATTGTAATTCGGTATACGATTTAAGTAAATTAATTTCATATTTTCATAATGCATTAAAATATATTTCTAGTCACACTAGATAACCACATCATGAAATTCAGTTTTAAAGATGCTTAAAACTGATAATAGTGATTTTGGTTTCCAAGGATACAGCTGATTTGTGATTCTGGTTGCGATAGACGTCTGTACATCCATTAATGTATTTAATAATAATAATAATAATAATAATAATAATAATAATAAAATAAAAATAACTACAAGCTGTATTTTTATTGACCTTTAGAGTTCAAAAATAATAAAAATACTTTTTCCATGATGTTAATTAAAATCTGTACTGTTTTGTGAAACTTAAAGGGTTTGCTTTATCTCTTTAGCGTTTCTGTGTCGTTAAACAATTCTCAATGTCAATACCAAAACATATATCCTGAATTCCGAAAAAACAATCTAAAAACTGTAACAGGTTCTGGCTTAAAGCAAAAATGAATGTGAAATATGGTAAACAAATGTAATATTGGCTTCAAAAGATTACAGACTGATCAACAAACAAGTGCTGTTTTCAAAAACATGCATAGAGAACCTGCAGTCCGTATTATGCAGGCCGCAGTCCGTATTATAAAAGAAAGTCTGTTTTTGGCCCAGCTGATGATTTGAATATCAAAAGCTGGTTCTGAATTATGCAGAACTGTGTGGTGCTCATGCTACTATTGAAGTAATCTGTTTCCTAAGAGGGAATTTCAGTACCTGAAATTTATGTTGATGTGCATTAAGATGCAGCCACTGAAACAAAAGCTCACCTCAAAGAAGTCTTTCATCTGTTGTGCCAGATCAGTTTCTTTATCAGCATCCCTCTTTGCCTCCTTCACTTTGTTCACTTTTCTTTGGAAATCCAATTCGATTTCCTGCTTGTGGATTCTGCAACGAAAAACAAGTGTCTTGCCTTCTGATGCAACACTCCGTGATATAATAATTACACCCCATGAAATGAAAGTGAAGTCAAAGTAACTGTTGTCATTGTAAACACACCACAGCACTTGGATTTTGACCCAAGATGAGTATTGGGTAGCCTTACATCCAGGGGGGAAGCAGTGATGGTAAAGAACCTTGTCCAAGGGTGCTCATGAGCACATTTCTTAGGACGGCCTAAGTCTGTGTTGCATGCAAACAGAGGCCCAACCCTCAATAAATCAAATCAAGCAGAAGATATGGCAAAAAATTACATTTAATCAAAAGCAGATTTATTAGACTGGATTTCATGAGCAAAAAGTTTGACACTTCTGCAGGCCTTCTACGTGCAACGGGGGTTTGTTGGAGTCTATCCCAGTGCTCACTGGGATAAAGGCAGAGAAGCACCTTGGACAGCTTGCCAGCCCATCACAGGGCAGACACACAGACAAACACACTTGCACACACATCATATTTAGGGGGTAAATTAACATTCTAATCCTGATGTGCGAGATGAAATCAGAGCAACCGAAGGAACATAGAAATCATACAAACTCGACACAGAAAGGACCCGAACCATCCCAAATAGGAATCAAACCCAGGACCTTTATGATAAGCAGCCCTACATTATACCAGCCCTTATACCTACATTAACCCACTATTAAAAAAATAGTTATTGAAAACCAAAATTTACCTTGATGCTTCTCCTATGTGAGTGAGCTGTTCAGGAAACCTCAGCAAAGCAGGATCACTCTTCTGAGCTTGCTGTGAAAGAAAGAGAAAGGCAGGATACTTGTAAACAGTGCTATTCTCTGCAGACATCACTCGGAAGAATAGTTTCAAGTTACCATCACAACGTAGTGCATGAGGTTCATTCCTGGATTGTTGGCTTTAGTGTCGGCTAGTTTCAGGAGAGACGTCATCCTGAAGCCCACGGCGCTGCCAGCATAGCCATCCTGAAAAGGAAGGATAGTCAGATTATAACTTTTAATGACAACTGAGCAACTTCAACATGATTTGCATTCACACAAAATAAAATAACGCTCACCGCATTCATGTAGTTTCCAGTCTTCAACACCAGACGGATGATGGAATGAAGATCAAGACAATCCAACAGTTCTAAAGGAAAGATAAGAGAAAGGATGTGTTGTGCTTCCTAATTCCACTTGACTCTTCATATTTGGTAAGTTTGCTTGATTTGTCTGTTGTTTATCTTACTGCTACTTGAGTTCTCCATGTATCTGATCACCATCTCTTATCTTTCAGTTTTCTTGCCAGCATGTTGCCCTGTCAACTAGAGACTCCAGAACATGCCCGGAGGAATCTCACCACTCTGTCACTGTCCTCTCTTTGCTCCACAGTTCTCTCCCACCTATCTCCTCCTGCTACAACTACCCCGACTGTTTCTACTCTCGAACTCCATACTACTGAACTCCTCTCCTCCCTCAGCCATTCAATTGACCAGCTCTGTCCTTTAATTAACAGAACAAGACGTGCTTCTCCACGGGCCCCGTGGCTGACCGAAGTTCTGCGCAAAAACCGTAGAGAACTGCGATCAGCTGAAAGGAAGTGGAGGAAATCTCGGCGTTCTGAGGATCTTGTTTCATTTCACTCTCTCCTCTCCATATTTGCTACAGATCTAGCCTCTGCCAAGTCAGTGTTCTTCAAAACCAAGTTTGAAGAATCTTCAACTAATCCTCGTAAACTTTTTGCCACCTTCTCTTCTCTTCTAAAACCGCCTCGTCCTCCTGTTGTCTCATCTCTCTCCCCAGATGACTTTGCTTCATTTTTTGACGAGAATACTGAGGCAATCAGAAGATCCTTCCACTCAACTGTCAATTCTCCTATCCAGCCCCAAGCATCCTGCGACCACCAATTCCTTACCCTCTCGCCGCTCTCCACGGAAGAGTTACTGCTACTCTTGAAGTCCAGCAATCCCACCACCTCGCCCCTTGATCCGATTCCATCATCCCTACTCCTGGAGTTGGCTTCAGATCTTCTTCCATACATTTCTCAGATTATCAATGGATCTCTTGAGACCGGCCATGTTCCATCTGCGTTCAAGTCTGCCATCGTCACCCCTATCCTGAAGAAACCATCTCTGGATTGCACGGAATTGAACAACTACAGACCGGTATCCCTTCTCCCCTTTCTCTCCAAAGTCTTAGAGCGAGCAGTTTATAACCAACTCAACGTCTTCCTGGCTCAAAACGGTCTCCAGGATCCCTACCAGTCTGGATTTAAAACATCGCACTCAACTGAAACGGCTCTTCTGGCTGTCACTCACGAACTCCATGCTGCAAGATCGAACAACCTGTCCTCCGTCTTGATTCTCCTTGATCTCTCGGTGGCCTTTGACACAGTGGACCACCAGCGCCTCCTGACCACTCTCTCCAACCTGGGGATTGCTGGCACTGCCTGGCAGTGGTTCTCCTCATACCTACAGGATCGTCATTACCAAGTTTCATGGCAGGGCCATTGGTCCACTGCCGATTCCACGAAATTTGACAACGGGCGTTCCCCAAGGATCTGTCCTTGGTCCCCTTCTATTTTCTCTATATACCAGCTCTCTGGGGAAGATCATACTCTCTCATGGCTTCTCCTATCATTCTTATGCAGATGACACTCAACTTATCCTCTCATTTCCCTCCCACAATCAACAGGTCTCTACCCGTATCTCTAACTGCCTGGCTGACGTCTCCGCATGGATGACAGCTCACCACCTCAAGCTCAACCCTGACAAGACTGAGCTTCTCTACTTCGAAGGCTATCAAACTCCGCGTCATGACCTTCTCATCTCCTTTGGGGGATCACTTCTCGTCACATCTCGATCGGCTAGGAACCTCGGTGTCACTTTCGACAACGAGCTCTCCTTCTCCTCCCATATCCTTAATCTCTCTAGGTCCTGCCGACACCTTCTTTTCAACATTAGAAGAATCCGTCCTTTCCTCACCACCCAGGCAACCCAACTACTGGTCCAGTCCCTGGTCATCTCGAAACTGGACTACTGCAACTCTCTCCTGGCAGGTCTTCCACTGAAGGCAACAAGACCACTACAATTGATTCAAAACGCTGCCGCTAGACTCGTCTTCAACCATCCCAAGTTCCCTTCATCCACTCCTCTGCTGCGGGATCTGCACTGGCTCCCAGTGGCTGCTAGTATCAGGTTCAAAACTCTAACTCTCGCTTACAAGGCTACTAACAGCCTTGCTCCATCTTACTTGTCGGCTCTAATTAAACATCGTGTCTCTTCTCGTCCCCTCAGACCATCAAGCACTGCTCGTCTTGAACCTCCACCATTGAAAAACAGAGGAAGACACGCATCAAGACTCTTCTCAGTTCTGGCCCCTCAGAACTCATGGTGTATACTTGTTACAAGGGCTCTTAGTCTGTTACTTAGGTGGTACTAGCTAATCAGTAGTTACTGATCTGAGCTGGTTACCAAGATGATGATCTATCGTGGAAATAAAGCACTGTTGTAAGTCGCTCTGGATAAGAGCGTCTGCTAAATGCCATAAATGTAAATGTAAATGTAAGGATGGAAAGTTTATCTACAAAAGGAGCCAAATAAACCATTGTTTAGTTATTTTTTCAGCTAAACGCATGTAGAAAGTCAAAGCAGATACAAGTGTTCTGTTACATGAGGCTGATATGTTATATATTTGGCCTACTTTCTAAAAATGTATGTTTAAATACAATCTAATAACCCTGGAAATCCCTGGTCACATTGTAAATTTTGTTCATTTTGAACAAAAAAAAAAAAAAAAAACACTTTTTGAGGGGAAGCCTTCATATTGATAAAGAGAAGCCTTTAACATTTGACATAAACCTATAGAAACATTTAAAGGAGTTTATTCCAACAACTATCTATCATCAGAAAGGATTATTTTGCCACTTTCACCCCAGAAAGAGTTACAAAAATTTATATTTTCAAGAGTAAATAATTTTACTATGTAGGTTTATGTGAATTGTCATTAATGCCATATGTAGATGTGATATTGCCCAATGAAAACGATCCTACAGTAGAGGACACTGACTTAACTGTAGGTCCTAATTTCTTTATATTTAGTAAAATATAAAAAATGTATAAAAAACGGTGGCCTAGTGGTTAGTGCATTGGCCGGAAGATCAGGGGTTCGAACCCCTTCCCAATTGGTTGCCCTAAGGTACCCTTGAGCAAGGTGCCGTCCCCCGTCACGCTCCTCCCTGCGATGGGCTGGCGACCTGTCCAGGGTGAGCTGGGATGGACTCCAGCACTCCCCCGTGACCCCGCTTGGGACAAGCGGCAGAAAATGGCTGACTGACTAAAAAATGTTCATTTTTCCTTTAATACTAGTTTTTCCCAATATTTAAATTCAGTAATTACATTACAATGTTCTCCGTAGAGGATAGATACATATTCACATTTATTAAGCTGAAAAATATAATTTGGCATAAACTAAGTAAGTAATAAAGGGTTAAATTAAATAAGCCCAGGATTGACTGCCCATTGAATATATAACTTCCTAATCTTAAACAAACTAAATGAGAGGAAATCAGATTATCTGAAAACACTTTTTCACAGCACTGTAGCCACAAGGGAAAAAAAGAAGTCATGAGAAATTAAGTTGAAGTTTGGTTCCGGCTTATTGTCATAGGATTTAAAAGGGTGGGACATTACCTTTCCCAGCAGCGGTCATGATGGTAATACAATGATTCACCTCATCCATAAAATGAGGAAACTCCTCTTTGAGAACTAAACTCTTCAGTCGTTCCTCATAGCTTGAAAGAAAGATATATCAGATCAATTTTTCAAATCTCATTGATCTCATTTTATTATATACAATGTATATACAAAAACATTACAGCTTATTAGCTCCAAAGGTTTCTAAATGCACGTTCATGGCAACCCGTTTAGCTCAAACAGTAGACAAAAGCAAACAGTCTCTGACATGAATGGCAGTGAGAGGATGGATAGTAGACAAATACACTTCCAGACTATGACTCACCATGGAAGCTTCACAAGCTGTACCATGAACTGATCAGCCTCAGAGAGGGTTGAAGAGTCTCCTTTAAAAGCAAGAAGCTCTTTCACCTGAAACCAAAACAGGCCCACACACATCAAAACTCAACAGCTAACTGGTGGAGGACATGCAAACCTTACATTTTAAGAAAGACACACCTCTGAAGTCAACCCTTATAAAGTATAACTATACCTCTCCAGAATCAGGCAGGAGTTTAAACAGCTCCTCCAGCTTTCCTGAGCCAAATCCTTCACTCCTACCCTGGCAGATGTCCTCAATGATTCCTTTAACTGACCTGTAGGAGGTAAAGAAGAGATACTTTAACGTAAAAAAAGAACATATCTATGAATTGTTGCTGTAAATTCATTTAAATAAGGAAGACATTAAAGGGTTACTCAAATATGGACGGCTAAAAACACTTAAATGGAGTCGGTCTCACTATATCAGTTTTATACGAATTGTAATAAGATCATTTTTGACCCACGGACAGTGTTCACAACCCTACGTGACATCCACAGAAGCCTGACAATAAAGTACAGAGACAGTTATAGGCTTATTCCAAGAAGTGTCTATTGTTAGGGGATGAAAGTGAGGGGAAAAGCCTAGTAGTCTGAAAAAACTTTAGAAATGTCAGTGTAGGTTTATGTCAGTTTTCATGGTCATGTCTCCTTATGAACACAACTTATCTGAATGTTATTATTATTATTATAATCCAATGACTAAAAATGGACCCCTTGGTCCTGATCTCGTAGATTAATGGAGACATGGTTTGGTGTCCACATTTTGCAAATTTCTTCAGTAATTAGAGCAATGATATTAATGTTGCTTCTAAACACTAGAAGGCAGTAGAAACCCAAACGGCCCAAATCATTTCCATAAAAAAGCATCACTAAAATTCCACTCAATCTGCTAAATCTATTCCAGATCATGAAGGTAAGGCAATGTTGTCAATTTACAAATGCTATTCCAGCGCCAGTGTTGCCAGAAATGTCTCAGTGACCTTTTTCCAGAGTAAGTGATTTTGTGTCCTAAACCGCATTTAAGGCTGCGATCTCAGAGCAGCTTGAGAAGGTTATGGTAGGTGGTGGTGGTCCACTGGTAGGGTACTTGCCTGTGGACCTATGGCTCAAGAGGTCCCATTTTCAAATCCCACCTCTGGCATTACCACCACTGGGTCCCTGAGCAAGACCCTTAACCCTGAGTGTCTCCAGGGGGACTGTCCCTGTAATTAGGACATGGAAGCCGCTCTGGATAAGAGCGTCTGCTAAATGCCATAAATGCAAGGTTGAGAGAAGTTTCAGCAATGCATTTTATGGATATTATTCTGCATGATTGGGTGACTATTGCCTAGAATAGGTTCTAGTCCTCGCAGCTTAGCACCAAACTTGTCTTTGCTGATTGACTACATCTGGGAAGAGAGGACAATTGTGAAGATTTCTTTTATCCTCAAAATGTTCATTTAAATGATGATGAGATATAGGTTTTTATGTGAACACAAACTAAAGAAGCCAGTGAGCCTGTGCTGCCATAACCCATAGCTTGAATCAGATTTAACTTGGGCTGACTAACAGTGGAAAAGCAAACCCATGCTGCAAGATTCTGATAAACTCATTAAACATGTTTGACTTACTAAGATGTGTCAGAAAAACCCCTGGAGTACCAGAGCTCTACATGTTGTAGCATTTCCCCCATTCAAACACACCCAGTTCACCTCAGAAAGTTAGTTCATTAGTTGCATCAGTGTGTGTTGGGAGCATAAAAAGAGCAGTTGAGCACTCCAGGACCAGGACTGAGAAACACAGTTTTAGTAAATAGAAATGAAATAAAGTGCTGTGATGAGGCACGATTTTAGGAGTGTGAGTGTCACAGTGTTATGCATCAGTTATGATCATTCATTTTTTAATTATTTTGATGTTTTTTTTTTTAAAGATGAATTTGTAACCAAGGGAACAAAAAATAATTGCAAAGTTGCAAGTTTATTTTAATTCAATTATCATTATTATCCTGAATTCACTATCCCGAATTCTTGCAAATAAGGTGAAAAGCAGAGAAACACCCTGGACAGTTTATTAGTTAGTCTTGACAGTCTGCCATTAATAAAAACTAAGCAGCGGTGGCCTAGAGGTTAGGGACTCTACCCCAGGATCAGAAGGTAGTTCGATTCCCAGACCAGAAGGTCGTCCTGAGGTACCCTCGAGCAAGGTACTGTACCCATCACTGCTCCCCGTGCGCTTTAAATGGCTGCTCCCTGCTGCACGGTGTGTGGGTGAAAAGCAGAGACTGTGTTTCATTGTGGTTCACTGTGTGCTGAGCTGTGTTTCACAATGACGAGCTGTCACTTTCACATATAAAACCAGCATTATCATTTTCATTTCTTTATAATAGCCAGAATTACTGTGACAAAGTCCTTTATATTTTTAAATGCAATGATTCATATAAAGTGCTACATCAAACAGAAGGGATGAGTAAGCACGATAAGTCCTGCATCATGCTGTGCTGTCCGTACAGTGAAAGTGCCCTCATCCTTCCATTTACACCATAAACTGTTGCAAAATCAACATAATAAACCGGGTGATTGGAGGAGTTGTGCTTGGACCTGCTGCTGATTACAGTCTTCGCCCGTTCTGATTGTGGGTCCAAACTTTTTTTCCTATAATGTGATACTTTCTATCACATTATAAACAGAAAGGGCTGAGGTGCAACTGACTCACCCTGCTTTTAGCAACATGCACGCAGAACGCAGTTTAGCCAATCACTAGTCTAGATTTTGAAAGAAGCATGCTTGAAGGCCCACGGATGCTTAAACTGATGACTCAGGTTTTGAACCTTTCTTCGGTAAGTGAGTGTACCTACTTGGTTCCTTGTGTAATTTCAAAATGCACTTTACTCTACACTGATGCCGAACCAAGTCTAGGTATTATTGCAGGACATATGGAGCAAGGGTCAACATGAGGAAATGGGCCCTCTGCTGATTTCACATTGTTTTTGTTTTAGGTTAGATATAGTCTAGGGCTTAGCCGATACTACACTTTGCACTCATTGCTTAAAACTCTTAGGATCAACCTGCTTAGTGAAGCACTGAAAATATCTGCCCACAGGACAAGCCTCAGCTTGCTCTCACACACACACACACACACACACACACACACACACACACACACTGCTATCTTAAGAAGTTTCGGCAGCTTAATATTGATCCATTCACCTCTTAAAGTGAGTCTATCAGTCTGGTCTAACACTGAGCTCTTCCATGCATGACATGGTGAGCCTCAGGAGAAACTGACCCCTTATCTCCACAGTCATGCTCTGGAAGTAAAATTCCAGCCATGAGGGAATTTTCAGGTTCTTGCCGAGACATGTTGAAGCTCAGAGGTGTGACTTTATGGGAACTCTGCCCAAGATCCGACAGGAAATGGACTGGCGTGTGCGTCATGAAGTTGAGGGACTCACCGCCTGAACTGCTTGAGGAAAATGCCGACGTTCATGTTCTTCTTGGAGTTGAGAATGGACACCTGGGAAGACACAAAGACTCAGTACTCATATTGATTGTTGACAAGAGGACATGATGAACCCTGATGAACTGGAGCTGAGAAGGTTTACACCAATGTGCTATTTGTCGCCCGTGTTATGGACGTGTAAATGCCTTCCACCAAGCAAGTAATAAAAAAACTTAACCTCATTACAGTATTGGACAAAATGAGCTACTGCAAACAAGGGACAGATGAACCTTATGCAAACAGCTGCCAAATGAGGACAATAACTCCACCCGTAGATCAAAGAAATGAAAAATAGGAGCTCATATATCATCAGTGGATGCTTCTACCAATTTCATACCCTTGCTAATGCTTTGCAAGAAAGGCAGGATACGTTATGAATAAAACCATATCCTGAAATAAATGTTTTGCACCGATTTTCACTGCAGGGTTTTCCTTCTCCTTTGTTTGGAGCTTTAGAGAGCGCTGATATTTTAGTTTAAAGTGGAAGCCACAACCACACAAACAGTTAAACCAAGTTCTCCCACATTCCACAGCAACGTCTCTTCACATTAAACAACAGCCCAGCTCTTGGAAGTGAAATACTGTTAGAAAACAACCCAACCGCATTCTTTTTTGCCTCCAAAGCACAAGCTGAGCTAGCAGAGGAGTTTGAACGGTCTTCTCCTGGATTTGGAAAGATCAAAGAAGAGTTGAAAAGATTATTGTGCAATAAGGGTCACTTTTTGGAAGGAGAACGACTCCCCTGGTCTAATGTTTACTCCCAAAAAATTACTACTGTCTACTATTACGTAAAAGATAAGAGGACACACGGCCAACGGCTTATGCAAAGTCTGCTGGTACAGATCCCGTTCATTCTGGAGATGAGCAGGCCTTCTGAAAATGTTGCAACCTTACAGTCTCTAGCTGCCAATTCCAGACATGTGAGGATCACTGTGAGGACTTTTATGGTTTATGTGTTGCCTAAGCACACCTCAGTCAATGGCGAGGCTTGGTTAGAAATAGTGAGGGACCCATGCTATCTTTGATGGGTACTGATAATGCATAATGAATGAAAGCCAGTTGTCACTGAATAACATTGTTACAATGATCTCAGTGACTACGAGCTTCTGTTCATTGTAACGAACATTAATATGTTGAACTGTGGCCTTTAAGCCATATTCAGGTAAATACATTTAATACTTTTAGTCGATATTTGTAGGGAAAGTAAACTTTTACAGTTTTTAAGATTAATGATTCTATGTTAAATAACCCTTGACGTTTCTTTACACTGCTATCAGTATCTGGACTGCTTTGAGAATGATCACTTCCTTTTGAGGTTTATCAGGGAATTTTTTTTTAAGACTTTGCTTCTTATTTTCATAAAGTTGGGTGGTTTAGGAAGTTCTGCTATTCTACAATTGACTCAAAAGGGGTGCGTCTCTGATTTTTCAGCATTTCATAATTATTAAGACATCAACAGATGCGTTCGTCATGGTTTGGAAGAAAACGCAGAGGTCAGGTGTAATCAGAGGACGTCTGAATTATTTAATGTCTGTAAAGGCTATTTTTTTTTTATCCCTTATCCTGAGACATTGTTTAATGGCAGTAAAACCAACATGGCCGATGCAGGGCACGTTCCACCAGGTCATCATCAACATTACATAGAAAAATGTTATGTAAACTAGTGACTGTGTATGTTCATTGGTCATTCTGGGTAGGAAATATAAAGGCTACATGGTGTAAACAACTGATTTTCTTTATCACCACCGTAAAGGAACCAGACTCTGACTGTCCTTAGATCAGTTTTGGAGCAGACTCTATCCACCAAAAAGAAAAAGAAGAAAACTGACCATTTCAGGTCCTTGGGGCTTCTGGCCCTTGCTTGGAGCTCCTCTAATGCTGCGCCGCACAGATGCCGTACCCTTGTTGTCGGGCTGGTCGTTGCGACTAAACAGTTCCTCCATCCTCTTGGTGTCCAGCTCATACTCTTTCTTCTTCTCTGTTGTCCATATGTTATGCTTGCCCAGCACAGTGTCTTGAGGTATGGCCTCCCAGTTAAAGTTCCTCATCCTGGAGCCCTTTCGGGCATCTCTGGACAGTGGCCGTCCACCAGAGAGGGGTGCAGGTGGAGGAGGAGGTGGGGGAGGAGGTGGAGGTGGAGGTGGAGGAGGCGGCGGTGGTGGTTCTGCCATTGTTTGTGGCAGTCAGGACACTATAAAGAGAAGTCCATTTCCTTCCTCATGACCGATCTCCTGATTTATATGATCCAGACAAAAAGGAGAAGGCTGAGGTAACAGTTAGCAGGTGAGAAACTGAATTTATTTAAAGAGTCCATGTCCTGGGACTTGAGACTCAATCAAAAATGATTAAGGACACTTCATTATGACACTGTTGGAAAGTCACTTACCTGTATAAGATGGACAGATCTGGTGGTTTAGCGTAGCCTATGAGAGGGAACGATAAGGCTCTCCGGAGAACTTCGGCTGTGTGTCCCGACTGGTAGTCTTTTTCAGAGAGAGGTGTAGGAGTGTGTGCTCCTGAGCAAAGAAGTGCCTGTGTTGCAATGAGCTTATCACACCCAGTTCCACCCTCTTTCCCTGTCACACACACACACACACACACACACACACACACACACACACACACACAGCCCCCGGAATTACACAAGGTAGTCATCTCAAAACCACAAAGTATTTGTGAAACTAAGCCCTTTCTCTTTAATTACAGATCTCAGTGTTGGTCCTCCTGATGTTGCAGTGGGAAAGAAAATAACCCTCATTACTTTCTGAGGAGGTAAAACAGATTATTTGAATCTTTCTCTTTAGTCTTTGGTGATAAGTACAGAAAGACAAGATGTTGGAATGGTATGCTTTAGTTCATTATTTAGGTAATATCACAAAACAGAATTGCTCGTCCTCACTGGTCCTCATTCACACAGTAGATGAGGACCAAAACGCTTTTTTCAGTTTCCTTAATTATTTAAAACTGGATATCCAACTCAGTCAAAGAGAAAGGGAATGCAAATATGATTTATTATGTGTTGAAAGTATCATTCTTTATCAAAAAAGGATTACTTGGAAAAAAAAAAAAAAAGAGTTTTGACTCCAGCACAGGACATCACTTATGGATTGTGCTTGAATGTCCTCCTAAAAATATGCTTTAAAATTAAAAATACAGAATATTCTGTGAAGCGGTCATTGGTACAATATGGTCCTTACGGTCGTTTTGTACCTTAAATATGTTTTTCCCAGGGAGAGAAATAGTAATGCCTTTTGGCATTTCAGGTATGTTATGTGGAACATCTTAAAAAATACTATAATATAAACTAAAACATGTAAAACGAGTATTTTTATTACCAAGAGTTCATTTTCAATCAATCAAACCAACCAATCAAAGACCCAACTTTACTGCAATTATGGAATTTCTTGCACATTATTTGATGAAATGTGCTTTACAGCTATATGGAATCAAGGAAAATATCGGCTTACTGTCTTTTTCCTATTTTTTTTATTATTATTTCCAATCTTCTACCTCCTTTTTTCATAATTCTCTATATGTTCATTCTTTTTTGGTATATACCTACAATGCTGGATTAAATAAATCATTAAGAAGGGAAGAAAAAAGCAGCCCAATCAAACAATAAGCAACGGTCCTCCTCTCAGCCTTTCATTGTCAAGTTTCTTGCGAAGTAAGAATTTCAATTATTTGAAATTAGCCGAGACAAACGGATAAAGCAAAAATTCAGAGAATACATAAAAAAGACTAGATTTATTAAGATATTATAATAAAACCATACCGTGTTATTTTATCAAAAATGAAGAAATATTCCACCGCTGAGGTCGTTTTGATAGTCCCTTTGTGAAATCACTGTAACCGATGACTACGCTCACAGTCAGGAAGGCGTTTCCATGGTGAAGAAAGAAGAGCCCTGTTAAACAGAGTAATGGAGAGGGAGATTTTCTCCCCCAACTCCCATTTAAATTTAATTTGATCAGCCAAGGCCTATTTGACAAGGTGTGGCATGATAAATGTTGCAGAATCCTGAAAAAATAAGCCGACCATTTACACCTGCTGACTCTTGCGAAGCTGATCTCATCCAAGATCAGACAGCAGGGCGATTATTCCCATTGTTAGCACTGTCCATCAGTGACGACGGATTGTGATAATGTCGACTAATAGAGCAGTTCACACTTGAGCTTCCGGCAGAGCTTGGTTAATCAAAAAAGCGCCCTTACTTTTAGTTTAAGCACAAAGCAGGGAAGGCTGCATTCTCTTCAAACAGTTTTAATTTGATATGTGAGATTTTACACTGTAAATTATACAATAATATACATGAATTCTCTATTTATAACATGTACTGTAAACATCTTTCTATCACATGCCCCCATTCCAACATCCCATATCCAAACACACTTGCCCACGCGCGCAAACACACACACACACACACACACACACACACACACACACACACACACACACACACACACACACAATGCTTAACACACAATACAAAGTACAATGCTTTCTTTCCATTCTAAAATAAAAGTGATTAAAATAACTTCCCTAGAAGGTGCCTTTCACATACATTAAAACAAATGTGATTATGTTACATTTTGTGTGGCAAAAATATCCAAAATCACCTCAAGAATCTCAAGAGAGAAGAGATTTCTCTTCTCATTCCTTAAAATAACATCCAGTTTCAGATAAACCAGATCTTTTTTCATGGTGCCGCAACACAACCTCTCATCCACTCATGTCCCGACTGTCACCGTATCCTTGCTGCCTCCAGGCAGACGGCTTCATCACTGTTCCTCCAGCCACGATGGCTTGTCCGAGCCGGGGGGTTTCAGCTTCACGCTGAATTGCCTGAGAGTCTGTTCCAGCTGCTGCTGGTTCCCAGCGAAGTAAGCCGAGATTGCGTTATGGAAGAGGAGAAGCTGCTTGTGCATCACCTTCACCTGTGGATCACAGTGAGACAAGGCAGTGGTTAATCATCTGAAGTGATAGATATCGTTGCAGTTAATATCAACATCTGATGTTTTCAGAGTGCAAGTACACACAATCTCTAAAATTGGGAATTTGTAGAATTTTAACCTGTTTTACATGTACAGCATTTAGCAGACGCTCTTATCCAGAGCAACTTACAATTCCTAACTACAGGGCCAGTCCGCCCTCCTGGAGCAACGTGGGGTTAAGGGTTTTACTCAGGAACCCATTTGGTGGTGGCGCTGGAGGTGGGATTCCAACCGGCATCCCACCTCCATAGTATCCTACCATTGGACCACCACCACCACTTCGATTCTCTCACCAGTAGGTTGCACTGAGGTACCATTGAGCAAGGTACCATCCCTGTCACTGCTCCCCGGGCTCTTTCAATAGCTGCCCCCTGCACGTGTGTGAATGGGTGAAACGCAGATGTTTAATTTTGTTGTGTTGTGCTGCGTTTCACAATGACGAGGGTTGTCACTTTCACTTTCTTTCACTTTCACCAGCACTTTAAAGTCAATATTTGGCCACCGTTCTCCTTCAGCACAGCCCGAACTCTCTTAAGCATGCATACATGTAATGTCTAAGTCGTCTTCACGAATCGCTCTCCAGGCTTCCTATAGGACTTTCCAAAGCACTTCTCTCAAGTTGATCCCAACCCACTTTAATAAGGGTGGTGGTGGTCTAGTGGCAGGATACTCACATATGGACTAAGAGGTTGCAGGTTTGAATCCCACTTCCAGCACCGCCAAAATTGGGGTCCTGAGCAAAACCCTTAACTCCAAGTTGCTCCAGGGGGACTGTCAATGGAAGTCGCTCTGGATAAGAGCATCTGATAAATGGTGTATGTAAATGTAATATTGCTGAGATCTGGTCAGAAACTGAGCCAAAAACATTCTTCACGAAGCCTGGAGAAGTGTCCCTCAACGATACATTAAAATTAAATTAAAGTTTGGCTCTTTCGAAACAAAACAAGAAGAAACGAGGGGCGGCTTAAGACTTTTGCACAGAACTGTAGAATTGTGGGTGGGACTAAACAGCCGTGGAGTAAATAAGCAGATTTATGTCGCTACTTTGGTCTTCATTACATCACAAAAGTCTAAAAATATCAGTGAGAGTGAGATTATGAGATAAAATATCAAGTTAGCAATGTAAGCATGCATGACGCTGGACCTTTATTTAACCAAGTAATTAGATATAAATAAATATGTATTAAAAAGGTAAATGGCAATAATTATTTTAGATCTGTAAGGGTTAAGAGAGGTAGTGGTGAATGGTGCATCCTCCCTCTGATAACAACAAAGAGCTTAAATCATGGCCTCCAGATTAGATACAGATACAAATATTTCTCTACACAACTTTCAAATTTAAACCGTACCTTATTCTCCTCCAGGAACTTCAGCTTGATGGTGACGTCACTGCGTAAGCGCTCATACTTGTCTTTGTGGATCTGGTACTCCTGCTGGGCCACCTCAATGCGCATCATGGTGGCCGCGTCCCGGGGACCAGTGCTCAGCTCCTCCAAATCCGTTCTGTAGGCATCATACTCCAGCCTACATACGCATACACAGGAACTCAATGTGCTTCAGCTAAAAAAGCATTTTCAATAAGAAAACTGCTGCTTTTTAACTTCATTCCCTTATTTTTCCCTTTATTTTTGCACTCTTAAGTACGGGATCACAGGTGGAGGTAGGTTAACGACTGAAGAAATGGCAGTTCATTTAAGGGGTTATACCTAGATAAGGCTCAATTAACAAAATAATAATAATAATTCAAATAAAAACATAGAAAATGTAGAATCAGGTTAGTTAGTAAAAGATTAAGTGGATAAACATGATATACCTTGCATTCTCATACAACTTGATGGTCATCAGTGTATCCTCCATGGTTTTGTTGACCAAGGTGTTAATACTGGACACGAAAAAGTTGATGGCACCAAGAAGTGTCTCTCCGTTCTTGCACAGGAGCCTTTGAGTTTCGGCGTTGTAGCCAAACTCGTCCTGAAAATAAAGTGCAAACACCTTTATTAAAGACATCACATCCAAAAAACTGATAAGCTACACTGGAATAGGCAAAATCATCTAAACAATGCTAGTATTTCATCAGGAGATCACCAGCATTATCTAGTACTTATAACCTCATTTAGATCTGGAACTAGAACAAAACTAAGGCACACTGATCTTCCAAAGGCGCATGAAGCTGTAACCTGGAGCTCAGGAGATTTCTGGCTCAGGTCAGCAAAGGTGTCGCCCAAGGCTTGTTGTGTCTGCACCATGTTGTAGAAGTGGGTGGTGAGCGCCTGGGCCAGTCTCAGGATGTGCTCATACTTCTGCTTGGTTTCACGCAGGACATCGATCTGAGCCTCCAGCTCGAGGTCCACCGTCCGTGTCCCACGGCCAAAACGCTCTGAGAACATCTGCTTTGTGCACTGTAGAGGAGAGAGAGAGAGCAAGAGAAAGAGAGAGAGCGAGAGAGAGAGACATTCCACATTTACAAGGATTTATAAGGAAGACACCTGAATTGTTTTCTTTACCTTAGTCCCTGTGATAGACTTTAATAAATTCAAGTGGAAAGTTACATTTATTATACATATTACAGATCTTTTTTTATTTGAGGTATGATATTTATTAGCTTTGTTAGTTTAATGGATGAAGGTCTACAGTTGCCGTCTGAAGACGGAGGCTCTAAGCAGGGCTGATGATCAGGGGACTTCATTTCACCACTCAGGAGCTGAGAGAGGACTCCTGTTTTTGAGAAGTTGGGGGTGAAGTTGGGCTCAGCTTGGCCCTATAAGAGGGGATGCTGTGAGCTGTGGTTTAATCACTGAGTGAAAAAGATTTTCAGCACTTTTCGAATTTTGGTTGGTCTGAACTGAAGAAATGGTGTGATCATGAGTGGTTCAATTTGTTCATAATAACCAAACACATAATGCAGTGCAATCTCATCACATTTCATTTCTTTCAGAAAAAGTCAGAATATATATTTATGATATATATCGGAAATCACACACGACTGGAAAAGATGGATTGCAAAGAACTTGTACCTTATAGGTGTTGATGCTCCATTTCTTCACACTGTCAAACTTCTCCACAGCAATCCCTCGAGTGGCTTCCTCTGACATCATGGCTGGATGACTATTACTGTGGTGCATACTGGGAGCTAGTGGGAAGGTTGAAAGACCATAAAAAGTCAAAATCAAAGATACATGATGCTACCATTTTGCAGACTGGATGATTTTATCATGACGTGTGACTGACACAAAGGTGAGGTTAGGCAGATGATCGATGTGAGGTGACGTGATAAGAAATGAAAGGCACGGCTGACCAGCCCGAGATACCTGGGTGGTGATCTGGTTGTCGGGATGTCTGGCCGGTGGCCGACTGGCTGTGGGGAAGTCCCCTAGACTTGGAGCGAATGTCTGAAATGAGTGGAAAGGTGTGAGGATGTAGGGTTTGGAGATAAGTGAGGGAGAGGGGTGAGATGAAATGTTATGATCACATTTAAAACCTTTTAACTATTTTAACCTGAGAAGTCTCAATGGACGATACGCTGTTTTAACTGCATGTGAATGATTTCATTTGTAGCACATGCATTCAGAAGTCTGGATTCTCAAAGCTCAGTCAAGAGACACTTTATTATGACATGGATTTGATGTCGAGTTAATTACAAGTTTTGGTTTTCAAAAGTAATCTCAAAAGTCTTTTTTTAATTATTAATCTCTCGACTGAGCGTTTTTTAATGTTGTTTGCAACTGCTTGTGTGCACTAATTTGTAAACCAATGTGTAACTAAGGTTTAGTTTGGCAAAAAAATCTAATTTGCACCCCAGATGTAGTCAAAAAACAGTTGGGGTCCTATTTTTATTATATTATATATTATATTATCATTTTATTCTTGCGCTGTAATCTGACTTTGGGTTTGAGAATGGCGCTATATAAATAAAACTTATAATTATTATATTAATACAATTGCTTAACAACCAATCTATAAATATGTAATATCACGCACTAGAAGTCAATAGTGACCAAAATATTGCAGCAAAACTACAGCAGTGCAATAAAAATAATCTAAAACTGCACAAAATCTCAATAGGCCCTTTCAGAAATTGGAAGAATACTGACCCTGGATCAGTTTCTACCCTAGACTGCAGTGCTCAGCAACAGTTTACAGTTTATAGTTTACAAAAAGTCTGCATGAAAATACACTGAAATGTAATAAAACAAAAATAACGGTCGACTTCTAAGGGTTAAAAACAGGAGAATGAGATGTTACACATGCAATAAAAAGTCAAATAACAGTGTGCAGCAATGAGAACCATGATAATGGTTAAAGAAAACAAAAAGAGAAGATGAACAGCAACAGCGTTGATGTTTTAAAGCTTTATTTGTTGAAAAGTTGGATTCAAAAAAAGTGGGATTAAAATGAGGTCAGAGGTTAATGAGAACGATCCCCAATGAAAGGCCCAAGATTGGGCTGACGTGAATGAGCTGCAAACGAATGAACAGCAACGTGCTCAACGTCGCAGGTCCAACTTTCTTAAAATAAGCACATTCACTCCACAAAGCCACTTCGCTGCATAAAGCATTAATCTGTGTTATTCTGCATAACAGCATATATTCTGCACATGTTCTTCAAACAAACTGTTCCCACCGCTGCTATAAGAAACACACACCAGCAAGATCCATTCTGGTTAGTTTCCACCTTAAACTAGCATGCTTGTCCTCTTTCCAGCCTGTAGAAAAGGGGCAAATGCTTTTAGCTGACGCTCAGCGATAAAAAAAAAAAAAGAAAGAAAAAGTCACGTGCACCTCACTGGTAGAAAGAGAGAGAAAGGAAAACAGAAGATGCTCATAGGAGTGCATAAAAGACACCTGGCTTGGGGCCGCTGCCACATCGTCTCTCAAAATACTCCTCATTGAAGAGTATAGCTGGCCCTAAAAGATATGTTGGCAAGAAAATAAAAGACTCAAGAAACAATGATGAGCCCAGTGGTTAGACGTGTAAGCGTGATCTGATATGTCTTTTCAATGGGTAACAGTGCTCACCTTTAATGGAGCTGGTGGGGATGATACCCTCAGCAGCTCCTCCGTAACCCCCAGACACGATGCTGGTCTCGTTCAGGTTGGGCCCAGACACCATCACCTGCTGCAGATCCTGAGAAGAGTAAATGGTCACGTTCACGGCAGCAGAACAGCTCCCAGTTCAACGCTGCACTATATCTGGCAACCCGTTTCACTCAAACTCTCTAGAAAATACACAACCTATTCATACACGCCGCAAGTCAGCGCTTATATCCAACAAAAGGTCATCTACAACCTGTCGAAAAATCTTACAAATATCACGTCACATTTTTTAAAACTTGCTGATTGGATTTAGGCAGCAGGCACGATAAAAAAACGTGACTTCATGCTGAGGATCATTTAGAATCTGTTTTTATAGTCAGTTTAGCTACTTTATGCAATGCAGTTCATATTCCAAACCTAAAGTAGTGGTTTAATCTCAGTCTAGGTTACAGACTGCAGGAACATCGCTGCAGATCAATTTGGTCAGTCGTTTATATGATTGTAGGACTCAGCGATGAAGCTAAATGAATCGTAGGTACTGCTGCACAATTTTAAGGCATGGCTGAGGTGGTGTACAGCACTGTGCAACAGTTTTAGGCAGGTGTGAAAAAATGCTGTAAACAAAGAACGCTTTCAGAAATGGAAGTGTTCATTTATTTTCATCAATCAACAAAATGCAGTGAATGAACAAAAGAGAATCTAAACCAAATCAATATTTGGTGTGACCACCCGTCGCCTTCAAAACAGCATCAGTTCTTCTAGGTACACTTGCACACAGTTTTTGAAGGAGCTCGGCTGGTAGGTTGCTCCAAACATGACTGTGTTTCAACCTCCGTGTGACATTGATGATCATCAGTAACTGTTTGGTAAAACTGGTTGATCAGATACCGACTATAATCCTACAGAATCCCTGACTTTGTGCAAGTGTACCTAGAAGAACTGATGCTGGTTTGAAGGCAAAAGGTAGCAACACCAAATATTGATCTGATTGAGATTTTTCTTTTGTTCGCTCACTTTGCATTTTGTAAATTGATCAAAATAAACGATCATTATTGATATTTCTGAAAGCGTTCTTTGTTTACAGCATTTTTAAACACCTGCCTAAAACTTTTGCACAGTACTGTATGTGGATTTGAGGAATAAGAAATGCAGCTGGAGTCAATGTGAGGTCATCACCGTCATCAGTGTGAAGAATGAGATGTGAAACTGGATTAATGAGTCGAAATGACTGAACAAAGAACATGAACAACAAATCCTGAAGCTACAAAAACAGGAAGTCAAAAACACAGGACAGATAACAGAAAAGAGAAGAAGAAAAAAAAAAAACACACAGATTGGTAGTCAAGACAAATATGAGTCACTTTTAGAGGGGAATTCAATCACACACCTGACTAGAACGCACCGAAACACAAGAGCGTACAAAAATACACAGCATGTGCAAAAGTCTTGAGCCACTTCTTGCTAGGAAATCGCTTTGTTGGTGCAAGAACATTACTGATTTCCTGTCCGACTGTCTTATCTGTGGCATGTTGAGAAGATTTAATGGGAACAAATGTGTGACAGGCTGCAAAGTGTCTGAAGATACAAGGTTGTAGATAAAGGAGCTCCAACCACTCAGCGTTCAGCATCGTCAGTAAACTAATCAGCTGATCATCTGGGATCGTCTCAACCTGGTTCTTCACTGCTTCATGTCTTACGTTAGACGCTTTGTTCCGCTTGAAGTTTCAGACGGAGATCACTGTGTGGATTAACCAACACAAAACTATCAAACTGCTCAGGTACAGAGACTGGACTGAAAATGAGAGACAACAACACTGTCCTTCAGGAAGATCTGGAGAAATGTCCCTCAACAATACATTATACTGGCTCTTTGGAAGCAAAATATGAAGAAATAAAGGGTGGCTCACAACCTTTGCACATTGCCATATATACTGTATATTGTGTGTGTGTGTGTGTGTGTGTGTGTGAGTGTGTGTGTGTGTGTGCGTGCGCGTGTGCGTGTAGGTAGGTGAAATTCGTAGGCCACAGGTTAGAGTTTACAGGTTAGGATATACATTTTAAGTGTGTTACAGATTTTGGTAAATGTAACGTTTGGAGTCTTGCCCAAGGACTAGCTTGGAAAAATAACAGCATAATTTAATGACTGAAATGTAAACATTTACTTCTTTACAGCGGTGCTGATAGTAACCATTAGTGTCCATTTCACTCAATGTCCAAAAACACCAGTGAACTTGCACATTTCTGAGTCTCATTACGTAGATTAATATATAATTGTCACAAATACTTTTTTATGACAGTGTTTTGTGGAAAATTGAGCCTTGCTTGCTTAAATTGACATTAAATCTACAATTAAGGCCAAAATGTTCATAAAACAATGGCACCAGGGTGTGTATTTATTTCACCATTTCATCCAATTACTTTTTCCTGAGTGAGGCAATCCCATCAGATGTCTGCTTCCCCTGCTGAGAATGTTAGATTTCACCCAAATCCTCTCTGAAATCCTTTGCCTGCATCTTGATTATGAGGAAAGTTTGAAAAAAGGGTCGGGACCTCCATAAGCAGGGATGATCAAAAGGCCGAGACACTTTTACTTTAGCATTAAAGGACTAAACAGACTAAACAGTTGCGTTTGAAAAACTCCCACTCAGCCCGTCAGACCTTCTTCTTTACGTTGGCAAATCAATGTGCTTTCCTGACCGAAACCTACCGCTCAGTTTTCCCAACACTTCATTTCACACACACCCATGGGAACAACCCAAAGTGTGAAGGTGCAAAAACACACTAATTTGAACATGCACCGCTCTGTACTGCTTAGCAGATCAGCAGTTCTCCCCTGCCTTTTGTGCACAACACAAGCACAGGCCTTTGGATAATTCAGGCCTTAGGCTGTGTGTTAAATTGTAAACACAGCAACCCAACTCATTCAGAGGGATAAATAAAGAGGGACTCTAATCTAAGGACGCACTGCCAAGTTCTCCTTCATCACCACCACCGAAAGACTCCCTACCTTCCGCTCTAAGCTCCAATCAATCTGTGCAGCCTGCGCAAAATGAGACATAAAGACAAAACATGAGCGTACAGGCACAAATCAAAGGGAATGGTGATGTGAAACGCAACACGAATGACAGGACAGGCTGTCCCAGCTGTGGTGAACTGGGAGGGTTTACAGTGAAAAGCAAAGGCAGAAAGAGCCATGAAGGAAATCTGTGCCTCTGAGTGTGTGTTGACTCATTATCAGGTGTAGATTTTTAAAAGAGTTTAAATATGACATCATATCAGATTAAATAAACATCATTCTTTAACCCCTAGCGATGTGTCCGATCTATTAACCATGAGGTTTTTAAAGAGTGAAGAGTTTATTTGCATTTTTCGTTTGTTTTTGCATCCCTCACCTGCTCTAGACTGTCTTCTTCGGCTGTTCTCGTGTCTCCGTTGCTGTTGATGGGAATCTCCATCGTGGCAGCTTTGCTCATGATGCTGTCCGCCATGGTGGACCTACAGAAGGCAGAGCCGATGAAAACGTCCCGAATAAATCCGCGCCTCTCATGGAAACAGCACACCTGCCCATTTGTTTACGTGAATGACTTTAATAACAACATTGACAAAACATGCACTTCCCTGTATGGACAGCAGCCTATTTTGAATGCATGCTTTTGGTGACATCACAACTTTATATGTGCCTATTCGACCTATGTCCCAGTAGCTCCGCCCACTCACAGGTGGAGGCTGGACTCCTATTTGACAGCGGTGCAGCTTAGGACAGCCAATCAGAGCAAAGGTCATTACATGCATTCGCAAAGACCCACAAGCTAGTTATATACATTACATAGAATAAAGCAAGCAGCCCCATTCATTCCTACTCTATATCACATTAGCTCCGCCCACTCACAGGTGGAGGTTGGACTGCTTTTTGAAGGTGGTAGAGATCAGGGCAGCCAATCAAATCAGAGGTCCCTACATGCATTAGTATTTAAAAGGAGAGCAAGTTACATTCTAAAGGATAAAGAAAGCATACAGGCATTTAAACCCCAGAAATGCATATGTTGCATAAAAATGAAAGTTGGAGGCTGGGGTGGGTGAACTGGATCTGGAAGGTAGGTGAGGGTCAGGGGGCTGCCAGCTGTTTGCCATGGCCCACAAGGTGGGGGATAAACGAGTTGACCAGTGGCTCTGATGCATGCAGGCTTTTCTAATCTGAAGCAAGCAATCCCATTCATTCACCCTGCATCTGGAATAACTTCACAATCCCCAAGAATGCCATTGAACAGGTGTTGCAGTGTTACACCCATCAGTGACCTCAGCCAGGATGATGATCATGGTGAGGATGATGATGCTGCTAAGGCTGCTGATGATGAAGATGTCCTTGCTGCTTACCTGTACTCTGAGTCCAAATTCTGTTTTATCATCGAGGTCCTGCTGCAGTTTCAACACTACATGAACTGAGTCGTGGGGTGTGTTTTAATCTGTGCCGATCACATCATTTCCGCAGCCTCTTCTCTCAATCCTCCGTTTCTAATGCGAGCCGCATTATTTTTTTCTTACCACTCATATTCGGACAGGCCTCCTTCGCGGTGATTGGCTGGTGCTCACCGCTCGCTGCAATGCAGTTGGCCCACTGGAGAGAACGAGACACCCGCCAGTCACAGCGCAGCAAGCGGTGAACGTTAGCCAATCGCAACGCAGCAAGCGGTGGGCACCAGCCAATCACGTAGCAGGAGGGCGAGGACCGTCGGAATACTGGTGGGAGACAAAACAGACACGCAGACGGAACTGACGACAGTCACCGTCACCGTCCAGCTGGCCTCTGGGCCTCAGGATTAAGTGCTGTCTGTCCAGAATAATGCAGGACCAAAGAGGATCACCCACAATAAAGTCCAATTTAAACTAGCAGATCATCTTTAAGGCGTTTTTTCAAAAAGAGATAATTAATATAATGCAATGAAATAATCTAGACTGTGTGTGTGTGTGTGTGTGTGTGTGTGTGTGTGTGTAATACAGATATTAATAATCTATTATTATTTAAAATATATAAAAATATAATAATACTACCACTACTACTATTAATGATAACGATAGTTTAATTAATAGAAATAATAATAATTATTATTATTATCAGTAGCAGTATTTTCAATGTTTTTAATACTTCATTTTGTACTATTATAACCTTTTTTTTCTCATTTATAATTGCATGTAAAATAAGTATGCATGATTATGGTTCCATTTTACAGTAACACCACCCTTATAAGTAATTTATAAATTGTTTATAATTAGCTGATCAATGGTCATTAATCAGGTTATCAACACCTTTCAAACCATCGATAAACTAATTATAAAGAATTCATACATCCTTTAGTCCCTGAAACAGATTGGTGCGATGCTAAAATCATGCCACATGGTGTCACTACCATCCTGGAAATCCCAGCTTCGTGCACCAGACTGGGACAACAAGCTTGTAAAGTGACTGGAATGGTGAGAGTCAGCTTGCCAGGTTGTTAGAGCACAAAGGCTTGCATAGCTTTAAAATAGCAACCATGCCACTGGATACAAAATCCAGAGCTGAGGCAGCGGCCTCCTTCAGCTTCGTAGTGTTTGACTGGAAGCATGAATATTACCAGATGCTTTAATATCACCAGCAATCTGTGGCTGTGCCAAAAGTAACAGAGGCTCATCAAAAAGCAGAACAGAGAGCGAGAAACAGCTCCTGTAGTTTATTATAGCTTCAGATCAGGTAGTATATTTAAATGGCATGAGGGACGCACAGCAAGGAGCAGCGGTGGCCTAATGTTTAGGGAGTTGGCCCCAGGATCGGAAGGTTATGGGTTCCAATCCCAGACCAGTAGGTTGCCCTTATTTACTCTTGAGCAAGGTACCGTCCCCATCGCTGCTCCCCTGTACAGTGTGTGTGAGTTAAACACAGAGGTTGCATTTCGTTGTGCTTCACTGTGTGCTGGGCTGTGTATTCACAATTGCAAGTTGTCACTTTCACTTTCACATAACATGTAGGCCTGTGAACAGTGGTTCCCAAAACAGTAAAAATACGTATTTAATCCTTGCTCAACGAGTCTCTGCAACATTGAGGCCAAAACAGCAGAAACCCCACACTTACAGCAGTGTTAAAGTTCACCCAGGGGTAAGCACGGTTCATGGTGAAGTCAGCAGGCTTATGCATGTTCATGTGTTACTTTTGGCCCAAACACATGCCACTCCGGAAGGTGACCATCATCTCTAGACGGATCATAAACCAACAGTCTTGGACTTGCAGGCTGATCTGCATTTGATCTCTCGCGGTCTCGGAGGGCTCTTCTTTCACTGGTACACAAGTCAATCAAATAACAATCAACAGGCCTTATCTTGACTTTAAAAGCCATTCATCTAGACGGACCCATGTGTGGGCCTCTGAACGAGTCCGGTGACTGTATTCATTTCAAAGACTCAGCGTGGTCAGCATGCATCCACAGCTTTATCTGGAACGCTCTGGATGTGTAGCTTTGTGTTCTGGCCCACTAAGGTAAGAGGCATGTTACACGAGGCTTCCTTCCCTTTGATGGCGGATAAGCGTTAAGCTTGAGGAGGAAGTGAAAAATCGATAGAGCGTGTTTCTGCTTGACCGTTGCGAACGAAGGGCAACCGCTTGTCCTTTAACTCTCCTGATCTATGCATTATTCATGTCACACGGGCAAATGCAAAAAGCAGTTGCAGAGGCCAGAAATGTGCAGGAGGAGGTTGATTGCTGAGGCATCTGTTTCATTTTTCACTTTCACCACAGAGGGGGCACATGAACAACATTTTCTCAACGCTCAGCGAGAACAGAGGGGTCGAACAGGGTAGACGTGAACTTCATAATGACCCCTGAGCACGTATCAGTCTCAAACTGGGCAGGAACGCAGTGGAATCTGGCCCTGTCGTTGTTTCCCAACAGGGAAGAAAGTAGAGCGAGAAGGCCACAGTTCATCGCTGGGGTAGAGGATGAGAAACCGCAGTGGCTTCAACCACATTTATCATTTTTTGAAGAGCCTTTTAGACTAAACGTATAAATCAGATTTGACGCTGAAAAGCAAACCTCAGGGCGGCGGACTGGATGCTGTCGATACACAATGTTAAATTACAGTATGGGTGGGTTCACGCCGCACGCAAGGCGCTGTTGTTTTCAATGGAAGAGACGTGGTTTGCATGCTGGTTTTACACACTGGGTGCCTCACCTTTTATGCACACCACTGTTATTTGTGTGGGGCACTCTGGGCACCCCTGAGCTGAGTTAAATTCCTGTCTACATGAGCAGTCTTTTCTGCTGACCAGATCAAATGGCAGGCCTTCAGTGACTCTAGCACTGTGCACAGCATCACGTTTCTTAATTTCCATGCATATGTTAATTCTCTGTGCTGCTTATCCTAACCAGGGTTGTGAGTCCTGGAGCTTGTACTATTCCTCAGTCCGTCACAGGTTCAAACACACACACACACTAGGGGGCGACTGAGTAGCTCCTTCTGGGAGGAAACCGGATAGTTAGTTAACACCAGTGCATATTTTTGCCTTAAAATGAGCAAATTCCTATATAGATTATCAAGCACTGAATATTTATCCAAACCAGCTGTATATACTCACTCTAAACTATCCACATTTACTCTTATATACATTTCCTTTTCACCTCTGCCTCTTTTAAGTCTGTGCATAACAAATACGACACACTGTAATATTTTATAATCTGTATATACTGTTCCATTATTGTTAACTCTATACATTAATTTATTAATTAATAAAACATACTGTAAGATGTCATATATGCTACACATGACCGTAAATATATTCATCCTTGTGTGTCCAGTTAGGCATTTCAAACTGCAGACTCTGTACCTGCAAAGGCCTAATGATTATAAAATTATATTAAACAGATGAGCAATAGCAACTGCAATATTTGCAAAAGGCAAGTGATCCCCCTTATAAGACTAGAAAGGTTTAAAAAGTGCAACCTACTGTGCAAACCGTATCTGAAACATTTTGCACTCGATTTTGCACACGAAAGAAACTTCATATGCAACACTCATAAAACATTCAAATTGGAATGTTTTTGCAAAGCTTAGGGCTTCGAGCTGCATTTCAAAACCTTCTGCAACCTGCCGCCCACACGGCCGACCATCAGCAGCTTCTGCAGCCCAAAAGATTAAACCAACCCGATACAAAAATAACATCTTAATCAATGTGACCTATCGGAGTTTGCTGTAACCTAAGGGGGGACTGTGGCTCACTTATTGAACACCACTAACTCTGAGTATGAATCTGTCTCTTTTTTTACATAATGTCGTCTGGGCTGAGGTGGTCTAGTGGTTAGGGAGTCGGCCCTGGATCGGATCTGGCACCTGGATCAGAAGATTGTGGATTCGATTCCCTCACCAGTAGGTTGCCCTGAGGTACCCTTGAGCAAGGTACCGTCACTGCTCCCAGGGTGCTTTCATAGCTGCCCCCTGCTGCACGGTGTTGGTATGCATGGGTTAAATGCAGAGGTTCAATTTCATTGTGGTTCGCTGGGCTGTGACCTCGCAATGACAAGATTAGTCACTTTCACAAAATAAAACTGATAATTTCAGGCTTTAGAAAACAGTTTTAAACTATGCAAACGTGCTTTTTTTCATTTTAGAAGTGTATAAGTGTCAGAAACCAGATGGTCAGGTCTGTTTGAGATGATTTAAGTCCAGTGTGGGGTGATGATGTTTGCACATTGGTTAAGTATAAGCTTCCTTTACTTGTTACCTGCATTAGTCTTGTAGCTCCAGTATAAGACTAAGGCAGCAAACATGCCTTGGCTGATCTACAGCATTTGGAGTACCGTTTCAAGTGTTGAGATTCCAGATGCTCATATGGGCGACTCCTCCTCACTAATAAGAGCACCCAGACAATGGAAGACTGCAGAAAAAGAAAAAAAAAATACATGGCACCTCACCACAGCCTAAGATTTCTTTCCCACTATGTCATGCGTCCAAAGAGGAACAATTACAAACACCGCTCTTTGTTTACAATCTAAAGCATATGGACCTGATCCCTTTCGAGTTTTTACAAAACGTGTGATTTCAAACAACTGTCAATGTTTTTCCCCTCATGCATTTAGTTTAATTGGTGGAAGAGAGATTCCTCATTATTATGGATTCCCAAAATGCGTGACTGATCATCAAACGGAAGACCTTGGCTGGGAGAAGAAATGCAGCGAGTTGGAGGAGACAAGGCAAACGTTGAATTGCTTCATTTGTCTTGCTGACCTGGCAATAACACTCATCCCCTCCACAATGAAAGGCTATTTATGCAGTTAGCTTCAAGTTAGATGACCTTGCAGACATAAATAGGACCAAAAATAGTCCTTGTGAAAAAAACTGACCTAGAAGATCTCTGATTCCTGCAGGACAATGGAAAATGGGTGCAAAGAACAAAGACAATCAAACCCAGTCTTACCCCAGTCTTTTGTACTGGTAAATGTCACTGGTAGCAGTTTGCTACATGGCTTAAGCATTGATGAGCAACTGATTAAGTACTGAATAAGGACTGATTATGTCAGGATCAAAATAAAGGGTCTGAGTAGCAAAGAACTGAAGAAACTCCATTCGTTTATTATCTCACCTGCTTAACCTGAACATCTGGAGGGCGCTGTAGTCTACCCCAATGTTCCTCAATGTAAGCAGCTTGATGTAGTGCGTACATGTTACTCCAACTGTAGTCTGTGCTCTAGTCTGTCCCAGCAGACAGAGAGTGAAAGGTCACAGGGCAAACAGACAGACAAACACACTCACAGTAACACCTAGGAGATAATTTAGCATCCAGTTCACCTGACATGCCCGTCTTTGGACTGTGGGCAGAAAACCAATGCAGACACATGGAGAAAATACAAATTCTGCATAAATCTGGGTTGTTCTGTCTGGGTATCAAACCCAGGACCTTCTCACTGTGAGACAATGTGGCATTTCATGGGTTCTTCCTATTTTTACATCATGTGGAGCTTACTTAATCTTTAAAAACACTAAATCACGAAAAAATCGCTTATAAAGAGGTGTGTATGGGTTAACAGCAGAAGTTACGTTTTGTTGGGTTTCAGTGTGTGCTTTGTTTCACAATCTTACACAATAAATAAAATGTGTTCATAATTTGCTCATATTTGGTCAATATTGGGGCAGCGGTGGCTTAGGGGTTAGAGAGTTGGTCCCAGGATCAGAAGGTCATGGGTTGGAATCCCAGACCAGTAGGTTGCAATGATATACCCTTGAGCAAGGTACCATCCCCTTCACTGCTCCCTGGGTGCTTTAAATATCTGCCCCCTGCTGCACGGTTTGTGTTTCACTGTGTCCTGTGCTGTGTTTCACAATGACAAATAGTCACTTTCACTTCACTTTGATCCCATTAACCTGAACACTTGGACAATCGGTTGAGCTGCTGGTTAACTGGTACCTAACTCACACTTATTCACCACTTAACCTGTTCAGTTCATACGCTGTCCTATTCCTATTTCTACTTACATTTGCGGCATTTAGCAGACGCTCTTATCCAGAGCGACTTCCATGTCCTACTTAATGCTCACTCCTCAGTTCTTACCGCAGTGGAGCCTGAACGTTGCTCCACATTTATAATTTGCTTTGGATAAAAGCATCTGCCAAATGTGTAGATGTAAATATAATGCAAGTCTAAGGAATATAGGGAGCGTTCTCTTCAGTAATGATTAAAATGGGGTTACGTTTCCTTTGTCTTATATTTCATTTGAAGATTTGAAGCAATTAAGTGTGACAAATACGCAGAAATTTGAAGAAATGTTATATTTTTTTAATAACATTGTAGCTGTTCTCAGAAGAACTTGTATAGCCTAAGTAAATTAAAGCTGCCCCAAAATGACACACATCCATGGCAGGCCTGTACCAACTTTACCCACATTGCTTAGATCAGTTTCTTTGGGTTTTTTCTTTTTCTTTTCATTATGTTTGTGAGAATTGCCTGCAGCGTTGTCTTTTAAAATGGGATTTCTCAGTGACCAAGAAAACATTCTCACAGGGCAAGAGTTATGCATCCTATACAGTATGTCTCTATAGAAAAAATACTGTTTAAATACGTCTTTTATTATAGAAATGAAATTTTTGTTGGCACAGAGGAAGAGGAAGGATTATTTGGTTAACGTTTTGCCTTTCCCGTCTTCCATCAGCAGATCTAACGCTGCAGCAGGGTTTCACTCTGACGACCACTGCACCCTGATGAGGTCAAAACACAGATGAAGTCTTCTCAGAGCTCATCACTGCTGGCTATTAAGTACCGCTAGAACATTAAAGCCTCGTTGAAGGAAACTGTTCTTCACCACGTCCTTCTCTTTCAGAGGGATCCGAGAAGATAAGGTGTTCGTTCTGAATTTGCACCAAAAATGATGCTGTGCTGCTCTGGAGAACAGCATGTGTCAGAGTAGCCACCCACCCTCTAACCACACACCACACACACGCACACACACACACAAAATACCTCTTCATGGAGCTTTAACCCTTGAATGTTTACAGACCTGATTTGGTGCTTGGTCATGCCACTGCTTTAAAAATAAAAAAATTTAAAATTAACATGTGTGATCAATTTGATAAGATGTCTTAAAGTGAAAGTGAAGTGAAAGTGACTCATCTCGCCATTATGGAACAGCACAGCACACAGTGAGCCCCAACGAAGCTAGACCGCTGCATTTTACCCATACACACATTCAGCTATTGAATGCACCCGGAGAGCAGTGATAGGGACAGTACCTTGCTCAAGGATACCTCAGGGCAAACTACTGGTCTGGGATTTGAACCCACGACCATCTCATCCTGGGGCCTAGTCCCGAAACACTAGGGCACCACTGCCCTGAACTGAATTAATAAGCACTTGCAGTGTACTGTGCAAAATTCTTGAGCCATTTCTTCATATTTTGCTTTCAAAACTCTCTTTCACAGTGTTTGGCTCTCATTTTAACTCTTCAGTCCAGTCTTTAATTTAATCTGCTCAGGATGCCAAGGAAAAGACAGTTTGACAGGCATTGCGTTTTTGCACCAACAAGGTGATTCCTCAGCAAAATGGTGGTGGCTCAATACGTAATGAATAAAGCCAGCTCTTATTATTTAATAATCTTGGAAAGGTGTTTAAGTGAAATGTGCTTTGATAGTTTCATCGTACTAAATTAAAGAAATAAAATCAAGAAGAATCGACTTGTGCCAAAGATAACATGATTCTTCAAAAAGAAAACTTACTAATAATGATAAAAGCCCACTGTTTCACATGTAATTATTGAATAGTCATGTTTATGAAGCAGACATCTGTGAATATTGTGGAGCTGAGATCTTTTCCTTTAAGACTGCTTTGGCAGCCAGTTTGACCCTTGCGAAGTTCGTGAGAACGGTGTGGCCTGTTAAACACCAGCAGCATGTGAGCAAACAGCACCCTGAAAGCAGGAGCTTCTGTGGCCCAGCAGGAACACACTCGCTCTCCCTGTAAAAGTCACCTGGGTAATCAACAGGACAACTATAGACAGCCCGCAAATAAACATAAAGAGCTATTTAGGTGTCATAAACCCCAAAAGGGGCGGCTAGCGTTTTCTCTCAAGTGCTCATTTCGCTACCTGCGGTCGGATCATAAGGCTGTGCAAAACATGGCCGTGCACGCAATGCTGGATTTGGGGAATTTAAACGAGCCATTCCTGTAAAGTTACAGGCCGTGCCATTGCACTGTGCACCACAGCTTTTCCTCTCTGAAGCCTGTGAGAACCTCAAGCATTAATTACTGAATTTACATAAACATATCCTGGGAAACAACTAACAAAGTGCAGCCTTTTTTTAAAAGGCTTGGTTGCAGATTAATCAACATCACCTGCTCGTTTGCAGAGGAAACCGGACCCATCTGTAACTGACCTGCGGACACAATGCAATGCCTTTCTTAAGACTGAGCTCAGATCATTTGTTGAACTTGTAGGACACCAAATGAAGCTTTCAAATAACCGATCTGGTTAGCTGAGTCAAATGTGTCTGCCCTGCAATGGACAAGCAGTCTGTCCGGGGTGTTTTTTTGACTTATTCAGTGTGAGGTCTGGGATAAACTCCATAGCATAGGATGAGTGGCCCAGATAATGGATGGATGGATGGATGGATGGATGTTTGAAATATGTAGATGAATAGGAGTGTTGATGCTAGTGCCATAGCTTCCTCCTAACCCTCTATATTATGTTCTTTCGGTTATTTCTGTGTTTGCTTGCCAAGCTGAACAACGACCCCTTCTGCTGCAGCAAAACTGACAGTGTTAAAAAATTCCTGGTCTCTGGACCATTTCGACCACCATGAAGTCTCAGACTAACATGTCATCATGGTAATCATGGAATTAAAAACCCTGATTGCCATGACGACAAGTATGAATATCCCCGCTCTGAAGGACTTCTTACACTCAGTGATTGTTTCATTTCATTTTCTGAGCTGCTTGCCTGATTAGGGTCGTGAGTGGTGCTGGAGCTTATCCCAGCTTTTGCAGGGCGAAAGGCCAGACACACCCTGGACATCCGGGACACGCCCTGGACATCCGGGACACACCCTGGACAGATCACCAGTCCATCACAAGGCAGACACGGGAAACTGGAGCTCCCAGAGGAAAGACACACAAACACGAGGAGAACATCCAAACTCCAAGTGTTTAGATTAATCTATATATTGTCCATTGACCGATTTAATACATTTCCCTATTAATTGTTTTACTATTGAACATTCTTTAGTCTAGATTACTGCATAACTGCCATCAGGAGAGTTTTTCTTTGCTACTTGATTGGATGTCTGTTGTGAAAAAATGCAAAAAATATATATAATTTTATTTAATCAACTATGTGCTACATCATGTGAGGAATCACCCCATAAGCAGGGTAAATAAATGCATCACACAGGCTTTCATGGCTTATTGCTTATAGATGCAGACACTGATTCCTGTTCGCAAGATGAAGATGACAAGTTGAACCATAGTCAGCCTTCCTATCATCAAAGCAGACAATGTGTACCATAATTATCTATTATCTATAAAATTATCTTATTTTCTAGAAAAATGGACAAATGCACCTTGAACAGTCAAAAAAGTAGTTTCAATCTTCTCGAGGCTTGATTTTATTGAAGATGTTGCCAAGTTGCATGTTTTACACACAGCGGTGGTTCGTGGTTAGGGACCAGGCCCCCGGATCGGAAGATCGTGGGTTCGTTTCCCTCACCAGTAGGTTGCCCTGAGGTACCCTTGAGCAAGGTACTGTCCCTGTCACTGCTGCCCAGGTGCTTTCAATAGCTGCCCCCTGCTGCATGTGTGTGATTATGGGTAAAATACAGAGGTCTAATTCCATTGTCGCTCACTGTGCACTGTGTTTCACAAGGATGAAAATAGCCACTTTCACTTTCACTTTTTTCCTTTCCGTGCCTTAAAACACAAACAACACAATTTACAAATATTTAACAACTAAAATATTCCTTTTTAACTTGACTTCATGTTTTGTCCGATAATTTACATTTGCTGGAAAGGTAAACAGTCTAGCAGACCGTTGGATGAATATGAAGAAACTGCTACATTTTAAAATATCATCTACAAATGAAGTCACTCTCCTTCACTTCACTCTTGATAGCAGACAAATGCAACAGCTCCTCCAATGACATCAATATTAAGGTGTCCCTACTTGTCAGGTGCTTCAGGAAGATTTAACCTTCAGTTTGGTCTCCATAATCCCTTCAAATGCAAATATATGGTAAAATATGCTGTGTATCTGTCCTATTGCCCTTTGGAGAATGCCAAAGCTGCTCTAACAAGACAGGAACTGTCAGGAGCACAGCAACAGCTGCATGCAGCACCTGGATCCAGAGGATCAACCAGCCTCTAACCTCCGACTTCGGGAGTTCAGCTTCACCTATAATTTACTTCTGTGCTGAGATCCTGCAGAGAAACATTCCTATTTCCAGTGTGCAAAGCAGTGTGCAGGAGGTTTATTTTTAGATGATCTGTCTTGGCAGAGGCCAAAAGGCGAAGTCCACTCCTGTCATACTCATCAGCTTCAATATGTGTTACTTTTGTGTCAGTGTGATTTATCCTAAAATACATCATCATACATTCTCACTGAAAGACGAGTTCTCGACTTTAAACTTCTAATTTTGTCCTGTCTTGTTTGATCAGCCAGAAGGTCCTTTTGCATCAAAAGCTGAAGACTGATGCACATTCAGAGCAGCTGTTCTGTTTACATGCTGCACACTCTTAGGCAAAGGTCATTTCTGATCCCTCTCATCCAGCTTAACCTTTCCTCTACTTTTCTTTTCCATTTGGGAAGATACAGGTCTTAAAAAAGGGCTACTGAGGAGCAGCCCTGATCCCAGCGCAGTAAGGTTTCTGAGCCGTGTTCAATATATTTTATACCACCAAGCAATGAGATTGACGCTCGTGTCAATATTTCCTGATAATTGCACTCCAGTGAAACCTCTAAGTATTATTCGATCTTACCTCGCTGTAATCAAGCAATGACATCTGCTTACTAAGTAAACGAAAAAAAACAAACTAAAGTTTATTACAAATAACAAGAAAGAGATGCAACCGCAGCAGAAGCAAAACGCGTCTACTGTTTAAGTTTTAATTTCAGTTTTTGCTTTCAGTCTGCTGTGAGCTATTATTGTTGGGTTTTTAGTGTTGGGTTCTCCAATCGAGGACCGAGGTTCGAAGAGTCAGTGATGAGGCGAAGAGGTTTTGAAGCTGTAGCAAAGTTTATTAACAGAAGAGTAACGAAGTTTCTCTACAGTGTTTCTCTCTCTGTGTTGAATCCTCTCTCATACTTGCACAGATCTTTCAACGTTTAAGTGAAAGTGACTATTATTGTCATTGCGAGGTCACAGCACAGCACACAGTGAACCACAACGAAATTGGACCTCTGCATTTAACCCATGCAAACACTGTGCAGCAGGGGGCAGCTATGGAAGTACCTGGGACGCAGTGACAGGGACAGTACCTTGCTCAAGGGTACCTCAGGGCAACCTACTGGTAAGGGGTTTGAACCCACAATCTTCCGATCCTGTGGCCAACTCCCTAAACACTAGGTCACCGCTGCCCCTCCACTGTACAAGATACACCGCAGGCAGCATGACATAAGGGGCGACCTCCACTTCTTATAAGTGTCCCGTGTATTGGAACAGCAGGGCCAATTCATTTGTTTTTTCTATGCACTGAAGATTTTTTTATTTGAAATCAAAAGATTAAGATGGGATGCAAGATCAGAATCTCAGGTGATCAAAAAAAGGTACTGGAAAGTTTAAAAGTAAATAAAATATATACTTAATATTTGGTTCCTTTCTTGCAATAAACTGCACCAAGCCTGTGAAACAATGTCTTGATGGAGGCTTTTTTTTCTTAGTGGTTGGTTTTTTTTTAGTGAAAGTGAAAGTGACAACTCTTGTCAATGTGAGGTCACAGCACAGCACACAGTGAACCACAACAAAACTGGACCTCTGCATTTAACCCATGCAGCAGCGGGCAGCTATTGAAAGCACCCGGGGAGCAGTGATGGGGACAGTACCTTGCTCAGGGGTACCTCAGGGTTTGAACCCACAATCTTCCGATTCTGCGGCCGACTCCCTAACAACTAGGCCACCGCTGCCCAGTGCAACAGGATCGAGTCGCAGCAAGACGGACGGAGAAAGGGAGAATTAAATGTTTACCGCAGAATCTAAGTTGTTGTTTATTCTTTGGGGTTTCTACTATTAGCCTCCTCTTCAGCAGATAAAGTGCATGTCCAGCTGACCTGGCGAGTGATTCAGCCAGTGAAAAACAATTCACTTTCCTTTTGGATTATTATCTTGCTGCAAGTTCCTCATAAGTTTGGATCCATTTTTCTTTAAATTGTTTCAGTAGAGAGTGGCATGGTGGCACAATGGGTAGTGCTGTCATCTCACAGTGAGAAGATCCTGGGTTCAATGCCCAGGTGGGATGATATGGCTCCTTTCCGTACAAGCCACGATACTACCCCATCATGTTTCACAGATTCATTTGTTTTGGATCATGATATTTGTATGTGATTTCCATCACTTGGGTGCAGACGAATCGCGATCTCATCAATCCAAAGCATATGTTTTGGTCGTTCTAATAAGTGGTTTGGATCGGGTGGTACGGCCTCTTGTAGACTTCTTCAAACAATGGGTTGCGTCACCTCAAACCCTGCTCTGTGAAGATTGTTAATGATGTCACAGCTTGTTGTTTTGGGGTTTTTCTCTACCACTCTCTCTCTGTTTGTCCATCATCAGCTGTTTTCATTTTCCTAAACTTACTGGTTTGGTGGCTTTTGTATACCAGTGGGTTCCATTTTTTTTTCCAAAACATTCCAAATAGTTGTACTAGCTCAATATTTGTGAAATGCTTCTGAAGGATTTTGCCTACTTTCTCAGCTTAAAAAAGGCTACATTTTCACCCATAAATAGCTCTCTGGTTTTCATGTTGGTTTTTCCCTTTCAAACAATGCAAAACACAGGATTCGCGGGTCAAAAAATAAAAAATAAAAGCTTCGGAGTGTAAATATCAAGAACTCACACCAACAAACACCTGTCATGCTCCAGTACTTTTGCTCACTTGAAAAACCAGATGGTAAGATACGTAAGGCACTTTGTTCAGCATAATTTAGAAAATCTATTTAAATACCAAGAAAGAGAAATAGTTTAAAATCTGTATTCTTCTTTTGATCTCAAACCCAAAAATAAGTGAACAGGCCTTGCTGTTCCAATACTTTTGGAGGGAATGATTGTCCATGGCCTTTGTGTGCCTTGTCTCCATATTCACCTTGAACACTTATAAATTGGTCTATTTATTATATCTGCCTGCTAAATCTGACCTTGCTCTTGCCCTCCTCATTACACGAGGACATGCTTCATGTTCAAGGCTGTCCATCTTCCCGTAAAGCCTTCACTACAGTGTCTGTGAACCTGCCCTTAAAGCCCTGGGCCAGATGTGTTGTCCTGACCTAAGATTTGTTCAAGCAGAGCAGCATTCTCCCGTTCTGACCTTTGACTGCCCCAGATGCAACAGTTCAAGAACGCTAGATGTTTTTCTCCATTTTCCATTGTATGAAGGTACAATACTGGAACCTGAATCTAGTCTTGGAATTAAGATTTGGACTCTGGATCAACTCATAGACCTGCCCATCATACAATGTTCCACAGATCCCACATGTAGCTGATCAGAAAAGATGCATCTATAGTGTGCAGTTTAGCAATGGTGCTAGAATGCTTCTAACAAACACCAGGAGACAGTAGGCGCCCAAACAGGTTCCATGGTGCAGCGGTGGCCTAGTGGTTAGGGAGTTGGCCCTGAAGATTGTGGGTTTGATTCCCTCACCAGTAGGTTGCCCTGAGGTACCCTTAAGCAAGGTACCGTCCCTGTCACTGCTCCCCGGGTGCTTTCAATAGCTGCCCAATGCTGCACGGTGTTTGCATGGGTTAAATGCAGAGGTCCAATTTCGTTGTGGTTCACTGTGTGCTGTGACCTCGCAACGACGAGGGTTGTCACTTTCACTTTCATAAAAAACTTCTTTCACACCTCTTCATTAGGCCACTATAGTCTTGTGGATGTGGTTTAGAACACAGCATGACTTACTTTCAGCTCTAAAGGTCTGATATCATGTGGACAAATGTAGCCAGTGTCCATTTTAGAGAACATGGACTGTTTTTACAAACTGCCTGAGGGGTACTGATCTAGAATCAGTTTTTTATGACAGTGACCATCGTAAATATTTGGAATTATCTATAAACACGACTTTGTGAACCAGTCCATGACTGCAAATGTTAGACATCAATCATGTTTACCAGATAACTACATGTGATGCAGGGGTGGTCTAAAAAAAGTGGTGGTGTAAAATGTATTTTTCTTTAAAAATGATTTAGTTAAGGCCTATTCAGCCTCTCGCAAATGTGTCGTTTATGGAGCAAACCCTGCTGTGGCAGAACAGCAGCAACTATTTTACATTTAAACAGAGTTGGGAAGGAAATACCTTGTTGGTGCAATCACAGGTGTACTTCAAGTGAACTTCTGTACTTTTACTCCTTACATTTTAACACAAATATCCTTATTTTCTATTCCTTACATTTTTAGAACAGACTCGTTACAGTGGTTTTAATGAATTTGAGGGGCATTAACTATATTTTTACACATCTGAATGGTTTAATTAAAAGTATATATTAATATGAGGAGCAGTTTGCTTTGCACAAAATTAGCCAGTAGAAAAGTTTTTCTTTTTTTTTTTAGAAGTCAAATTTTTACTTTTATCCTCTGGTTACATTTCAAAGCCTTTGCTTTTTAGTAGAGTAGAGTAGAGTAATCTTTTATTATCCCACAAATGGGAAATTTGGGTGTTACAGGGCTCTTATAAAAGTGACAGATGTACAGAAAAGGAATAGAAAAAAGATATATAAAAATAGAGATTTAAGAGATTTAATTTATATATATATACACACATACATATCTACAAGGAGAATTAGGAATATATACAGTACACAGTAATAATACACGGTAATAAATAAGTTTTAAATAAATTATAAATATATATAAACAAACAAGTAGCAAGTGTAATAATAATAATAATAATAATAATAAACATAACATAACATAATATATAATAATAAACAAGTAATGTAATGTTATGTTGAGTTGTGGAGTCTTATTGCTGCAGGTAGGAATGACCTGCGGTAGCGTTCTCTTACACTGCGGGTGTAACAGTCTGCTGCTGAGCGAGCAGTTTAACCTTTAACCTGAGCTGAATCAGCGCTTCTACCATTCAAAAAAGTTGTTTTGACTATACGGAAATAAAGAGTGTGGGTACTTTTGCCACAACTGCACATAAGTGTAAAAAGTAGAGTATCTCAAAAGAATGTCTAATTTCATTATTGGTGACCAATGGGTGTTGAGAATGGTTTTCGGGCTGAAAATGGAAACAGGGTTGATTTGTACTACAATGTGCATCAGTACCAAACCTTGTCTTGGTCTTTTGTGTTCTCTCACATCACTTTTGTCAATCAAATGCCCCCTAAGAATGAAGCAGCGCCATTTGTTTAAAATGGCACCGTCTGAAAGGCCCTTTATCTGTTGCAACAGTGGCTGCTTGATGACAAAAGAATGACTGAAAAAAAAGAATGACAAAAAGTGAACTTAGAGTAATCGACACGCAAGCCGCTTCCGTTCTCCACTCATCGTTGCTTATTTTTCAGTGGTCTTTGCGATTGGGGAGAGTTTTTTCTTAAATAATTGCCTAGAAAAAGTGTTTGGCTTTGCCTCAGTGGTTTAAAATTTGGTGGGTCAAATGCTCCCTTGCCTGCATGATTAATTCCGCCGTAGGTCAGTTATAAAATTGCATAAACAAAATGTTTTTGCTGATAAATTAATGATTTTTTTTTACAAGAGATGCTGCTGAATAACTGCTGCTGCTGAATAAATGCTGCTGTGACTTATTCACAAGGTATGTGAATAAGTCACATACCTTGTAGTGGGGAGAGGTTATGGCAGTCTTAAGAAGAGGAATGCGGGACCCTCACGAACACATACACACATCTGTGTGACAGCCTCAGAAACAGCTGTTTGGAAGAAGTCATGACCCATTAGTGACAGTACATCTGCAACCTCCAAAGCATTAGCATTTTAAGCCTTCAGCTGCAGAGAGACAGAGCCAATTTAAGAGCCTCCTTGTCCTGAATGCGTCCAGTTCATAATAATCTTTTTACATTTACATCACAACAGAACTGACATAAGGGTAGAGACCCAGCGGTGCAGCGGTGGCCTAGTGGTTAGGGAGTTGTAGCTTAGAATCGCAGACCAGTAGGTTACCCTGAGGTACCCTTGAGCAAGGTACTGTCCCCATCACTGCTCCCCGGCCACTTTTAATAGCTGATCCCTGCTGCACGTGTGTGTAAGGTTAAAATGCAGAGGTTGAATATTGTTTCTCACTGTGTGCTGTGCTTCACAATGACAAGTAGTCACTTTCACTTTCAGATTTGTCACATAACACAAATGAATCCAGTCACTATTCGAGGCTTGCAAGTACTGGTCTGTTGGCTTTGCTCACCTTATTCTTTATGTTATAAAGACAGTGCTTATTATGTGCTAATTTTATTGGAAGGAAATTTTTGGTTTCCTGTAGCAACCTGCAATAACCTTAAAACCTTAATGCTTTGCTAAAAAGCCAAAAAACATCAAACCACAGGTCGCAGCTCACCTTCTTAAAGCATCAAGCTCAGCTCAACTCAACCTCTCACTCTGCAGGAAACCTGCATAAAGACTCATCTCAGCTCCTAAGGGGTGGAATGAACTTCCCCTGACCATCAGAGATGCTGAGACTCTCACTGCCTTCATTGACTGAAGACCCAAATCTTCAAAGAGCACTCAGAATAATAAACTATACCTTCATGCCTTAAACACAACCCATTTCAAAGTAAAAGGTATATGTTATTGTATCTTCTATTGTGAGTTTTCTCTGGATAATCTGGTGAAGTTTCTTTACTAGACCAAAATGTATGCTAGAAAAGAAGTTTTATTGGCTTAAATCTTCATTCAAATCAAGATTTCTAGAGATATAGGTGAGACGTTCATGAATGTTGTTGGTTAAGTATCACCAAATATGAAAGTAAATGTAAGAGTCCACTTTAAACTCATTCAGATGTTTGAATAAATAACATTGCATTGAAAAACTGGCATGAAAACAACTTAATGAATCACATATTCTATATTAAAGCATGTTTTCTTGACAGGTACCGACGCTTACCTGGATTCCCAGGCTGTAGACAGCTCTCCACAAGCGCTGCTTTCTCACTCTCCACTGTTTCAGGTGAAGCAGGTATAAGCAGTAATATTGCATCAGGCAACAGTGGCATCACCAGCAGTTGCACTGTCATCTCAGGCATCGTTAAGTGAAAAAGTGAACATGCACCACAGCGAACCACAAATAAATGTATCGTACAGCAGGGAGCACCATCGATCCCTGCCTGGGGAGCAGTGATGGGGACAATACCTCGCTGAATGGCTCCTCAGGCTACTGGTCTGGGACTCAAACCCACAATCTTCTGATTATGGTGCCTAGTCCCTACCACTAGACCACTTCTACCCCAGTGTATAACCACAAAGTTATTAGAGACAGTATAAAGTGGGACTGGTGTCTCTACTGGCAACGTGGGATAAAACTGGTATTACATGAATAGGCACTGAATTCTAATCATCTCAGAAGCCCTGAAGGGCTGGAACCCCTTGTCTTAAGGTGCTTTCTTTCATTAAATCTACTCAATATGCAAAAGATAAGACAAGCATAGAATAGTATTTTTGCACCAATGAGGTAAACCCCAGCAAAGTAATAATTCAAGTTCTCAGAGTTCCCCACTGTCCATTATATGTACCACCTGCTCACGCCAATCCGTTCTTGCATGGCCATTTTCATTTTACATACATGACAATAAAGTGCTCAGGACCTGTGAATTCACCCGCCATTTTTCATGGGTGACTTTAACAAGCCAAACACTCGCTCAGTTGTTGGCAAGATCTTTACAGCGCTCTACCTGGCAGCTCTCAGGGATGTGAATAGCTTGTATATTCCGTCTCTTTTTGTCTCTACTTACTACTTTCTTTCCAATATATTCTCATATGTTCCCTCTACAGTCCCCATTTATAGAAGCTTTCTGTGGGCCAAGCTATATTTTTCATGAGGAAATCTTTCATTTCCATCTTTCCATAGGGCTCCCAAAGCACCCCGCACCCCGACAGGCTGTTGTAATGCAAGCGTCTGGCCCGGGGTGAGCAGACATGCGTCTTCCTCTCTCTCTGTCACCTTATACGATTTACATCCTGCAGCGATGTTGTGTTTGGCACCCAAGCCCAGATGCTCTGTAGGTCTCACGGAGACTCAAAAGAGCCACTCGGAGCAAGTCCTCATCCCTGCGAGAGATAAAAGGGGAGTTATTCCTGTTTTTCAAAGCAGCGGAACACATTTAGACGCTTTGTCATAACTTTGCCATAAAGTTTCTCAAAGTCGTGTTGGCTTTCCCCTTCATTTTAATATCTTTTCCTCTTAAGTCAATGAGGTTGAGCTACTCTTCAGATGGTTTCTTTATCCTGAGATACAACCAGACACTAGAAACACATTTTTGTTATGCTGCTTCCTAAAATTTGCTAAAATACTATGGTAATACTTGTTACGCAATGTTTAGTATTGAACAAAGAGACTAGTTCCTATTCTATTGATAACACCGGTACTTAATCTTCAGCTGGTTTTTAATGTTCCATCTTGAAAGATTTTTGAATGTTCTGTTGAACATTTTAATAAGAATGGAAAGCCAGTGCTGCTATTTTCTCCACCTCTTGGGTCTGGGCATCTAAACCGTTGACTAAACCAAATCTGAAAGTGAAAAAGTGAAAGTGACTAATTTCATCATTGTGAAACATGGCACATCACACCGTGAGCCACGTCAAAGTGCTCGGGGAGCAGTGATGGGGATGGTACCTTGCTCTAGAGTACCTTAGAGTTGCCCCTACAGGTCTGGGATTCGAACCCATGACTTTCCAATCCCGAGGCCAATGTGTTTGTCTAACCAGATTTTAAGCCAAACCTTTAAATTGCACCAGTCCATTTTCCTTGTAACACATTTGTCTCCACACTAACTCCATTCAGGTGAAGGTCAGGCTCCAGTTATTGGGATTCAGAGAGCAACCACAAGCAGAATAATGTGCTGATGCACTAATCTAACTGACAAAACTGAACAGGACACATTTCAACATGGTTAATAATGACCTACTGAATATGAATAAAAATTACAAATGTGTTTATCATGAAGGTAAGAGCCAAAGGATTGCATCTAAATACCGAGCAGATTAGTGTTACCATTATTTCATTATACGTCAAGCATGCATGAGTCCTGTGCAATTCATTTTTCCATAATGATATGCCATCGTGCATGCTGATTGAATATACAATATTTAGTAAGAGTAGCCAGAAAGCAAGTGAATTTTAAAAACATATTAAATCTGTTTATTTCCTCACATTATCTGCTTTATATCTTGCCTTCAAGCAAAATGACAGAAATGTAACATATTTAGAAATTTTAGAATTTTAACATATTTTAGAAATGTAACATATATTATGTGATTTACAGAACGTATCATGTGTTTATTACAGTCCCTCTTAATAGTTAATAGCTTTTAGGGCAGCGGTGGCCTAGCGGTTAGGGTGTTAGCCGCATGATCGGAGGATCGGGGGTTCAAACCCCTTCCCAATAGGTTGCCCTGAGGTACCCTTGAGCAAGGTACCGTCCCCATCACTGCTCCCCGGGCGCTTTCAATAGCTGCCCACTGCTGCACGGGTTTGAGTGTGCATGGGTAAAATGCAGAGGTCCAATTTCGTTGTGGTTCATGTGTGCTGTGCCGTGACCTCGCAATGACAAGGGTAGTCACTTTCACTTTCACTTTTCACTTTAGGCTTTGTCTGCTTTGTGTTTCTGAATTAGTATCCGGATAATCCCAACACCACTCTGTTATTTCTATTTGATGTTTAAATGTATTTTATTTCCGTGATTTTAAAGTAGTACAGGGGTATAGTTATAGCTATGATTAGCATTTTGTATAGATCATATTTTCAACAAAATATTCAGTTTAACAAATGTGACTACGCTTCTACTATTCGCACCACGAGAAATATAGGTACGCAAGTAAGTGATAATGTAAGGTTATGCTTTAAGTAACACTAATGTCAGGCGGTGCTGCAATCATCAAGAATCAGGTTTTCAAGCCTGTTGGCTTTGCTCTCTCTGGGTGAATACCTACCTCTCCTCCATCACTCAGCGATATAGGAGCAAACGCAGGCTTCCATTAGCCGACATAACCAGTTAAAGGTGTCCTCCAAGGGCACTGGTTTGATGTTGCATTAGCAGCAATTAGAAAACTGCTGATGGTTTTGTGTGATTGGGGTCCTGCTGTGTGGGTGATTTGTAATTGTGGGCTCTGATGCTGTTTCAGTCCATTACATGGGATAAAATAGTGTTTTTAAAGACTTCACATGAAAATGTGAAATGTGAAGTGTTTATATGTGAATTGAATTTTAAAAGATTTACTGCATCAAATTCTCTTCCACTTCGGGTTGGAGAAAAAAAAAAAAGTTTGGCAAGCTCTGCATTAGAATGTGATTATAGTGAAATGAATTAAATTACATTTGTGGGTTGTCTCACACACACACACACACCGCTGTGAAGAACAGAGAGATGTGAATTTGCGCTCTGCATTTAACCCATCCTGTACACACAGTGAAGAGACAAACCAAGAGCAGTTGGCTGCATTACCTGCACCGCTGGAGGGCAGTTGTGGGGCTGAGGGCACTTCAGCTGTGGCTGTGAGATTGGGAAAGGGTTGTTTACATACTGCTCCATGGTCTCATTTTTCCCTGCAGGTCCAAGGGACTGATCTGGCAACCCTCTGACTGAGTTTTGTTCATTCTCAACGGAAAGTTAGTCCACATGAAAAGAAATATGGAAGTTACACTTCTGATTATGTCAAAGGAATAACAGACAAAACTCAGTAGTAAAATGACTTGAATTAGCACTAACATCACCCAAACCAAATAATCACAGCTGGCTATTCCAAAGTTCTAACAGAAGCAGAAATATATGGTTAAAAGTCCTCTCCAGCAGTTCATTTGCTAGACCTTACTTTGCCAAAAGTGGAGTAAAATATTGATCTTAAAATATGAAACCAGTTTTTCAGACTTGGAGAAGCGTGATATGAAAAATAACAGATTTTACATCCATGGCAGATTCAGAATGCACTGCAGCTTTGTGTTGGTCCAGTTCTGAAGGTGTTAGGTTGTGTAAGTAAGGAGTGGAAACCCTGACCAAGATCTGTAAGTGTTTACACATTAGCCACACACACGCATGTTCAGAGACGGACGGTTGCCAAAGGTTTATCAATTAAACTCAAGGCGTCATGTGTGAAACGCCAAAGTGAACCATGTTGGCTGCTTTGACATTTGAGCTCTTGAGAACCGATAATTGCTGGCAGAAAAGGGCGATTGCCAAGTCATGAAAAAAGAAATGGCTTTGTGAGAAAACATCTAGGAGAGTCGTTTCTTTTCTACACCTCGCTGGGCCCACAGCCATCGCTGGAAGCCATTTCTAAAGGCAGCTGCCACTGTCAGTTTGACAGGGAGTTTCTGAGAGAACCCAAACGTTCTAATCTTTACCCACCGCATAGTTTCCATCTGGGTGTGCTGGGCTTTTTTAGTGTGGGGCACCATGAATTTCGTTCATGGAGGCCACCGGCTAAATCAATTTAGGCTTTCTCTGTTAAGAGAGAGAAAAGAATCAATTATCCTTGTGATGTCTGGCACATCCTGAACGGACAGGAGGACCCATTTTAAAGGTCTTTTTTCCCCGTCAGAACAATAAAAGAAAATGGCAAATCCAGAGGGAACCATGAATAAGTTTTGTGCTAAGCCCCTATAGGTGTTTCCTGGGTAGGTTCAATCACCTCAGTGCAAGGTGGAGCACCCCTGCCACGCAGGACGATCATTTTCCTCCATGCGCATAGCTGGTTTATGGGCCTTAGCGATCTTTGGCCTGATCCCTTCAGTCATTCGGATGTTCGGTGCACGCTCCACAAGGGTGATGTCCAACCTTTGAGTCTAACAATATGAACCTCATTTGGCTTTCTAGAGCTGGCCTTGATCACGCCAGTCAAACATGCTCTTTCAACCCTAAAACACATACACTAGTAATGCTTGCTCCCCACAGTGGACCACCTTGGTGGGTGCTTTGGTGTGGATAGTGCTCTGACACACTGGTATAAAAGGATAATTGCCTGATTTCTGGGCTTTAAGGAAACTTGATTCATATCTAAGCTTCTTGCTTTGTTGCAATCATCTAAATGTTCTCTTTTATTGACAATGACAGGCTCTGGCTTTACTTTGCAATAAAAAAAACAAAAAAAAACAGTGTACCGAGCACGTTCAGCTTTAGGTGTAGAGGTGGGAGAGAACTTCAGCACTGCCTTGTTATACATCAGTCTTGAAAAGGATACAACAGAGAAACACATTAACCTTTCCCTCGCTTTGCAGTTCCACTTTTTCCGTTGACGCCTTGCCAACAGTTCAATCACTGCATTATAAAAACCTTTTCTGCTGCAGTAGTCTCAGCTCAGTTATTATGAGTGAAAGAGTAAAAAGAACAATCAAAAAAGATGCAAATGCATCAAGCAGACATGGAAAGCATGGGTGGATAGCCAGAAATCCTGTTGATTAATGTGCTATCCCCTTCTTTTAGACTCTAATCATTTACATTAGCTTTCAGTTTAAAATCTAACAAAGGTGATGAGGAAGGAAAAAAAAGACCCTGCACTCCAAGATCGTGCAATCTGACGTAGACATATACGTAAGCGGGCCACCTGTGGATCAACAAATGCGGAAAAAAACGAAGTCAAAACATGTTTTACAACCCCGAGCCCCTTTGCTGTATTCAGCAGTAGGACAGAAAAAAGAAAAACAACACAAGGATGTGAAGTGAAAGCAGATGAGCTGCGTTTTTTACGTCAGTTCCACTGTTGTCTGGATGCAGTTCCAGCTGCGTTCGGTCCAAACCCACTAAAGAACAGATCACTTGACTTTCGTCACCTAATTCAGAATGGATTCAAGTGACAAAAAAAAAAAAAAAAGAATTAATTAATTCATAAAAAGAGCAGGTGAGTCCAGGAAAGAAATGAAAATATCCCATGTTGTATGTTCACTCATCTTTACTTTCTTAGTAAAAGGTACATTTATACGCAGAACAATTCTAAACTCTTCTTTGAGGGAGATGGGTTACACTGCAGCGGGCCTGTAAAAAGGTGGAGAGCCCACCCATGAAGTTACATTTTCCAGACACTAATCCCACAGTGTCCTCAAATCAAGATAGCGGCCACTGATGACAGAAGATTAGCTGTTATAATGCCTGTTCAGCCTTTTAGTGAAAAAAAAAAACGGCAAACTGATAGACTACACATCAACAAAGATACTGGATTCATGCAAACATAACCAAACCTGGAAACCCTTTACTGAAGCATGCGAACCGTAGTTAGGGAGTTGGCCCCAGGATCGAAAGGTTCTGGGTTTGATTCCCAGACCAGTAGGTGGCCCTGAGGTCCCCTTGAGCAGGGTACCGTCCCAGTCACTGCTCACCGAGCACATTTCATTGTGTCTCACCGTGCGCCGTGTCGTGTTTCACAATGACAAAATTAGTCACTTTCACTTAAACTGGACAGATGCAATGTACAAAGATGTACAACAGTATAGGCTTAAACCTTAAAACATCAAGCACCTTAGGAAAAAAGCTTTTACTACCACTGCATACTGCCTGAAAAAGATGATGGGCCATTTTCATCCTACTTTTGATGACTTCATATACAGACATTGACATTAACTTTGATATTGCGCCCCAATTTTTATTCATGCTAGAACTCAATCACACAGTACCACCAACACTGAGTGTAAAGGATAACACATTAATACATTTGAATGAAGCTAATCATCAAACTCTTCAGGCTGGGACACTTGGGATCCCTCCGTCTGCTTTAACTTTAGCAGTAAATATGAAATTCACATTTTTTTTTCTTGTAATGAATTAAAGTTTGATGGCAACAGTTGCTGAACAGTGATTGGAGGGCTGAAGAAGCAAAGCTGATCTTGATTGAACTATATCTTTCATGTTCAAGACTGATTTGGAAAGTGTAATGAAGGGGTGTCCAACTCCTGCAGGGCGGGCGTTCACCACAGTTTAATAGTTTCCCTACTCAAGCACACTCACTACACCCACCACTAAGTGTGAACAAGGCGTGTTTAAGAAGGGAAACACAGATCCATGCTGGATTCTGGCCTTCCAGGACTGGAGTTGGACACCCCTGATGTAATGCTTCTGATTGGTCTTAAAACTGACCTTAATGAACTGGATATGCCATATTGGATTTTTGTAAGAAGACACTGGTTTTACTATTGTAAAAATGCTACCAACAAATATTATCTGACCCTTTGATCAGGTAGGCTGGTAAGCAATCAAGCTGCCTGGGGGCTAAGCAATTGTGTTGTATGTTTTTATGTGTGATGATGCATGGAAAATCATTTGAAGAAGGCTGTAATATTTGAAAGTGACTATTCTCATCATCGTGAAACACAGCACAGCACACAGTGAGCTCTGCATTTTACCCACACACACTTGCAGCAGGGAGCAGCTATTGAAAGCACCTCGGGAGCAGTGACAGAGACAGTACCTTGCTCAAGGGTACCTCAGGGCAACTTACCTACTGGTAAGGGATATGAACCCATGATCTTTCAACCCGGGGACCAACTCTTTAACCACTAGGCCGCCGCTGCCCTAAAAAAGCATATGATAAGAGATGCTTCTATAATATGTATGATTTTTTATTTACTTTGTCCACTGGCCAGTGGAGTGTCCTGATAAAAACCATTTCAATCATTCTCAACCTACAAGCGATATATAGAAAGCCAGGAGGGACTGGGCTGTAACGTTTCAGTAATGAAGTTCGTATGCGATGCCTGAATCCATCAGTAAGCAAAGACAAGCACAGCTTGAAAAAGCAATCAGTCAAAGTGAGGCACAACAAATATCACAGCACGGCTGTTAATTCTGACATCAAAAAAGGCCTGGTATGCTTTCAATGGAAACTTTTAGGCCTTTATGTTATATTTAATTTTCCATCCACATGCATCTGTGTGCCAAAAAGTCTTTTTTATTGCTATTATTAATTTTTTTTGTTGCTGAATCCCCTCTCTCCCCAGTTCACTGTTATGATAGGCTGTCTAAATGTGGAATGATTTCCTTGGGCAGAAAAAAAAAGAAGGATAGCCTCTGAGCTTTCTAGAGTTCACAAGCTTCTTGTGTAAAGACAAATGAAGCTCCTGCCCACTCCCAGCTAAATGCTGGAGACTCGGATCCTCTGGCAGCTCTCCCTGCAGCCTCGTGGGGAAAGCAAAGGAAAGGTGAGGAAAATACAGCACTGTTGGAGATGGGACACTGCCTAGTAGTGCTGTCTCACCTTTACATGCACTGCATAGGGTTTGCCAAGTTTTACAAGCCTCTGCGAGCACTCGGAGTGTGTTTGACATGAACCTGGGATCGCTTAGCAGGCCTAAGAGCAGGGTGCTCTATAAATCTCCGCCACTTTTTTTTTTCCCCATGGTGCTGGCAAAGAAGCATAAGCTACCATGTGAAAGCTCATGTGTTTGAGCTTGAATGTCTTCCTAAGATGGACAGAAGATAAATGCTCATAAGCTATACAATATCGCATGAAAGTTAGCACCGGCATCCTGCTGGAGCACCATCCAACTTTTAAAAGCCACTTCCAAGTTCTATATGTCCAGCTTCAGAGTCTGCATACCATGTGGTGACTAACTGTGCAACCTAAATGAGAAGAAAGAAAGGAAAGGAGTGCAGCTCTCTCCCAACAGCCTTTCAATTAGAACAGAATAACTGCTTCTGCTCTCACTTTATCACTTGGGTGTAATTCTGTTGTGTTTTTCTTTCCCACTCCTGCATCAACAGGATCTGAAGGTATTTAAAGAATCCTACTGATCTAAAGTCCGTATCGACAGCAAGCCACCTGCACTTCCACTTACAGTAACTTTACTGCAAAGCAAGGCAGCAATAAATTTAACAACCTGCACAAAACCTCTTTTAGCTGAAATGCTCAGCTGCTTATTTGTAGATTTATAATGTGATATTACATCAGTTCATTGGATTGGAAGTTGTTTGTCAATCCCTTTGCCCATAATAAGAATGAGTCTATGATTCAAAAAGCAATGGCAAAAATTGCCTTGATTGCTCTCTTTCATGGAGAAAAAAGCTACAAATATGTTAAATTAATGCATTAACTGTGATAAAAGAATGCATATCATTATTAAATTACAAACGTGCCAACCACAACCGCCACCCCCTGAGTGTGCCTGGATCCGTCGAATCACTGAGGTTATTTAGCTCAAACATCCATCTATCTGTTATCTAAGGAACTTATCTTAGCCAGGATCACAGATGATACCGATGCCTACATCCCAGTGCTCACTGGATGAATAGCGGAGAAAATTCCATCGCAAGGCAGACATACAAACGCACACATACATTCACTTTCAAGGCATGTCCATTCCACCTGATGTGCAAGTTTCGAAAAAGTGTTTTTTGCCCTTTTATGTGGCACAACCAGAAGTTATTTTCATTTCTGAGCTCTAAACGTTCATGAAAATAAAACTCAACATTTGTTTCATGCAGTGACCATAAAGTTGTTTTATTACAACTATCAGCCAGCAGGTCAAGGAAGCCATTAATTGTGCAGATAAAGTGATCAGAGAGGTTGTGTATTAGGGATATACTGAATAAGGACACACTGCTTCCAAACAGCATTGTATTTTGAAGAACCAGTCACGGCTGTCTTCATGCAGCTATCTCCTCATAGACAGGTTTAGGAAACAGCCTCAGACTCTTAATGGGTGTCTGTTACCAGGCTGTACTGGGACAGTGAAGAAGTATCAAGAACATTATAGCATATTTAAGGCTGGAACTATATTTGGTGGTCTAGTGGCAGGATACGCACCTATGCACCAAGAGATCGCCGGATTAAGTCCCACCTCCAACATCACCACCAATCAGGAATTGGCAGTCACTCTGGATAAGAGTATCTGCTAAATGCTGTAAATGGAAATGGAGCTAAAGGCCCATGTCGTATTTAATTTAGTGACATCATGTTTCAGTGTCAACCATTTGATCAAGGTGACATTTAAAGGAGGATACTACTGAAATATTAACACTTTTGCATAATTCAATGATCAGGAGGCAAAGCTGAAGAGAAACCTATAGATTCCTTTAGATAAGAACCAGAATCTGAAAATTGTAATAACTCTAAAAGCTCCCTCACATAAAATTATAACACAAAAGGATTACAGAGATGCTGGTAATGTCTGACACATTGCACCATGATGGATTTCAGAAATTTTTCTTGGCCAAAAATAAGTAAATGTACTGCAGTGCACCCCTCCTCGAACAGCCACCTTATCGTGGTGGAGGGGTTTGCGTGTCCCAATGATCCTGGGAGCTATGTTGTCGGGGGCTTTATGCCCCTGGTAGGGGCACCCAAGGCAAACAGGTCCTAGGTGAGGGAAGAGACAAAGAGCGGTTCAGACCTCTTATGATGAGAAAGATTTTTGGACAACGCTTTCCCTCGCCCGGACGTGGGTCACCGGGGCCTCCCTCTGGAGCCAGGCCTGGAGGTGGGGCCCGATGGCGAGCGCCTGGTGGTCGGGCCTTCACCCATGGGGCCCGGCCGGGCACAGCCCGAAGAGGCAACGTGGGTCCCCCTTCCCATGGGCTCACCACCTGTAGGAGGGGCCAAAGAGGTCGGGTGCAGTGTGAGCTGGGCGGTGGCCGAAGACGGGAGCCTTGGCGATCCGATCCTCGGCTGCAGACGCTGGCTCTAGGGACGTGGAATGTCACCTCTCTGGTGGGGAAGGAGCCTGAGCTAGTGCGCGAGGTTGAGAAGTTCCGGCTAGATATAGTTGGACTCACCTCGACGCACAGCTTGGACTCTGGAACCAGTCTCCTTGAGAGGGGCTGGACTCTCTTCTACTCTGGAGTTGCCACCGGTGAGAGGCGCCGAGCAGGTGTGGGCATACTTATTGCCCCCCGGCTCGGGGCCTGTACATTGGGGTTTACACCAGTGGATGAGAGGGTGGCCTCCCTCCGCCTTCGGGTTGGGGGACGGGTCCTTAGTGTTGTTTGCGCTTATGCGCCAAACAGCGGTCTGGACTACCCACCCTTTCTGGGGTCTCTGGAGGGGGCGCTTGAGAGCGTCCCTGCTGGGGACTCCATCGTTCTGCTGGGGGACTTCAATGCTCACGTGGGCAATGACAGTGAGACCTGGAAGGGCATGATTGGGATGAATGGCCCCCCCGATCTGAACCAGAGCGGTGTTTTGTTATTGGACTTTTGTGCTCGTCACGGATTGTCCATAACGAACACCATGTTCAGGCATAAGGATGTCCACATGTGCACCTGGCACCAGGACACCCTAGGTCGCAGTTCGATGATCGACTTTGTAGTCGTGTCATCGGACTTGCGGCCACATGTCTTGGACACTCGGGTGAAGAGAGTGGCGGAGCTGTCAACTGATCATCACCTGGTGGTGAGTTGGCTTCGTTGGTGGGGGAGGATGCCGGTCAGACCTGGTAGGCCCAAACGTATTGTGAGGGTCTGCTGGGAACGTCTGGCAGAGTCCCCTGTCAGGACGAGCTTCAACTCCCACCTCCGGCAAAGCTTTAACCACGTCCTGGGGGAGGTGGGGGACATTGAGTCCGAATGGGCTATGTTCCGTGCCTCCATTGTCGAGGCGGCTGATCGGAGCTGTGGCCGTAAGGTGGTCGGTGCCTGTCGCGGTGGCAACCCGAGAACCCGTTGGTGGACACCGAGGGTGAGGGAGGCCATCAAGCTGAAGAAGGAGTCCTACCGGGCCTTTTTGGCCAGTGGGGCTCTGGAGGCAGCTGATAGGTACCGGCAGGCCAAGCAGAATGCAGCTTTGGTGGTTGCTGAGGCAAAAACTCGGGCATGGGAGGAGTTTGGAGAGGCCATGGAGAAAGACTTCCAGACGGCTTCGAGGAGATTCTGGTCCAGCATCCGGCGTCTCAGAAGGGGAAAGCAGTGCACGGTCAACACAGTGTATAGTGGGGATGGTGTGCTGCTGACCTCGACTCGGGACATTGTGAGTCGGTGGGGGGAATACTTCGAAGACCTCCTTAATTCCACCAACATGCCTTCTGATGAGGAAGCAGAGCCTGGGGACATAGAGGTGGACTCTTCCATCTCTGGGGCTGAGGTTGCCGAGGTGGTCAAAAAGCTCCTCGGTGGCAGGGCTCCGGGGGTGGATGAGATCCGCCCGGAGTTCCTCAAGGCTCTGGATGTTGTAGGACTGTCATGGCTGACACGCCTCTGCAACATCGCATGGACATCAGGGACGGTGCCTCTGGATTGGCAAACCGGGGTGGTGGTCCCCCTCTTTAAAAAAGGGGACCGGAGGGTGTGTTCCAACTATAGAGGGATCACACTTCTCAGCCTCCCGGGGAAAGTCTATTCAGGGGTCCTGGAAAGGAGGGTCCGTCGGATAGTCGAACCTCGGATTCAGGAGGAGCAGTGTGGTTTTCGTCCAGGTCGCGGAACAGTGGACCAGCTCTACACCCTTGGCAGGGTCCTGGAGGGTGCATGGGAGTTTGCCCAACCAGTCTACATGTGCTTTGTGGACTTGGAGAAGGCATTCGACCGTGTCCCTCGGGGAGTCCTGTGGGGGGTACTCCGAGAGTATGGGGTATCGGATTCCCTGTTAAGGGCTGTCCGGTCCCTGTACAACCGGTGTCGGAGCTTGGTCCGCATTGCCGGCAGTAAGTCGAACCTGTTTCCGGTGAGGGTTGGACTCCGCCAGGGCTGCCCTTTGTCACCGATCCTGTTCATAACTTTTATGGACAGGATTTCTAGGCGCAGCCAGGGCGTTGAGGGGGTCCGGTTTGGTGGGCTCAGGATTGGGTCTCTGCTTTTTGCAGATGACGTTGTCTGGTTGGCCTCATCAGGCCGCGATCTTCAGCTCTCACTGGATCGGTTCGCAGCCGAGTGTGAAGCGGCTGGGATGAGAATCAGCACCTCCAAATCTGAGGCCATGGTCCTCAGCCGGAAAAGGGTGGAGTGCCCTCTCAGGGTTGGGAGTGAGATCCTGCCCCAAGTGGAGGAGTTTAAGTATCTTGGGATCTTGTTCACGAGTGAGAGTAGAATGGAGCAGGAGGTCGAAAGGCGGATCGGGGCAGCATCCGCAGTGATGCGGGCTCTGCATCGGTCCGTCATGGTGAAGAAGGAGCTGAGCCAAAAGGCAAAGCTCTCAATTTACCGGTCGATCTACGTTCCCACCCTCACCTATGGTCACGAGCTGTGGGTAGTGACCGAAAGAACGAGATCGCGAGTACAAGCGGCCGAAATGAGTTTCCTCCGCAGGGTGTCTGGATTCTCCCTTAGAGATAGGGTGAGAAGCTCAGCCATCCGGGAGGGGCTCAAAGTAGAGCCGCTGCTCCTCCGCATCGAGAGGAGTCAGATGAGGTGGCTCGGGCATCTGATTAGGATGTCCCCTGTACGCCTCCCTGGTGAGGTGTTCCGGGCACGTCCCACCGGAAAGAGACCCCGGGGAAGACCCAGGACACGCTGGAGAGACTATGTCTTTCGGCTGGCCTGGGAACGCCTTGGGATCCGCCCGGAAGAGCTGGAAGAAGTGGCTGGAGAGAGAGAAGTCTGGGCATCCCTGCTGAAGCTGCTGCCCCCGCAACCCGACCTCGGATAAGCGGAGGAGAATAGATGGATGGATGGACTGCAGTGCACGTAGGGTCACTGTTCCAGATTAGTCACTGTACCATTTTCAGCCTTGATTACAGATAAAAAGCCATGTAGGTTCATTGGGGTTTTGGACAGTTGATAAAATGGCTATGCCTCCTGAACTTTGTTCTATCAAAGGAAATCTTTTGATAGGTGAGTCCTTTCTGTGAGCTCTTTTAGAATAAAACATTTAATCTACGATCCCTCTGACTGATGTACACCTCAACACAACTGAACTATGCAGGTTAAATTTCATTTCTGGAAAACTGTAGGATTGATGGGATTCTAATAATATGCTCCACTGCTTTAACATCAATGGATGCTCACTTAAAGCATGTGCCACGAATGTTCTTTTCCTCATCCTTTTTGCAATAAACACAGAAAAACAATAAAAGATTCAGCAGATGTATCATTGTAGAGGAAGGCTAGAGAGTGTGGATGGTTTGAGGCGTGAATGTAAAACTGTAGAAAAGAGTAAAAGCTTTGATTGGAGTTCTGGACAACTATACACTGAAAGTTCAGATTGATCTCAAGTAAGTTTTGAGAGCAGAAGTTCAGGATTCTTCAACCTTTCAAAATTCCATGAATAGATGCATCACATTAATTCAGAACGATGAAGCCAGAAGAGGCTCTAATTAAAGCAGAAGACGTTGTAGTACCATTACTAGAGCAACAACCTTTTCTCGGTATTGTGACATGATTGAAACTTTTTCACCTCAGTGATGAAGACGTGTGCCTAAGAAAAATGTAACATATGTAAGTGAGCATGGTCAGATCCAGCGATGAAGAGGATGAAGAATGGAAAGGCTGTTGGTCCAGATAACATACTGGTGGAAGCATGGAGGTGTTTAGGGGAGTTGGCAGTTGAGTTTCTAACCAGATTGTTTAACAGAATCTTGGAAAGTGAGAGGAGCCTGAGGAGTGGAGACGAAGTGTACTGGTACCAATTTTCAAGAATAAATGTGATGCACAGAGCTGCAGAACACTGTTTATTAAAACACTGTTGTATACTGAATGCAAAAACTTTGGCAACCCTGGTCAATTTGCATTTCTAAGAGTAGACCAAAGACCACACTTATATATAAGTAAGAAGTGAGACATATTGTGAAAGCAGCTCCTATCGGAGTAAAAGCATAAAATGACACAGGCATCATCATCGCATGAGCTGAGAGCTTCATCATCTCACTTGATCCTGGAAAATAATAGGCATCCAATCCAGGCCCTGACAAAGAGGATCTATTCTTGAATATTTATAGGCCTAACAATTTTCCCCACTGCAGAAAGTGTGCTGCCTGATTATGCACTTTGAGAGTGTGCCATAAGTCATCGAAACCCCTAAGCTTTTCTCATCAAGAAAAAAGTTTGGCCGTGCAAACTGAAAAGTGCGTGGGAGAAACGAATTGCTGTGATGGAGGTGTGTGTACTTCATTTGTCAGTAATGTGATAGAGTACCCACTTGGACTTTGCTCACAATATTTAACATTTAATGCATACTTCTTTTTCGACCCCCTTTTTGATTCACTGTACTCGCTCCCCTCAAGTCGTATTTAAACCTTCAAGAAAGACCATATACGTACGCAGCCCTTAAGCGCTATCTGTCTTGGTATGGAAAATCCATCTGCAGCCACCTCCATGCCATTAGCAGGGCTAGTGGACTCACATTGGCTGAGCGATTCCACACATTAGGGCCGAGTCTCGGAGGGATTTCTCGCCAAGTTTCCTCCACAGGCCAATCGCACAGTGCCTCACTCTCCACAAACACCTTCTTTCTCTCTCTGCCTGCAGCCCACCATGGCTGGTTGCCCTCCCTCACTGCTGCAGAGAACACCCCCCAAAAGCAGGCGTAAAGCATTCCGTTTAAAGCACCACAACAGAACAGGACCGACTTGAGCAAATCTGAAATCAAAGGGAGCCATTGTTGGCTATATTTACTATATCCTTTAGTAAATCAAAGATGCTGTTAAGTACTTTCACATGTAAAAGACCTGTAGTTTGTGGTCCTAACCTTTAATTCTAACCTTTAGTTAGAACCCCCCCTTAACGGTTATAAAATTTTGGCCTTGCACCAGGTACATTTTGCTGTAAAAATGTAGCAGATGTGGGTTCTTTGAGGCTATACATTTCCCTCGTATTATCACAAAACCGTTTTCACTTGTGTGAATTTGGCAGTAAAGCAGCCAGGAGTCCAGAAACCTGTTTTATGACTATTCCTAAAGTGTAAAAAAAGCTCCCAGAGCATGCATTCACTTTTAAAATGTGTTTTTAATTTTGGACAGTCAATCACAGTTGAGGAGCCTAAGAACCGAAGATAGCTGACAGCTTCGTTAAGAGCGATTAAAAAGAGATCAGAGCTAATGAAACCTGCCCTCAGGCCAAACTGGAGCAAAAAAAACAAAAAAAAACAAAAAAATTTCTGACTTCCATACTGGCTGATAAATTTCAAACTACCAATAAATGAATGATACATCATAACACCTTCACAAGGCATTTACAGCGTCTTTATGAAACTGCAAACACATTCATGCCACAATGAATGAACAAGATGTTATGTGTCTACAATAATGACATGCATTTTACATAGAAATTACATTTTATGATACATTTTTAAGGGATTATAAGAACTTTTCATAGCACATTAGGATTTCACTGCCAGCTTTAATGGGTCAAATGTTGAACCATGCCAGACGTGCCTTTACTTTAAAAACCCTTTAATAATTTGCATCAATGTAATATTTTCATATTGTTATTTTTTAATTATGTGTGATGTTCATTTGTATGTGGTTTGTAAGTTTCTAAACCTGTTTCTGTACATATGATACATATATAGAAGGGTTTAGATGCTTGTAAAACCTTCAGAAAACATATTTCTCCATGCACCAAAAGAAACTGGCAACCTGTCCAGGTCCACCTTTCACCCTCTGAGTCCTGGGCTTGGAGCCAGCACATCCACTACCCTGAAATAAGTAGATGGATGGATGAATATGCCTCCATAGATCTGTCCTAAAACATCATCAGATGCACAAATATTGTCGTTGGTCTTTTATTTATTGAGGAAAATGAAACAGGATTATAGCACAACACACAATGAGCTGCAACGAAATGCATTTCCTGCATTTGACCCACACACACGTGCAGCAGGGGGCAGCTATGTCCAGTACCCGGGGAGCAGTGATGGGGATGGCACCTTGCTCAAGGGTACCTCAGGGGAACCTACTGGTCCAGGATTCGAAGGTTCGAACCCCTTCCCAATAGGTTGCCCTGAGGTACCCTTGAGCAAGGTGCCGTCCCCGTCCCGCTCCTCCCTGCGATGGGCTGGCGACCTGTCCAGGGTGCGTCCCCCGTCCTCGCCCTGTGTGCACTGGGTTGGACTCCAGCACGCCCCCGCGACTGGATGGATAAATGTAATTTGTATTTAAAGTATTTTTAATGATGTATGAATGGTTATTAGATGCTATTAATGTGCAAATTCATGAAATGGAAGATATTCTTGTAAGAAAAAGTTTGAACTTTTAGCTAGTTTTGCTGCCCTGCGGTTCTATTGTATCCTGATGTAATCGTCTCACTCAGTAATGCTATAAAACAGCAAGAGCCTTTTATTCCTCAGAAGAGTCAGGTGAAATGAGCAGGGCGTTTCTGTAAATCAAACATTTCAGCACTTACAGGAAGAGGATTGGTCTTTTCACTTTGGAGCGGAGTGCGGGATCTTAATGTCCCACTGAGCAGACCCTACTTTGTGGCTGCTTTTCCAAAATTGAAACCGAAACTGTACTGCCTCATCTTAACTGTAATATAAAGTATTGAAGGGGCTCCTCGTTCCACTATTACAGGCAGAGCTCAGAGTTTTCAGCTTTATGATGGAACTAGTCAGTAATTGAAACTGTTGAGTGAAACTCTCATTAGGATGAAATTAGTCTTTCAGTATTCAAGGACATCCCTTACTTTGCGGTCAAAAAAGAATCTCATTTACATGCAGAATGACTAGATATAATTCTAAAGTGAAAGTGAAAGTGACTGTGCTCGTCATTGTGAAACACAGTCCAGCGCACAGTGAAACGCAACAAAATTCAACCTCTGCTTTTTACCCATACACAGACATGTGCAGGAGTGGGCAGCGATTGAAAGGGCTCAGGGAGCAGTGATGGGGATGGTACCTTGCTCAAGGGTATCTCAGGGCAACCTAATGGTCTGAGATTCAAATCCACATCCTTCTGATCGTGGGGCCTAGTCCCTGACCACTAGACCACTGCTGCCCCCTTGCCAGCCAAAGGCTACTCTGAACCTCCTATCCTAACCAGGGTGCTGGAGCTTTCCCAGCACTCAGAGTACTAGGAGTTTGCCAGTGCTTCACAGATAAACACACTAACACACACACAGTAACACCTAGAGGGCAGTTAAGCATCTCCAGTCCTGCATGTCTTTGAACTGTGGGAGAAAACCGGAGCACTTGGAAGAAACACATGCAAACACAGGCAGAACAAACTCCACACAGAAAGGATCCAAGGCCCCAACAAATAATTAAACCCAGAACCTTCTCACCGTGAGGCTACAGCACTAAAGATTTCACCACTGTGCTGCACTTTTAAGAACAAAACCTCAAGCCAAATTCAGATTCCCATTCAATTTATCTTACCACTGTTAAGAGGTATTGTTAGGCATTATGTGAAGGGCACGGATTGACAACACACTCAACATATACAGCAATATTTTACTGGTACTGTATGCTGACCAATAAGAGGGACAGTCTCTCTGGAGCTGGGTTGCTGAGGGGGACCAATGGTGCTGGGATAAGACAGAACTGGACTAAAACCTCTTCATGTATAAAAATATTTTTTATGAACAAAACGAGAATCTGTTTTCATTCGAAAGGTGATGCACGCTAGACATGGATGATTTTTATCAGATCAGCAATTGATCAAATCAACAAAAAAAGAATTTTATGTTAAATTTAACATTTGGTCATTTAATTGTTAGTTATTAGTTATTATATGGGTTGGAGACGGTGGCACTGATGAAAAGACAAGAAGCTGGAGGTGACAGAGTTAAAGATGTTGAGATTTTCGTTGGGTGTGACGAGGATGGACAGGATTAGAAATGTGTAGACTAGAGGGACAGGTCAGGTTGGACGATTTGGAGACAAAGTTAGAGAAGCAAGATTGCGTTGGTTCGGACGTGTCCAGAGGAGAGACGAGGATTATATCAGGAGGAAGCTGTTGAAGATGGAGCTGCCAGGAAAGAGGAGGAGAGGAAGACCAAAGAGGAGGTTTATAGATGTGCTGAGAGAGGACATGCAGGGGGTCGGTTTGAAGGAGGAAGATGCAGAGGAAAGGAAGAAATGGTCCACTCTGGCCCCTAAACAGGAGCAGCCAAAAGATGATGATTTCATAGTAATTTATTTATGGAAATTATAAATGTTGAGATTATAAATGTTGACATGATGACAGAATTATTTGATAAAAATAAGGGAATTATCATCTACATAATTACACTGATTGTGGCAAAAAGGCCACACAAATCCTCTTTTATCACATGACGATGTTCGTTACAACATCGTTTGTAAAAAGATTTAAGCTCAGGATCATTTGTTTATGAGACAGGCCCCTGGAATCTGTCCACCAGAATCATAAATGCATGTGCAGTCAAAAGGTTTAAAGGGGAGAGTGCTCGCTAACAGAGGTGGAGAGATCAAGTAACACTGAAGTGTGAGGGAAGTATTTGTGTGTGACATATAGCTTCACATTGTGATATACGACTTCATTCTAGTGATCATCCACACTTCCCAACACCCAACATTCACTGGTCTGAACTAAAGTGACAGGACAGTAAATATACAGCACTTCCACTGCAGGCTTGTCCGCATGCATTCAGCTAAGCAGTTTTCTGGACACTCTCCAGTGAGACACTCTAAAAAAAAAAAAGGGTTAAAAAAAAAAACAAGCTGTCCAGCAGTGCATTGTAAAATTAAATAAAAAGACACTCACTCACTCACTCTTTTTCAAGGCCGCTTGTCCTATTTAGGGTCACGGAGTCCATGCCATCTCTCACAGGGCGAAAGGCAGGGAGACACCCTGGACAGTCCATCGCAGGGCAGACACTCAGCATAGCAGCCCCTAGTGTTTAGGAAGCTGACTGCAGGATTGGAAGGTCATGGGTTCGAATCACATAACAGTAGGACACAGAAAGGACCCGAACCGCCCCACCTGGGAATCGAACCAGGGCCTTTTTTCGCTGTGAAGCAACAGCAATACTGCTCTCAAAAATGCTGCTCTCAAAAAATCCAATACATAGATAAATAAAATAAATTAAAAATGGGGTTCCAAGTGGTGTAGCTTTATGCACAGCTTTACCCCATCATTGACAAATGGCCACAATAATCACTATTTATGGGGATAATCTATTAAAATATCATAATAAAGGGGCAGTAGTGTGAGCCTTTGCCCATCACTGAGATATGGTCAGATCAATCACTACTGATGTCACTATTGAGTCCTCCAGGGCAAGGAGATCTGGATTTAACATTAAAGTCTAAGCAAAGTCTGGCCTCACTATCTATAGATGGCCCTTCCTCTCATTGTCACAATGAGAAGCCAATTTGGGCATCTGTTGGTTGGCTAAGAGAACTGGCAGCTAGGGCTCTTCTCCAAATCCCATGAGCTGCCCAGTTTGAAAAGATGTGGTGGTGCTTCACATTTTTCAGAGGAAGCATGTGCTTGCCTTCACCCTTCCAGCTTGGCAGCATCATGTGAGAGGGGGAGGCCTAGCAATCGAAAGAAATTGACTAAAGAGAAATAAATAGATGGCCATACTACTATGGGTTAGTGGAAGTGAAGGTGATTTGTTAAGATGAGGCCACTTTGAAGGAAACACCAAACTTGCAAAAAAAAGTAAAAACTAATTATCCTGAATACTGTTCCGACGTTGGTCTGCCACTTTTATGAGCAGTTGTACTTTTCTTTGAACAGCTGCTCATAAAAGTGGCAGCAGCAATGAAAGATCCCGTTTTGAAAAGAACTTCATCATCAGAGTCACATCCTGTGCTCCTACAGGGAGATGAATAAAAAAAAAATTAAAAAAACTGCCTGCTGAGTCACTGCTGAGAGTAGTACACTGGATTTCCGCGCTTTCTTCATTGAGGCTGTGTGAAGCAGCATTTTCTCCTCCCAAAACACAAACCAAACCCTCTCTCTTCTCTCAGTGTTGCTGTGTTGAGAACCTGGAACGTGTCCGTGTTCACTCCATCAATCTCGCTCTCTTCTCAGCCTGAGAAGCCAGAACCAGTATGAGCGCCAGAGAAGTACCGAGATGAGGAACTAAAGAAAATAACCATGCCTCGCACCAGCGAGGTTACATCAACATAGTAGCCACTCAAGAATAACAATGTGACACAAAATAACTTATTCTTTATGGACTAAAGAGGCTAAAAACATTTTGAGGGATGTGATTTTTTTAGCTCATTTAATTATTTATGCTTTAATATGGGAGAAGGTATGATTGATAAGTGGGCAGTGGTGGGAAACAGTATTGCTTTCTGGCAGTGGAGCAGCCTGGCCTGGTCTTTTATTATTGCACTCAGTATTTTTCATGCTATGCCAAAGGTTGATCTATGTGGTACAGTTGGTGTGGGTCCACAGGCAGCAGCTTCATCAAGCAAACACTTTCTCGAATCATCATTAAGCACTCGAGACTGACCTCACCCAACACCACTCTCTGCATTGAAAAGTTTGGCCACCATGTCCTTTGGTTGGTCTGTCTTACTCAAGGTTCTCAGTGAAGTGAAAGTGACTAATAGTCATTATCACAGCACACCGTGAATGCAATACCTTGCTCAAGGGTACCTCAGGGCAACCTACTGCTTGATGAGGCTTTAAATAGCATATTGCCCCACAGACCAACTGCAGTCACTTACTGTGCAGAGTTGAGGGCAGTGTGGATTTACTGACTTTTGGTTGAAAAAACCTGACATCCTTTTACTTCTTTCACAGGAAAGTGCGTCACAACGCCTTGCAGCTGAGTCAGTCTGTCCGTTCTCTTAGAAGGTCATATCAAAGAGCTGAATCTTCAATGGAAGATTCACTCGTGGTTTGGGCAACATAAGACAGTTTAAAACAAACCAGAATACTTTCCATAAATATTTGCTTCTCTCCATGAATGATTTCTGGTATTGCAGTCACTCCAGGCTTTGTATAAACTGAATTATGATCGAATGCCATGCCACAAGTAAGGCTTAGGTCATTGGAAATGCCTTTCTGACGAGTCTTTGGAACTTTGATGTCATCTTAGCCCAGCAGTGTAGTTCTGTAAATACAAAGTCAGGCTGAGCCATAAAAGAGTGAAAACTAGACTTGGGTGCTTATCAGGCATATCACAGTATCTAAAATGTTTTCTTGTTTAATATTTATCTAAATAACATCCCCATTATTTACATTATATGCTCTTAAAATTAGAGTTTTCTAATCACCCATCACGTCAAACGGTTTCTATTATTTTTTACAATGAGCTGCCTAAAAAATCTCGGAGAAAAACTACACAGGACCGTGGCTCAGTGATGGTTATAAGCCACAGAACACGTTCGGTTTCAGTTGTAACTTCAAGACTATACGCTTCATTCAGTGCCGTCTTTATCTTCTATTTTTCCATGTATTTTTTGCAACCGTGGGACTGAGGATGTTCAGGATTCATGAGGTAAGAGTTGCCATGAAAACTGTTCTGGGCCACATCACGGTTTTGGCGAGAAACAAGGGACACATTTTTCTCTTTATGCAGGAAACAGAGACCAGAGTGGCATTCTCAGCAGGAAATTCTGAACGTTTCACTTCAGCAGTTATTTTTATCATATTACGCCAAACCTTTGGCCATTTTTGTAACTGCTATGACTATTTTGAGCCTAATCACTGATTTTCTGATGATCTAATTAAAAAAAAATAAAAAATCTGCCGACTGCACTGTGTACTTCTGATGCAATATTAGATACAAATGAGTGCTTGTTGAAGGTTTATGTAGACTGGAACTGTAACACTTTGTTTTATTGACATAAATTTGCTCTATATTGACCTGCTAATGATCAAGCCAAATAAAATTTGACTATTTATGAAAAATGATGAAAATCTAATTTTCTTACACACGTGTGCAAAAGTGGGCAGCTATATTCAGCACCCGGGAAGCAGTGATGGATACAGTACCTTGCTCAAGGGCATCTCAGGGCAAACTACTGGTTCGGGATTCAAACCCACGACCTTCCGATCCTGAGGCCCGGTCCCTAATCGCTAGACCACCATGGCTCAGAGTTGGCAGTAAACTGATCCACAGTGTGGGAGCTACAGACTGAAATGCACAATTCCCACATGTCTTCAGCCTGGAGCGAGAGACTGACAGAAGGCTCTGTGGGCTGGACCTCAGGGCTTAAATCGTGGTGTAATGTTGAAGGAGGTCCACAAAGTATTGAGGAGCCTGATCATGCAGGACTTTGTAAGTAAGAGTAAAAAAAGCTCCCCAACACCCTACAGTTCCAAACACTGTAAAAATAATAGGTTTGATGAACTCTCCAGCACCGATCACTTAACTTCACTCTTTGGTTTTATCATCTACATGTGTCAGAATCAAGCCTGTACTGTGGTGTGTGGCCCAGAGTGGGTCTGTTAGGTCAGATTATTGATCCAAACCACAGAAATTGTTTCATTTTGCCTTTCTGAGCTGAAACCCTGGAATAAATTCAGCAGTGGTGATTCAGTTGGCCAGAATCAAACCTTTCCTGTGGTTAGAAGAGCTGTTATCACACAAGATAAGCCAATGCATACCAGTTTCTTGCTTCTTGTTAGCAGCACTAGCATTTTGACATTAATCAAATTAAAGACTGAACGTTTCTTCCACTCATTTGGCAATCATCTATGTAAGACTCACGTGTATGTGATTTTTTCCTATGGTTTATTTATGTATTTATTAATTATTCTGCTTCTTCATATTACATGGTATGATTTGGAGACAGTTTGAAGTTATGAAAAGAGTGGGTTGCCTTCAACCCTAGTGAAAACCTTCTCAAAAATCTCTTTTACTCACTCCATCATAAAAGGATTTTCAGGCTGGCTTTGTTTGTGCTCCTTCTAAGATGTGCTGGAGCTGTAGGATAACAAAAGCCATATTTAAAAATAAAAAACGCTCAAGGAGTTTTGACGTAGCACTTCAAGAAGTACTGAGAACTAGCCAGCGATTCCGAGCAGCTGAAGTGCATTTTATTTCAGAGGCAAAAAATGCCCTTCAAAATCTGAGGAGTCCAGTACAGCATACAGAAAACTGTAGTCAAAAAAAGTGGAATTACATTTAGAGTAAAATCATCTTCTCTCCTCTCAATTAAGCACAGCAGGCTTTGGGGCCTGTCTGCCGTGCCAAACTTCATCTAAGGAAAGCGAACGAGGCAGACTGTGTGCAATAATTTCATCATGACGAACAGAGACCGAGCCCTGAAAAACAGAAGAGTGAAATCAATCAAAAAATACAGCAAAGCCTGAAACACAAGCAGCTGGAAGCACTAATGAAAACCAGCCCCAGGTGGTTGCTAAGTGACAGGGGCCAAGCGGCCGGCCTGAAGCCACGGTCGCCATTCTTCACCTCCCCGGCCTCCTTTCCCCACCACCGTGCTCTCTCTGGCAGGGCAAGACAGGGAGGCAGGGCGGACCAAAATGAGAACCAGACCTTTTCAACCCCACCACTGGCTCTCCTCGCCCCCGGCTGCTTTTTTTGCATCTTACGTTGAGGAAAAAAACAGAGCGTGCTTCAAAAATAGATCAGGGCTCGCGTGCCAATGGGGTTTGAAGACTCACTTTTTTCCACTCCCTCTAGTCACGCAAGTAGCCTGACGAGACCTTGAGGAGCGAGGCAGGGAAAAACTGAACATAAGAAAAGGACAGAAGGAAAAACAGAAGTCCCTCTGGTGTTTTTTTCCTCTTTTTTTGGAGGGATTCAAGGAAGACACCACATTTTCAGCATGCCCGCAACGTTTTAAGAAGAACATCAAAGGGTGGAGGTAGCTGGGTAACTGAAATCTTAAAAGGCAGGTAATGGGGCTTTTTAGATGATCCCACCAAATAACCTCCAACGCCCATTCGGATTATTTCAGAGGTTTGACTCTTCTGCATAAGCCCCCTCTTCATTATTCAGATTAAAGAGAGCACTATTCAACATTTAATAGATGGGAATCGGGTCTTTGAAGCACATTATGGGCCGCTTGCTGATCATCTTTTTTAGGCCGACCCAGCTCAGTCGGAATCCTTATGAAAGCGTTTCTTTAAATATGAGACATAAGGCTAGCAGCCACCCTCTCTCTGGAAAAGCTATTAACTTCACCAGTCGTTATTGTCATTATATTCTCAAGGCTATGCCAATCCCAGTCAGGAAGGGGGCATATGACCTCTTTGGAAAGGCCGAGTAAAAAGTTGGCTTTTTAGAAAAGTCTATTATGACTAGCCACAAGAAGTCTGTAAAGCCTTCAAAGCATGTTAATTGAACATATCAGCCTGCCTTTGGCTGTCAATATTGTAGGGCTTGGTGGCGCAGGAGTGAGTCTGTTTCGCCTTCACTGTAACTGTAGATGTTAAACATCATCTTGAGTGAAAGCAAATGGACATTGTTGGAAGGAAAATTTGAGCAATGATCATATATTGATCATGTTCGATCATGCAGTGACCGTTTGAGTCACAATTAGTGAATTTTAGTCTCCTCTCTTTAGTAACTGGCCTTACAAAAAAAAAAAAAAAAAATCTATCATCTGATGTGTGCAGAAATCACACATCTTTCTGAAGTGAAAAGTGAAAGTAACAACCCTTGTCATTGCGAGGTCACAGCACAGCACACAGTGAACCACAACAAAATTGGACCTCTGCATTTAACCCATGCAAACACCATGCAGCAGTGGGCAGCTACTGAAAGCACCCGGGGAGCTGTGACGGGGAAGGTACCTTGCTCAAGAGTACCTCAGGGCAACCTGCTGGTGAGGGAATTGAACCCGCAATCTTCCGGTGCAGGGGCAACTCCCTAACCACTAGGCCACCGCTGCCCCAGGACCTCCCTTTTTTGCATTTAACCCATGCAAACACAGTGCAGCAGTGGGCAGCTATCGAAAGCACCCGGGGAGCAGTGACAGGGACAGTACCTTGCTCAAGGGTACCTCAGCGAACCCACAATCTTCCGATGTGGGGGCAACTCCCTAACCACTGGTCACCGCTGCCCCAACGATGATATATGAAGTCTACCAAAACCAAAATGAAAAATTTAGATACCCATTGTTATAGCAAATGTAGCCAAAGTTTTATTATGCAAAAGTGTATAATCTGTGAAGATCAAAACCTCCAGATTGGCTTTCATCATCTTCAGCTTCTGGTATTAGATAATACATTGTGGCCAAACTACAAATGAACAAACCTTCAGTACTTTATTCTATCCATCTAAAAGTTTTCTCATGAAGGCCTCATTGTTTGATGCTCTGTATAACCTGATGCCACCTCAAGCTCAAGAGTTCAGCATTGCAGTGACCGTGCATGATTGGCTAACATCAAAATAACTGGTTTTATTTATGAACTGCATTAAAAGTGAATGTTGTGCTGATCAATTAGTGCATGTATTGGGCTGATTTTGAGTCCCTTGGCCATATGGTTTAAGTGATTTGACAAAGCTCTTTAGCCACAGCAAACAAAAAGCATTTCAGCAGAAGAGATCAATGAAACAAAAATTGTATTCCTTTAATGACTCTTTTCTGTTGATGTTAAAACCATATGCTTGAGCTCACAACCACGCGACTGTGCAGATGTGCACAAAGGCTGCAAGTTCACTTCAGCTAGAGCTCAACCGTGGAGAGCTGGAAAGAAAAGAAATCTCTTTGTAAGAGTGCATCCTCCTCCCGGATTGTTTTCAGCTTGAATAAGCTTTAATTAATGGGGATGCTCAGAACTAGCCCTAGCTATGATTTGGGTTGGATTACATATTCTCACACAATACAGGATGGCCAGTGGTGACCCAGACCACTCAAGCATTTGCTACGTCCCATCAAGTAAGTTCAGTATTCATTTAAACATCTCCCCTTACCTGACTTTCTAGCACAGAGACTAGACAGCAGTGGAAGTGGCCTGGATACACCTTGAATGAAAGGAGATGCAAGAATACAGATCACATTTGCTCCCTCTCTATGGCTCATCTTGGTCTTTGCAACTGCATCTAATACAGGATCTCCATAGCCGAAGCCTAATTTGCATTTCAAAGTGCACTCTAGATCATTAGCAGCCCAGAGCGGCATCCTTTATGAATGAAATTGTTTTTGCTCGTCAGTGGTACAACCACTGATCAGGATTGATTATGAAGACACTGAATAATGATGTGGTCATGGCTTGATGCCCTCTTCAGGAGAACCCCACTGTAAGGGGCAAGCTGCAGGTCATGAGAAAGCTGGATCTGTGTGCATTTTTCTTTTTCCACAACAGGAGATTTAACCTAAGGGCATTTTAGATCAGAGGTGAAAACAACTTCGACTGTTTCCACAATCTAAGCTTTAAGCTACATGCCACCCTTGGTTGCAGTGTGGGAGTGTGTGGAGCAGAAGGACACTGGAACAGTGTCTCCACCCCCCAGAGCAGAAAGAAAGGACGGACAATTTAGAAAAGAAGTTACAACCACTTTGCTCGTGGACACATTCCAAGCTTCAAGTCTATTTTTGCTACATGGCATTGGAAACAAATGGAAATACTCTCACTTGACGCTCAGAGACGATTATTTCTTGGTGTCACACCAGTTGTTATACTAAAAACAACAGTGATCAGAGCATCTTACTGCTTTCAAAAAACACATTTTCCTTCAAAATTTGCTCTCTTCTTATTTATTGGCTGAATTAAGCAAATTGGAAAAAAAAAATCAAACATGTAACATAGATTTGAACACCCTTTGAGCCAGAACTTGATCATAATCATACTTTAAAAAGCTGAAATCAACCCTTCCACAGTCTGTCCGCACTTCATTTTTTCCTGCTTGAATGCAGGAATGTTTCATAATTAGGAAAAAGGTCGTCTCTCATGCACAGAAGACAAATCAACCCACATCATTTTCCAAAGTGTCCTGGAACTGTAAAAGCCATTTCACAACTTTAAGCTTTCATTTCTTGAAGTAGGCGATTTTGATATATTCTTCGGATCGTTGTCTTATAATATCCAAACCCTTTTCTTCGTAAGTTTCTTCACTGTGAGCTATACAATTTCAAGACTTGTTTATATTGAGTAAAAACATGTATTTCCTGTTCATAGCATATCCTGGACTCAACCCTAAAGCATTACAGATCCACCCCCGCAAGGATTCTTTTACTGAAAGGGTTCTCCTTACTTCACCTTGTGACCCAATGGTTCACATTTGTGGTGTGTAGATATTTTTATCGCCTATTTTGTTTTCTTTTGTTTCATAAGATTATCTCCAACATCAGATCCGCAGTCAGCCACTCGGATGAGCTCATGGCTGTTGAGCACAACACCCTGAGAGGTTGGAAAGGTCACAGAATTTATTATGCCCTGGAATTGTCTACACCTGACTTGGATTAAGGCCTAATGGGTCAAATGAGCTCTGAGACCTTACAAAGAAATAACTCTAGTGGATTGGCTGAAAGGCTGCCCCACCATTTGCATGTTATTTCCAATACATTAAATTGTACATTAAAACTGTGGAAATGCATCATAATTAAGTTTGCGCCATGCAGATGCTGCCTTACGTTTATTTATTTTTTTTACTAAAGGTCTAACCAGAGGTTTACTAGGGCTTTACAAGGGGTCCAACTACTTCTGTAACGTCATTTAATATGCAAACAACTATAATATCTCCCTTTATAACCAAACCCTGCGCCTTTGGTTGAAAAACCTTGAAATATATTCAATTCAGTTCAAGTGAAATTGTCTTAAGCATGTGTGTATAATTTGTACCCCAGCATCCTCTCGTCCTTGTATCGCCCATTGTTTTTAAGAAGTTGATCTTTACACGGGCATCCATATTTCATCCATCTAGGGGATGCGCATCTGGAATCCATTCCAGACATTCGGCTAATAGCTTCACCTCTCATGCTGACACTCCGGTTTATTCATAGGCTTAGCTACTGATCCATCCTTCAGGAGCAGCTTCAAAGGTCACATGCCTCCTGCCTTTTCAGATGATTTAGACTGATTAGATATGGTCAGATTTTGCCTTCCAGTTAAAACGAGGCCCTGATTCAACTAAAAAGCGAGACAGTTTAGTAGCGAACGTTAAGATCGACCCGCTGCACAACGTCCATCTGCCTTATTATTCAGTCTCATGAACTGAGAAAAATGGTGCAAGAAAATTAACTAGTTAGATATCACTTATGATTATGAACACAGTTTAATTAGGCACTTTCACAAATACAGTACACATGTACTATGGTCCATAAGGGTTAGGATGTGGGTGGAAATCATCGAAAAGCTCTGTTTAGCATTTACAAAGGAGAAAAACAACAGGTATTAAGTCATTGACCTTTACATTATGGAGTACAAAGGCTGGACAAATGACAAGCTGGATCGTAGGCAGCAGTGTTATCAAAGGGCACTGCACTGTGAACTTTACAGGGAATACGATCCAAAAGAATGTAAACAAGTGTACATTTATTTTCCTCAAAAACAGCATAGAAATGGCACATCCTGAATTTCACAGTTAATTGGATTCAGACATTGCTTGTTTATGCAACAGCACATATGTAGCTATTGGCCACCTAAATGAATGCAGCACTGGCAGGAAGGCAGAATGTCATTCTCTAAAGCAATACACAGTCATCAGACTGAAATAATGGAACTGATTATTGTTGGGTTGACCGTTAGACAGGAGGAGCTTCCAGAAAGAATCAAGTTTACTACAACAAGCAGCTAACAATTAGGCACAGGAATAGAAACTGGTATTTTGGTGGAAATGTTTCATTTCAGTCTTCAAAGAAATTTAACAGAATGGTCCAGCAGGAAAACATTATGCAATTTTCCACTTACCCCAGATAGTTATTGAGCCAAATGTTGGCATTAAAATGTCGCTTCTTTGGTGCTGTGTCGTCCCAACAAACAAAAAGACAACAGCCACCCAAACTTAAATGTCTCGCAAAACTTCTCACAACCTGTTCTCCATTAAGGTGGCTCAGACTTGGCAGCAAGGTTTAAAACAGAACATGAGGCAAGGAATGATCCTGGTATCCTCTGGAATAATGAAACCTCTTCTTTTAACCCACGCACGAGCCATATTCAGCACTTGGGGAGCAGTGAAGAGGACAGTACCTTGTTCAAGTGAAAGGGAAAGTGACAACCCTTGTCGTTGTGAAACGCAGCACAGAACGAAATACAACCTCTGCGTTTCACCCATGCACCCACCACACATGCAGCAGGGGGCAGCTATTGAAAGCGCCTGGGGAGCAGTAACGGGGACGGTACCTTGCGCAAGGGTACCTCAGGGAAACCTACTGGTCTGGGATTTGAACCCACAACCTCCCAATCTTGGGGCCTAGTCCCTAAACACTATGCCACTGCTTCCTCAGTGTGCAAGTCATCAAGGCCCCGAGACCTTGTCTGAAATGGCCGCCCCAGCGTTCAGCTACACTGAAGTTGTGCTCTGATTTATTGGAGACAGGAAGTTATACTCTGTCTTAAACCTCATCTCCAAGTCTCTGCCATCTTTGTGGATGTTTGAAGAAAAAAAACACAAAAAAACAAATTGGGTGGCTATTGGCTTGTATGCAATGCTGGCCTCAAAGCTCGTTCGCTGAATGAAAGAAGCAGAACGTGAAACTATACTTGGGGTAAAGTCTGTATTTCTTTTTCTTTCTTTTTTTTACCAAAAGATTGGTTTAATGTCAACGGTCCAGCAGAAAACCATTGATCACCTGTACAAATGAACCTTTATAGCTTGTAAAAATGTAAAAAGCACCTTATGAAGAGTTCCAAAAAAGAGATTAAGTTGAGAAGTTTGAGCCTTAGAAACATCAAAGCGGCAGAGTTGGATAAGAAATGGTTAACATTCTAACTGAACTGACACTACAGCTAACAGGTATCTGAATAAAAGGCACACCCCTATGGATTCACTACTAATTCTGTTAACATAGTAACCTTCCACTGTTCAAAATTCTTCCAAAATTGCAAAATTCTGGGATTTATTTTAGCAACAGACGTCACTCATGAGAAGGATCTACAGTACATTCATAATACCAGGCAGGCAGACTTTCTGAATTGCCTCATTCATTACAAGAAAAAGCAGCATTTATCTTCATTTGAATGCTACAGTAAATAAACACAGAAAGAGGAAAAAAAAAAAAACAACAAAAAAACAAACAAAAAAAAAAAAATGCACTTCAAGAAACTATCAGGGAAGGCATGGAAAGAGCCGCTCTGTTCCAGAATCCTGTTGTAGAATAGTGGCAAAATCAGAAGATATGGGGCTGGGACACTGACACATCCTGACATATGACAGTGATATTTACATTTTACATTTAACGCATTTAGCTGACGCCCTTATCCAGAGCGACTTACAGTTCTTAACTACAGGGACAGTCCCCCTGGAGCCTTGCTCAGGAACCAAACGGTAGAGTTGGAGGTGGGATTCGAACTGGGGACCTCTTGGTCTGTAGGCGAGTGTCCTACCACTAGACCACCTGCTATGATTGCTATGAAATGTTCACCACTGGGTAGAGCTGATGATTTGAAGAACCCTATAAAAGGTTTGATTTGAATATGGCACCAGAGTGCTCAGATACGCAGATCATGTTAGTTTCTGCAGAAGCTTAACTGTAACTGGCAAATGCAGCACAATGTATAAAGCAGTGTACAGGAGAAGAGGGTACATTTCCAGTTAATTGTGATCTCCCAAGAAGGGCATGTGAAAATACATCAATATCATTGCACGATCATAAGGTGATATCCATTCTTCAGGATATAAGATGGCTTTGTGCTCTTCAAACTAAGTTCTGCATGTAAATGTGACCTGGAAAAAGCATATATGAAGTTGCCATTGGTCATTCAATGCTCTACCCTGATTACAGCTTTTGGCTGAAAAAATAGAGGATAACTGTTGTCATGCAACATTCTTCCAAGGGATGCTCTTGGAGGAACATTCATCTCTAAAACTACAGTGTAATTTGGGACACATTGTGGATCAGGATCTTGCTTAAATGCAAAGGTTTGAACGGATCGGTGAACATATGAATTTCCTCAGCCTGGTTAGCCATGTGTGCCAATAGTTTGAGAGAAGAGCAGCAGGTATAAAGATACCTTTGAGCAAGTTTGTTCATAGTCCATACATGAAAATACTTCATAGTCCACTACGTTTGACTAAAAGCTTCATTTATAAATACTGATAAAAGACAAACACTACTCAATGTCAATGAGAAGAGCTTCCGAAACCATTTGGAAATTTTAGAATGGCAAATGTAAATTAGGAAAACTAAAACAACTCTTGTTACAAACATACTATTACAGTCACATATATACAAATAAAATGTATAAGTTCAATCAGCGGTTATAACAACCTTATGACATAATGCCATTTTCTAGTCAGAAAAAACCCACAAATACCAGTACAAAAATATATAATACAAAAGTGTTCTCCTTTTACAAAACATTGACATCAAACTTAGCTCTCCTATAGAATGTGCAAATGCAGGGAACAGAACGTGCCCCTCTATCAAGTCATATCTGTGGAGAGAGCTTTTGTAGGAAACCATTCTGGCTTCAAATGTCTGTGCCCAACATGCAAATTAAACACTGCATCCTCAGCTCTCTGGCCAGCCAGTGAGGCGACATGACTTTATGGCCATGTTGGACGACTGTCATGTACAGGGCCCTGAGTCAGGTGGGATGCTTTAGAAACAGCACAAGGTGTTTAAGGATTTAAATCCTAAGTTCAGCCTCTTCACCGTGCTCTACGGAGTGTTCAGTCGTGTTGATGATGGAGGCAGATGGGCCTTGGCCTACTCCAAATGGGGAGATGCCTGGGGAGCGGGCAGCAAGTGGGGAGAGGGAGGGCGAGAAACTGGGAGACATGGCTATTGAAGAGACCGAGCCATCGTGGCTGATTGGGGATCGTTTTAAGGAGGACAGGTGGGGAAGTGTTCGTCCAACGGCAGGCTTTGGAAGGACGGTTTTGGCTCCAGGGTGAGCTACGGATGTTATTAGAGGTGGGGGGTCAATTCGGGGTTTGGGATCAGCCTTGGCTTTAGGCTGAAATGGCCGGCGTGTGTTAACAGGGGCATTCTCATCCTTTAACCGGGCAATTTCTGTAAATACATTAGCAAGTGGCTGAAATTGAGGGCACCAGTTAAGGAGGTAGTCCCAATTGTAGCTGCCCCTCAGTTCCTCATCGCTAGCCACGATCGCTGTCAGAGAGCCGTCCACCATGGGTTTCCCATCCTCTGGGAAAGCATAGTCTTTAGGCTGTGAGATATTAAGCCCTCTGCCTACCCCAAGATATCCTCCACCTTCATCTCGATACACAGGGGTCTGACCTGCCAAGAGTGTCCCACTTAGGCTTCCCATCTTCTTCCCTTTAAACCACTGGTTTACCTCCATTCCGGGTTCACCAGAGATGTCAGAGAGCTGGTCGGCATCTTGCTGGATCCCGGAGTCAGGTCCACGTGCAGCAATGTGCTCTTGCATGGAAGAGGAAATGCTGGAAACACGTGGATACTCATTGATCATGCGGATCTCATCGTCCTCAGCTGCCTCTGCTTCAGCTGAGCCTCGTCCACTGGAGTGGGAAGGGTCCAGAGATCCCCCTCGAGTATAGGGCCCCCCTCCACCCCCACTCTGGTCTGCAGCATATCCAGGAAGAGTTTGGTGATAGAGTTTCTCACTTCCGTGAACTTTGGGTTCATCAAGAGTTTCCAGTACTGTGCCAGAGGCCACAATTCTAGCATGAGCCTCTCGGTATTTCTTTCTTCGGGATCGCAGTATAAATAACACCACAGTGATTATGATCAAGACCACTACAGCTGCTAAGGAAGCAGCGATTACACTAGCTAGCAGCACATTAATGTCTGCGGTTAAACCAAAAGATGTGTGGGTGACATCAATAGTAAGCTGGGCAGCAGCTACCCTGGAGCTTTCCAATGGGCTGTGGGCTACCACCTGTAGAGTCATCTCACGGGTTTCCCTTTTAGAGCGGCTCACATGGCGACTATGAGCATCCATTTTCAGGGAGACGACCCCTGTGGAGATGTTTACCTCAAAATATGGGGAATTTTCAGATAAAGTGTACAGGACAATCCCATCTACACCTCCATCCTCATCATTGGCAAGAACCTGGCCAATGCTCTGCCCTTTCTTCGCACCCTCAGGGACATGAAAAGCAAAAATCGAGCTGGTGAAGACAGGGTCATATTCGTCTTCCCCAGTCACATAAACCTGAACTGTTGCAGTTGCAGAGTAGTTGCCTGCATCCATTGCCACAGCAATGAAATTAAATCTGTTTAGCTTCTCAAAGTCAAAGGTGTAGCGTGATCTAACCTCACCGGAAGACCGGTTGACCATCAAGGAATCTTTGCCATTTCCTGATTTATCCATCATGTAATACCTCAGGTGGCCAAACACTCCTGCATCATGGTCAATAGCGTGCAGCATGGTGACAAGGGTGTTCTGAGGCTGGTTTTCACGAATGCTTACCGTCAGTGTTTTAAGAGGAAAAAATGGTCGATTGTCATTGATGTCCTTGACCTCCACAGTAACAGGTGCAAGAGCAAAGTGGCCCTGACTATCTGAGGCTTGTATAATGAGCGTGTGAGTGGATCGCCACTCACTATCCAAAGACCTCCGTAGACGAAGAGTGCCCGTCCACTGGTCTAAAGAGAAGAGTTCACTCTCATCTCCGGAGCTGATTGAGTACTGTACTTCGCCATTAGGGGTAGAATCAGGATCTAAAGCAGAAAGTCGAAGAATTTCCTTACCAGTTTCTGCCCCTTCGCTCAGGACAACATTATACTCTGCCCTACTGAAGGCTGGTGGGTTATCATTTGAATCTACTACGGTGATGAGGACAGGAACGCTTGAACTTTGCTGAGGAATGCCACGGTCTGATGCAACAATAGTAAGGTTGTAGTTAGGCACAAGTTCAAAATCAAGCGCCTCAGCTAAGATTAGAGTTCCGACTATTTGAAAACCACGGCCCTCGATGAAGTGTACTCTACTTTCAATTTGGAAAGCATTGCCAGTGTTTCCACTGGCAATAGCGAAGTCAAATCCACTGTTGTCCCTGGACAGGTCTCCATCAACAGCCTCTAGGGTGAGGATAGTAGAACCAGGGAGCTCGTCCTCTGTTACCGCAGCTCTGTACTCCGTTTGGTGGAATAAAGGAACATTATCATTTACATCAGTTACATGTACTTGCACTGTGGTCAGAGTGGTAAGTGGTGGAGTTCCACCATCACAAGCCTCAATCACCACAAGAAGGGATGGGTGCTCAGAATCAAACACTGCTTTCTGGTTGATGAACAGTGTACCTGCATGGACACAAACATTGAAATAAACACAAGAGATAAAATAAATGACTTGGTCATGCCAACAGACAACATCAACAAATGGGTACATGATAAACAAATCAATATTTACCATTGCTTGGGTCAATATAGAATTTGTCTTGTGCAGAAACAACTCTATATGTGACCTTGCCATTCTCCCCAGAGTCCTGGTCAGTAGCTGTAACAGTGATGACAAAACTACCAGCAGGAGAGTGCTCAGCAAGTGTCGCCTAAAAAAAGAAACAAAGATTTAAATGGTTAAAAACAACACAAAAATTTTAGCTAATGCACATATACTCTCAGCTGCGGTATAAGGAGTGAGAGTGAACTATAGGGGACATTAGAAAAAATGCTTCTGAGCAGCATTTAACCTTCTCAATATGCCAACGATAAGATGGTGTGACTGACAAAAATAGTTTTTTTTTACTCCATTAAGGTGATTTCCTAGCAAAGTATGAAGAAAAAAAAAAATGACGAGTGCCTCGACTTTAGCACACTACTGTATACCAGAAATGGACTAAGAGGGACACATCAGGTAGAGGTTTTCCACAATTTTCTTTTGAAATTGTGTAGTGTACAAAAATAACAAAATGAGAAGAGTTCATTTAATCATGATTTGTAAATTCTTCTAGGTCCCCTAGGAAACACAAAGCAAGAATTCGTGCCCTGACAATCTAACAAGAGGATTAAGTAACCTGAGGCTACATTGAGAGAACTACACACATGCTTGGTCTGTTTACAGATCTGTGTGTTGGCTATTTTTATTTACCCCCGCTTGTTATTTTGCCCATGGGTCGCACCTGATAAAGGTCCTGAGTGAAAACTGGGGCATTATCATTCACATCCTCCACGAGCACAGTCAGATTGGCTTCACTCTGGTGCATGGAATCAGACGTGGTGATGGTCACTGTATACCAGGTCTTTTCCTCATAGTCCAACTGACCAGTCAGGGAAACCCCACCTCCATAGCGATGTATTCCAAATTTCCCCTCAGCGTCCATGTCCAGGTGCAGGGAGTAAAAGAGAGTGGGACCGGAGTCTACATCATTCCCTGTCACCTGGGTGATTACTGTCCCAATCAGTGTGTCTAAGAGAAACAATAAAACCAAATTATCATGAGGTCATTTACAACAGTGTGTACATGAGTATTACAGCTTTCCACCCTGAGGCTGTCTGTGTATTTGCTTTTCATTTTCACAATCCTTGGAAAACACAATACTACATCCTTCTGACAGGATGTGATCACTGAAGGCATTGTGGGAGAGGCGGTAATTGTAATTAAGTTGATCTTTCAGCACTGTTACCCTGGCTCTTTGCCCACTGCAGACCAGACTGACTAGAGTCCACTGATAACATTAGCTGCATGGAGTTCATCCAGAAGTCAAACTCACTCTCAGGGACCCGCACTTCGCGAGGAATCGGGATGGTTGGCCGATTGTCATTCAGATCCACGATGATAACGGTGAGAGTGGCGGATCCTGCTAATCGAGGGCTGCCCCTGTCTGTTGCCATGACAACCAACCTGGGAAAACAATCAATCACTTCAAAAACATGGATGGACTCTTTCATTACCAGCATCAGTGTATACAATACTGAGTCAATACTTAGTCTGGGTCCAGATTTCTCTGTCCATGATGGCAGCTGTAGAGACGCTGCCCGTGAGAGGATCGATCTTGAACAGGCCGCTCATGGACGATGACCTGATGGAATAGGTCACCTGGCCGTTCTGACCCTGGTCAAGGTCGTCCGCCAGCACCTGAGGAAATTACCAATCGGATTTTGGAATGAAAATACAGGCGGATTAGCAACAGCTGCCGCAATGTAATGTGAAACTCTGAGCAATATTGAGTTTGGAACGCTCCTCTTTTTTGAAGGGAAAAAAAAATGGTTATGGCTGTGAGGAACAGCTGAAGCTATATTTTAATTAAGGGTAGTGAAAACAGTGAAGAGAAAGCCACAGAAACTGTAAAGGCCTCTGTTAAAACTGTTCAGATATGAAGGCATGGGTGCTTTGGTCCAACAACTTTGCACCTTAACAAAAGTCAAACATTACGAAAACATTAAGGGCAAGCTACTGAACCTGAATGATGGGGAAATCATATCCCTGGGCCTCACGAACATAAGCAATGTAATTGTGGAGCTGGAAGCGTGGCAAGTTGTCATTGACATCTTGCAGGATCAGGTTAACAGCCATGAAGGAACTGGAAGATGCAGTTTCAGCCTTGACCACTAGACGGAGTCGAGGAGTCTCCTCAAAGTCAAGGCCTTTGGAGCTCTCCACCCAGATTTCACCTGAAGACACATAAAATGAAACATTTGATTGCTATTATTTAGTAGTATCTGGTAAAATTGCTGGTCAGTCATAGAAAACCAATGCTCTATCGCCTGTTGAACCATCATTTGCAGATTTGGACCTTTTTAGGTCATTAGGTGACCTTATAGTTGAACTTTTCCTTAGAGAGCTGACATTCAAAACACCTTTACCTGTGGTGGTGCTGATACTGAACGACTGTAGCTTGTTGCCAGTGAAGATGCTATAGGTAATTCCACTGCGAGAGCCATCAGGATACTGTGCCTGGATCTGGACCACTGCTGTGCCTAAAAGGTTCATAAGACAGACAGTTGCTTACATTTCAGGTAGATGTGCAGTAGTGTGCAAAGGCATCCCTCATTTCTCTATACTGTGTTAGGAAAATGACAATATGAGCAGTGATTTATTGCAATATGTCAGTATGTCTGTTCACACACAACAGTTTGTATAATTCTAACCAGCTTTAAAGTCATTTTTTTGGCATTGTCCACCATTATTTCTTTCTTTGGAGGCTCAAGACTTTGGACAACACTGTATATGGCAAAAATGACCACCGATTGCCTCAACATGTAGTACAATGGGGCAATGCCGAATTACACTGCAACCTTTTAACCTGCCTGATAATATTTATCTCAAAAAATAACAATACAGATTGGCCAGAGTTAAAATAATTAAACTGGATAATTACTTTCCCCACCTTGGCTGATTCCAAAGCTTCCACAGGATGTTTTATTAGTGTGTAACGAGTAACGATAAATCTTTCTCATTGGTCTTTTGCTTGTCTAGTGTAGTTTCCAGTCCCAGATTGGTGATGTTGTATAACAAAAAATATACAATGATTTCCATAATCACTATGAGCAAATAAATATCACATGCATTCTGTTTTCATTTCAACAACTACATCTCCCTTTGTCTTAAATTAATAAGAAGTTGTAAAACTGGACCCAGCTCTGACCCTTGGCTGCATTTTCTTGTAAGCTGACGTCTTTGGAGTTTCGGCTGAAACGGATTCCTCTGTAGCTCTGCTCCCGTATGTAGACTACCACCACTCCCAGAGAGGACTGTGGAGGACTTCCTTGGTCCATGGCTTGCACGATCAACGTCCTCTGGTTTTGGGTCAAGCTGTGTAGCTTCTCAGTGGCCTGAATGTCACCAGTCAGTGAGTTTATGGTGAAACCTTTGACGGGGCTGGCGAAACGATAGAACACTGAACCGTTAGCCCCAAAGTCCTTGTCCTCGGCCCTCATGGTGGCCAGCACTCGATGGCTGGCAACGCTGCTGCTGGAGATGTTAATGATGAGGGGGTCTGTAATGAAGAAAGGAGCGTTGTCGTTCACATCGAGGACATGGATGGACACATGTGCCGAAGAGTTTCGAGGGTCAGAAGCGGAGGAGTCTATGGCGTACACCTGGAAGCTGTAGGATGCAACCTTTTCCCGGTCAAGTGCAGCCGCTGTGATGATGCGACCAGTGTGCTGGTCCACGATGAACATGCCCCTGGATTCCCGGCTCAAGAAGTAGACGACCTGGCCGTTGGAGCCCTCATCTTGGTCAGTAGCCGTCACCTCCATGACAAAAGAGCCTTCAGGGGCATCCTCAGCGATCTCCACAGTGTAGCTGCTGCTGGTAAATGCAGGGCTGTGGTCGTTTAGGTCTAGGACACTGATGTCCAGAGTGACGGTGCTACTAAGGGCTGGGACGCCCAGGTCATAAGCCTCCACAGTGAGAGTGTAGCGAGCTTTGTGCTCCCTGTCCAATGCCCTGGATGTGGACAACACACCCGATTTCCGGTCCAAGTGAAAGTCACCTGAATGGTCTCCATCTTAACAAAAAAAAAAAAAAAAAAAAGAAACCCACAGATTAAGCTTTTTGTGCATTCAAAGCTTTTCATATAAAATCAAACTAACTCCAGATTTGTTAAATAAGTATTGAAGGCTTGTGCAGCATCTTCTGAATAATTTGTAGGAAACTGTTAGCACAGTAGTTGAATGAAGCTCTAGAATATTCTCAGAAGAATAAAGAGCAACTGCAATAATTTACCATCATTATTAAATATATGCTAGCAGTAGTATTTAACAAGTGCTTATCTCAAGAAACAACTACTGAATAAAATATATATAAAATCGGAGAAGGTATTTTTAATATATATATATATATATATATATATATATATATATATAAATACTATGATGCTGAAATCATTCTCCTTTACCTCCAAAAGGTTTTGAACTAAAGACTCTACCCCTTTCTGTCCACCAGCGCTGGCCATTAGACTTTTTATTTATTTTTTTTATTTTATTTTACTTTTAACACCAACCAGACAACTGGGCAGTAGCTCTTACCAGTGATTTTGTACTGGACCAACCCTCTGTCCCCTGAGTCCAGATCAGTAGCTCTCAAGGTGAACAAAGTCACAGGCTCCAGGTTCTCTGGCACATCCAGACTGTAGTACACCCTCCCGAAGGCTGGCCTGTTGTCATTCTCATCCAGCACCATGACACGCACTGTGGCCTTTGCGAAATTGGGTGGAAAACCTCCATCTTTGGCGTAAACTGTTGAAGTAGTTTTTTTTTTTATTAACAGTAATAGATACCAGATCTTCAGCTCTTTAATTAACTCGCTTTTTTAATGGCATTCAATTAGCAATTGTGAATGCATTTATATTCAGATGCTGAGCAATTACATGATTGCTTGGCAACTGGTAATAGAAGAGACAGACTTCTTTTTCTCATACATAATACACCAAGCGAGCTGCTCGGCATGATGAGTACCTGTCATAGTGTAACTCTCCTGGGTTTCCCTGTCCAGAGCTTTGGTGGTTACTATAACACCTGTCACTGCATGGATGCTGAAGTCGTTCTCTGTCATGCCTCCATATGTCACAGCGCCGTTGCTCCCTGAGAAAGAAATAAAACATTTGAAAAATAAAACATTTGACACTATGTAACTCATGCAGCCTCTAAACAGTAATATATCAAATGAGCCACATCTGTAACAGGAAGAAAATAGCCATCACTCTCACGAGACTGTGTACACAATGCACAATTGGCTTTTCTCACGGAACGGGTAAACACATGCGGTGTGTTCTTTTCCTTTTTTTTTAAAAAATTTGTTTGTAGTTTATTTTGCTGTCTAAGCAGTTGGCTTTGGCGGCCCTCCCCCTGCTGCTTGGTTGCCAGATTGCGTGCTAACAGCAAACAGTCTGGCAGAGTATCACCTGTTTTCCCCACTAATTGCTCCTGGGGAGTCAGTTTATAATCCTTCTGTTTTATGCGCTCCTGAGTAAGGCCAGGAGAATGCATCCCCCTCCTTCAGAACCACCAGCAATTAAAACCACTCATGTAATAATGTGTTTAGCTTGAGCAAGCACGACAAGGATGCAAGGGCAAAATGACGGCCATAAACGAATGTGCTTGTCCTCATTTTAATGGCCTGACCGAGCTAACGTGGAATTTGAAGGTGGAGAGAAGGACAGACAGTAGCTGAGCTTCGTCATTAGACGCTGTGGGATAAGCCAGTGTGGTAAATAGGAAAACATATGAAAATAATCAGAGGCAAAATGCAACGCTGAGGGCGACCTTGTTTGTGACTGATCAGCAACATGAAAAAATGGACAGTGTTCCTGTCCTCAGAGTTATAAACCGTTATAAAGCACTTAATGTAAACCCACTCTCAAACAGAATATTGTATTGATGCACCAGCTCATTAAACGTGCCCTTTCACTGCTATTATACCACATAACCATTTTCCACCAACAGGGAACCGCATTTCAAGAGTGAAAGCTGCCTTAACTATGTGTCATCAAGAGAGGTGGTGCTACACAACCTTAAGGAGAGGGTGGTCCACAAATGTCTTCATGGTTCTCATTGGTAAAGAAACAACAATTCTTGGTTCCAGATGGGGACGTACTGAGATGATTGTGTACTGGTGAGCTAAGACCAAACTGACAGATACTGAAAATGCCCTGCGGTGGCCTAAACTACCTCTTGGTGTGACTCTGTGTGAGTGTGTGTGTTTGTCTGTCCTGCAATAGACTGGTGAACTGCCAACTCTCCACCTTTCACCCTAGGAGTGCTGGGACAGCATCCCATGTGAAACAGGTTGGTATAAGCAGCTCCGATAATGGAAAAACTAGATGGGCAGCGATGGTCTAGTGTTTAGGAACTAGGATTGGAAGTCTCGGACCAGTAGGTTGCCCTGAGGTACTCTTGAGCAAGGTACCGTCCCCATCACTGTTCCCCGGGTGCTGGTATATGGCCCACTGCTTGACGTGTGTATGGGTTAAATGTAGAGCATGCATTTTATTGAGGTCTTTGTTTTACTTAAAGCTATATCTCAAATGGCTGCCAAAGCCTTATGCAATAGACATGTAACACTACTAGCATCATAATAATAAACAAAAATAACAAGTGGTGCTAATGGAAGCTAGTCGTGCCGCACTGGGGGTAATTACTGGAGCAAAAACTACTCCCAAAGCAAAGGCTTTCCATTATTATATGACGGATAATCAATAATGACATGAAAAAAATCCAACATGAAAGTGACAACCCTTGTCATTGCGAGGTCACTGCACAGCAGACAATGAACCACAACGAAATTGGGCCTCTGCATTTAACCCATGCACACTCAAACACCGTGCTGCAGTGGGCAGCTATTGAAAGCGCCCGGGGAGCAGTGATGGGGACGGTACCTTGCTCAGGGGTACCTCAGGGCAACCTACTTGTAAGGGAATCGAACAATCTTCCGATGCGGGGCCAACTCCCTAACCACTAGGACACCGCTGCCATAATCATAATCATATTTTCAATTCCCTGCCACTTTATAAAAGCAATAAGCCACTTAATTGCCAGTCAGTTCTTCACAGGGGTTTTAAGAGAGATATGGGCAGTAAATTCTTTACCTGCGAGATCCCTCTGGTGATGCACAGCATTATAGGACATTTTTCACATCACTGAAATAATCTTTTTGAGCCTCTCATGTTTGTCATACAGGCATAAACCTATCTGAATAATCCAGTAGCCGAACAGGTCTGCTTCTTACCTTGATCCAAGTCAGAGGCCGAAACAATGAGCACAGTGGCTCCTGCGGGCTGGCTTTCTGCAATGAAGGCCTCGTACACGCTCTCTTCAAAGTACGGCACTTCGTCATTCACGTCAATCACCTGCACGGTCAACAGCTGAGTGCTGGACTGCTGGGGGACACCGTGGTCCTCAGCAACTATAGTCAGGTTGAACTGGGCCAGCTCCTCCCGATCTATCGGCCTGAGGATGGATAAAGATCCTGTGGGAGAGAGTGTTCATGGCCAAGTGGTTAATGAGTTGCGCAACAGTTTTAACAGGATTTTCCTTTTCATTTGTTTGAACTTTCATTAGTCAGTAATGTTGTTTTCTGCCACTTGCAGCGAAAACATTTCTTCACTGAACGCAGGCGCTTAAAGCTGGCTCCTAATTGCATGCCAGCACGCATGATGTTCACACACAGCACACACGCACGCTTGCTGGGTCTACATTAGCTGCTTGCATGCGATTCTCCCTGCCACATTCATAAAGTTAAGAGCTTGCAGGGTGAGCCAACGCCTCTCTGCGGTGAAGGAAGAAAAAAATAAAAAAAGAAGGTGAGAAGCTAAGGCGGGAGAGGACAATGGCGGGATGTGCGAAAAAGAAATGGGAAAACATTTCGAGCATGTCGAGCTTTCCCTACCTGAATGCAAATCAGTTACCTGTCATAACTGCTTAAACTATCGCCCCCAGTTTATGAGTTCTTTCCACTGCATAAGGGGGGAGCAAAAAAAGCTCCAGACACGAAAGAGCCATGCTTGCCGTGCCCTGCTGAAATTAGGGCTGCCCTCACACCCCCCCTCCCCACCCACCCCCACCCCAAACCAGCTGAACACAAACTCTCATTGATCTGATCTCAATTTCACGCTTTTACACAAGCCACCACACCCGTTTAGCTGGGCAGAGGCACGGGATCAGGGCCACTCCAGGCTGTTTTGGTTCTGGTTCTTATTTCTGCTTCTCCTCCATCTCCTAGCACTCGGCTAGTGTACCCCTGAGCCCTTAATCTGGTTAGAATTACCAGCTGGATCACTCGTGGCCTCTCAGACTCCCTGAGAATCCCTCTCGGTGGAAAGGGTATTGCGTGGTGAGATGTGAATCTTTTAACTGCTGAGGATTCCGGTTTACTCGTTTTTCCCATTGCTTCAGGTTCAGCATGTTAAAGGTCTGTAGTTTGGTTTAGTTTTGTACAAAGGCAAATGGAGATAAGAGGAGTAAAACAATGCAAAGAAAACAAAAGTGAAAGTGAAGTGAAAGCGACTACCCTTGTCATTGCGAGGTCACAGCACAGCCCACGTGAACCACGACAAAATTGGACCTCTGCATTTAACCCATGCAAACACCGTGCAGCAGTGGGCAGCTATTGAAAGCACCCGGGGAGCAGTGATGGGGACGGTACCTTGCTCAAGGGTACCTCAGGGCAACCTACCTAACCACTAGGCCACTGCTGCCCCGCAATTTGATTGAACAATGCAATTTGATAGATTTTTATCATTATCTATTAATCATTAATGCAACATGACAGAGCGGCACAACTCCTTGCTGTCTAAGCTTTGAATAATATTACAGTAAAAATGATGCTGAAGCTTTGAAAGATATCAGTTCGTTACATTTCTTTTGTGAACCTTTCTGTATTTCCAGTAAGATGATACGCAGAAACCTAACTATCTACCATCAAAAAGGCATCTTGGTCTGTAAATGAGATATGAGCATGAAGGACATTCTGAAGGTAAAGAACCTTTGTACAATAAAAGGTTCTTTCAAGTGAAAGTGACCATCATCATGAAACATAGCACATCATGTAGAGGTTTCAAGAACCTTTACATGATGTTGAGAATCTTTAAACTGAAGCAAACTTTAAACAGACATGCCTGAATGACTATTTGGCTATTTTTGGACTAGTCTATTAATAGTGAGAAAGAGCAGCTTTTGGAAAACGACCTGCAGCTTCAAGAAAATCTCAAAGTGTTGCAGACCCACAAGCAAGGGGTGCAGCTGGAGAAGACCGGCAGCATGTTTTAAAAAGAGAAGTCTTCTAACAGGGTTAAACTGGCACACGCGCTCCTGCACACGTCTGAGCTGCTTCCATATTTGTGTAAAGCCTGCAGGCCTCGGCCTGGTGGAGCTCACACACGTCTCAAAGAGCCACCAGAACGGCCGCCAAAGGAGACAAAGGAGCGGGTCCGCCGGGATGTCTGTCTAGGCAGAAACATGCTGTAAATAGCTACCAGCAGTACAGGGATGATGTCTCCTGATCTCTGGTCTATATCATGAGACTGAACACACATACACACACAAGATGAGACTCATTCGCACGCACAGTGAGGAGCATGAGTAATACTCTTGGCAGAGTAAAGCAGTTGGCTTTGAACATGCTGGGGAGAGTGCTGAGAGGTGCAGTTGGAGTTGTGTGGGATTAGGGAGGTAGAAAAGCCCTGAACAGTGCTGAGAAGGGAGAGAAGTGGACGGAAACGCACTCAGTAGGGACCCCTACTGGAATTCCAGGGGTTGGACATTTGGCAGGAACACAATCTTCCAAAACGTCCACAAACCAAACAGCTTCGAGTATCATAGCACTTCAGCACTGAAGGATCATTCTTAACATTTTCAAAAACGAATGGCTGCTGCATGCTGTTAAAACTGCCAGCACAGGTTTTTCCAATGTGGTTCAGAATGCAGACTTACTGCGGGCTGTAAATATTATAGCACAGCCACTTTGACTGCTATTCACACAGCAGTGGTAAGATGCATTGATCCTGGATCAAGCTCATACTTATGATAAACATGGTCACAAAAATTGATTCTAGACTGAAATCCTAGTGTCTAAAAAGGCTGCCTGTAGTATTTGGTTTGTTCAGTTATATAGCTCAGATAGATGAAATAAATCATACTGTGTCCTAAAGCACACAAGAGCTGAAAGTGGTCTGAGCAGGTTAAGGGAAGTTTTTGGGGTGTATTTATAGAAGAGTGCTTTTCTAGGCTGCCAGAAAGCAGAGGTCTCCAGCTTTGTAAAGGATGCATATTCTGAAAGGAGCAAATCTACCTCTGCTCGGAGGATTTCGGTGTAAGCTTTGCAAAAAATGAGCCCTTTTCTATTTATACTCTGATGGATTTATTATTATTAAAATTAGATCTGGGCATGTATCTATGGAAACAAGCTGTGTGACGGTCATTAGTGTGATGCTAGCTTCAGCGCTCCAGGGAAATATGAAAATAGAATAATATAAATACAATAGAATAATATAAATAAAGAAGCAAAATTTGGAACTCAAACATGTAGTGGCTAATCCATTATATCCAGGGTGAGTGGAACATTGTGTAAGCTTGATTTTTCATCAACTATTCCTTTTAGATTCATTATGATTCATTATAGCATCCAGTATCAATTATCTGGTAACTAATGTGAAAGTAATTTGCATAGATTATGAGAATGTCTTGAATATGGACACAATAATAAAGCCTACGTCATACATGATGTGATGTTTTATCATCTTACCAGTGTTCGGGTTCAGGCTGAACTTCCCCTCAGCGTTTCCATCCTGTATACGATAAGAAACCCTGCTATTCTCGCCCTGATCCAGGTCCTGAGCCATGATGTATAACAACACGAAGCCTATTGGCTGGTCCTCCATCACACTGACTGCAGTGGGTGAGGTGAACACGGGTGCATTGTCATTCATGTCTGTAATGAAGATTCGGGCGGTGACTGTCCCACGTCGTTGTTGACTCACATCCAGGGGTGAATCGGTGGCCTGGACCACCAGGAGAAGGGATGAGATGCTCTCATGGTCCAATATCTGGCCAAGGGTCAACACTCCAGTGCTAGGGTCTAGCAGCAAAAGGTCTGGGATGATGGGCCACTGCTGTATGATGGAATAGATGATTTCACTACTGGGACCACTTCCATCCTTATCAGTTGCCTGGAAGGTATAAATAGAAGACCCAGGCTCCATATTCTCAGGCACCACTATGGTGATGGGATCTTCTGAAAACTGGGGTGAATGATCATTGCTGTCCTGGACATCAATCTCCAAGGTGACAAAATGGCTCCTGGGAAGAGGTGTAGAGAAATCATCCACTTCGATTTGGAGGGTGTAGCGTGGAGCCCTTTCAAAGTCCAGCTCACGGGCCAGATACACATCTCCAGTTTGCCGATCTACTACGAAGGTCCCATCTCGATCTGTACCTCCGACCACAGTGTAAGTGATCAAGCTGGCATCGGGTACAGTCTGACTGTCAGGTGAACGAACACATCCAATGACAGAGCCTGGTTTAGATCCCTCCACTGGGTTGAAGGAAAGGGACAATAAGTTGGTTGTGGATGATGTCTTGGTGGAGCTGAGGACCTGCCAGCACAAACAGATTAAAGATTCTCTCAAAATTGTGTCTCTCATGGGCAGATTGATCTCATGAAATGACTGACCTCGAGAACCACATGGATTGATTGACCAACTGATTGACTGGTCCCTCCCTCCCTGCCTCCCTCATATTTATTAGAAAAATGGGAAGCTGTTAGTGCTACAAAAACAGAGCAGTATACTGAGCAACTGGTATAAACCCCTGATCTCAAATACATGGATGCAACCACAAACCTATATATAAAATATGTGATACATTTCCAAAGCAGAGTTCATTCAATGTCATTGCAGCAAAACAACATTAATATTTATGCATCACATCTTGTAATGGGTGTAGTGTGCTGATTAAAAGCAAGGCTGCTGTATTGAGGGCTTAACCCACTAAGCTTCTATATGCATTACTGAGCAAAATCTTAGGTACTTAAGCAATTGTTTACAACTGTTCACCTTGGCAAAATGTTTGTTCCCCCCCCCAATACATCACCAAATATCAAAACATGCACACCTGTGATGTAACACCTGATTTAACTTAATGAAGCATGGATAAATAAACCAATTAATAAACTAATTCAACTGGGATTCCCTGAATAAACGCTACACAAGGCTTTGAAATACATAAAATTGCTATTTACTGTGTATTTTTATATATTTTTCGTTTATTAACATTACTGCTTTTCTGAGTAGACAAATGCTTCCTGCCCAGAAATACTTTTTAAATCTATTTTTCCCTGGTGAATAAAACTTTTGCAAAGCGCTGTATAATTTTAACACTCTCTCCCATGTACACCAATAGTATATTGTTGTTTTGTTATTTTTTAGTACTATTGGTCTACTACTTGATCAAAGCTTTAAAAAGGTCAACAAATACATCAGGGATGCTATGAAACGGAGGCTTTACATCATGCTATGTGTCTTTTTTGTATATTATTGGAAAGAATCTTTAAAATTCTGTCCATTTGTGCAGTTTGAGGCCCGAATACCAACGGAGTCTCCGAAAGCAGAAACATATTGCGGGCCACATTTTTCTCGTCTCTTCACCGAGAATGAAAAACAAAACTTTTTGGCCATTTTGCAGGCTCAAACAACAAGCCTGCTGGCGTTAATCATAGTTAATCAGATGGTTCCATGGCTGCCAGGAAAAATAATGCTGGATTAAAGTAAACATCATCAGAATAGTGAATTGTTAGAACATTCAATTTCTGAAAAAAGGGCATATTATTTAAAAAAAGAGGACAAACTCTGCAAGTCTTGATGACCAATCAGAGAGACTTCAAAAGGAAGGCATTCGAAGCCTAATAGGAGATCTGTTTCACCTTTCACAGATGACACATTGTTTTATTAGTTATGAGAAAAGAGCCAAGGAGGCTGAAAGGATGACACAGACAAGACCGGACGAGTGGATAGATGAGCAGAAGGGATAGACAAACAAGCATGCAGACAGAGAGAGGATGTGGAGCTTGTTTGAGTTTGGGTCTGGGATTTACCACAACCAATAAATCACCTCTGAATTGCTCAGAAATGTGTCACTGTGAGCTTTGTAAGATGAATGTATTTGGACAGGAGGTATAGGACAAGCTGTTTGCAGATGACATTGTGCTTCGGCCAGCAGCACAGGCGCTCATAAATGAACCATTCATTGGCACCTCTGTCCATTCCCCATGGACACTAGTGCCTACACTGTACCGCTGATGTTAAAAGACTCACCTTGAGCCAGGGCTTTTTATGAAAGGCAAAACGCAGACTAATTAATTCCACATTAAGCAATAAATTAAATGTCAGAGATTCTTCCAATGTTAAATGAACATGAGGTCACTTCCTTCCAGCTTGGCTGTTTCTGGAACGAGCGAGACGTTTTCAAAAATGATGACATCCGAAGGGCTGGACCTAACAGCTCACATTAATCCAATCACATATCAATTATGGGCCTCCGTCTTTGTCTTGGAAGACTGAGGGGAAAATGACGAGATTAAAAACGTGCAATGAATTTTCCCAGCATTTACAGGAATTTACTACCGTTTTTGTCCAATGAGCCTGTTAGAGTTCACCTCTCTCATAAATTATTATCTCCATTAGAAGTCTCTGGGATATTTCACAGGGAGCTTTTTTTTTTTTATTGCTAGGAAAAGCTACTGCGCTGCTCTGAATCAGCCACTTTTGGCCCAAAAAGGAGAAGAGCACAGCTGGCACCTGAAGAGATTCACTCCCTCTTTGCAAACGCTTCAAAAAATAATACTACTCTTGAAAAGCTGCAGGCAACAGCTGCCAAAGAAGAAGAGCCCCTTGAGAGTCAGACCCTGGTAAGAGATGTCTCAGAGCACCTCAAATTATCCAGCCGAGAGTCTTTTTCCCGGCAATAGCTTGGAGAAGGATAATATTGTGCAGTAAATTCCTGGGCAGAGTGAGAAGCTAGTCTTGAGTATCTGCTGTGTGAGGTTGTAGGAATCAGATTCAGGCACAGGGGCTCCAAAGGAGAAACCAAGGTGTTGGACCATCACAGGCCTCGAGATTAGCTTCAGTGTCAGGTGGCATGCAGTCTACATGTGTTTGGAACTGTATTGGAGAGATGGAGCACAACATCATCTTCCCTAAAGCGCTGATTTGAAGATGCTGGTGGAGAGTGAGGGTCCAAAATCTCTCATACGAGTTGGGCTGGGTTGAAATCTGATGAGTGCAAAGTTCACAGCATACGATGCACATATTTTCCATGTTCACCAAACTGTTTAGGCCTCGATGGAGGGGGACACTAGACGGGGGCACTAGAAGAGACTGCTTGATCAGGATTGACAGGCTTCTTTGTGATCAGGCATGAAAACTGTATTGACGTGCAGGGACAACAAGAAACCCAACCTATTACAGCAAAAAGCTCCACGAAGTATAACAGCAACCAGACCCCCTGCCTGGGAGCATTCAGGCCCGCAGCATTCTCTTGGTGTTTGTAACACATGCACTCGCCAATTTGTTCGACATCATGCAGCACATCTGTCTAGAACTCTGTGCTCATGTTTGGTGTAATTAGGTTTTTTCTTAAGCCAAGCTTTTGCACTTGCAGTGTATAGAAAAGTAACATCAGCAGGGTTTTTATAGATTCCAGATATACAGACAACAAACAAAACAGCAAGAAGACAGAGGATGAACATCAGCCATAGAAAGATGAGAGAAGGCGAAAAACAACTGAGCAGTCTGAGCTAGAGAAAGAGTGATTATTCCAGCTGTTGTTGAGTGTGAAACTAAAAAAAAAAAAATGGTATTAATGAAAGGATGCAATTACTACGGAAGGAGGAGTCCGGAAGCACTTTCATTGACAAACTAACACAAGAAGAATGATTTTCCACACAGTGGTTTAATAAGTAAGTCACAATGACTCTTTGTTTCAAGGCTTCAGAGACGAGAGCAACGCTGCAGTTTTCATTATGGGATTGCAATCTGCATTACTGAACAGCACTGAATCCCAAACAGCAGCTCCTTCTAATCTTCATGTATGAGTGTTGAGCCATGAAATCAGCCATGCTGGTGCTGATGTTTACCCGTATGCTTTTAACTGACAGATTTCATGACTTGATTGACAGAAATCCACAAATTTAGAGCAGCATTTTACAACCCACAGGGTCTAGCAGATGGTTCAGATTTTTACACTTCTCCAGCTCCCCAGATCCCAAATCTAGCCAATAGGAATTCTGAGTGCCTGCTACGGTACTGCTGGGACCTGGTGCAGAGCTAAAAGCAGGCCGTGTGGATTGCACTGAAACACATTGATTTAGAGCAAATGCCAATATCTGAATTGGCTCTGAAGGTTCTGTAGAGCTCACGTCAACATTTCATACTTTCAGAACTTAGAGCTAATAATCTGACGCGACTTTTGTCTAATACACTGCATATCAGCTATAACCAAGAGATGGCACTGTATGCTGACTAATTTTCAGCTGAGTAAAAGAAAGAAATGTATGTTTACTGAACGGAAATAAACAGAACACCAACAAAATGCCTGCAAAATGAAAAAGCTATCCTGCAAACCTTTCGATTTATCAAGTTTGCAGCTGAACACAGCTGTCAGGCAGTAGAAGGAGAGTTTGGAGTGAGAGAGAAAGTTGTCATGGACTGAGAAAGGCCAATCAAAGGACGCTGCTTCATCTCGCCTCGAAACTGGAGAAACTTCTCCAAAGTTGCGCAGAGTGAAGAGGTTTAGGGGGTTCTGAGATGTAGAGCGATCAAATATTTATATTACGGCTGTTACCCCCAGCAAAGATTCAGAGCCTGTTGTCTTAAGACAAATTTAATCTTTTAACTCAACATGGTTTCTGGCCAAATAAAGCATTTCTCTTGGATTTCTTGTTAAATAAATTGAAGGAATGAGTGCAACTAATAGTCTGGTCTGAAGAAACGCTACCGTATTACATTACCGCAGTACTGCAGTGTGCCTCGCAATTAAACACACAATTAATCTCTTTTTAGACTGAACAAAATCATTCAAAGTGTGGTTATGTAAAATTTGTTTTTGTTTGGACATGTGCAGGGGATTTGAGGAGGATACTGAGAGAAGGATATTGATGATGGAGCTGCCTGGCAAGAGGAGAAGAGGAAAGACAAAGAGGACATTTATAGATGTGTTGAGAGAGGACATGTAGGCAATCAGAGTGAAAGAGGAAAATGGAGAGGACAGGAAGCAATGGAGATGGAAAGAACCACTGTGGTGACCCCTAACAGGAGCATCCGGAAGATAAAGTGGATTTATAAAACGTACTGATGTACAACAAAAAGCGTATGTGGGTCTGCGATTGGTCAGAATGATCAGGGAACACTAACATAAAAAATACCAAAGAGGTTTAGACTGTTTTTCACTCAGTTCCTTCACCCAAGGCCAAATACACGGGTACTAAAAGGCACCATCTGGGACTGACCTGTATCCTCAGGGTGACGCTGGAGCTCTGGGGTGGTGAGCCGCGATCTGTAGCCAGGACGGTGAAGCTGTACTCGGGCCTCTCAGCATGGGTCAGCATGCTGGAGGAGTGCAGTTCTCCTGTGATGGGGTGCAGTGAAAAGCTTTCTGCCCTTGGACCTGGTTAGGACACAGAGATACCCACTTACACACACAGATCTTCATGATGTCTTTGAGATGCTGATTTTGGTACATTGCAACACAGAAACCTTTACCTTTTTAGGTATTTGACCATTAAATGAAAGAAAGCTAAATCTGAATGAGAATCAGATTTCATGCCCAAGTGTTTTAACACATAAGGAATGGGTCAGTTGAGAAACACTGCAATGGATCCTTTAACTTAAATGGGAGTTTGAGAGTGTTGGGATAGAGGAACTTTTATCCCCTTTATAAATTTGAACGTGAGTGGAGTTACAGATGAGTTAATGTACAAGCCTTACAGCAGTTCTGTTGCAGTTGCATTGATTTATTACTGCTCTCACCTGACATCGAATAGAAAACCGTCCCATTTTCTCCTTCATCTGGGTCTTTGGCAGAAAGAGTGCCCAGTAAAACTCCTGATGGCTGTCCTTCCAGCACCTATGCACACAGAACTCTGATTAAGAAGCCACTGTGGACTCTATATAGTCTCCTGACCAGTAACAGGAGTGTTCTTTATTGGTTAAGCCACATAGTGACCTATATGTTAATCATTTAAGCATAAAAACAAGTCTAAATTAAGACATGAAGCAGTGAAGAAACGGGTGCAGATGATTCCAGATGATTAGTTTACTGCTGATGCTGAACACTTTGAACCCATTAATCTAGAACCTTGAATCTTCAGGAAGAATGTCAAACAAAACATTTGTTCCCATTTTCACAGGTAATCTGGTAAAAATGCCAAAAGGTAAGACAGGAACACACACACACACACACCCCAGTGGTGGCCTAGTGGTTAGGATTAGGGAATAGGCCCAGGATCGGAAGCCATGGCTTTGAATCCTGGATCAGTAGGTTGCCCTGAGATACACCCTTGAGCAAGGTAACGTCCCCATCACCGCTCCCCGAACACTGGGCATAGCTGCCCACTGTTGCGCAGTGTGTGTGGGTGAAAAGCAGAGGTTGCATCTCATTGTGGTTCACTATGTGCTATGTTTCATAATGACAAATAGTCATTTTCACTTCACTTTCACATAAATCTTCATAGCCACATTCCCTTCAACATCACCCTTCCACACTGATAACAAGGTCCAGGTCATACCTGCATAAAGATCTCTCTGCCAGCCTGGGAGTAGATGAAAGAAGGGGCATTATCATTCTCATCCAGAACCGTGATGAAGGCCGTTCCAGTGGCACTGCGCGGTGGAGTCCCGCTGTCCTGAATCACAACAATCAGCTGGTAACTGGACTGGTGCTCACGGTCCAGCGCTAGCCTGGTACTTATCTCTCCTACAGATACAAGGAAACAAAGAGGGATGGATGGATGAGGAACGGAGTGAAGGATAGCAAAAAAATAAGCAGATTGGAAAAGGTAAGGAGTGTGACAGAAAAAAAAATTAAGACAGAGTGAGAGAGACAAAGAGGAGGGAGAGTAAAATAGAGTGAATGTATAACGTGTAATCGCACTGCAGAGAAAAGAGACTTCGATGAATAGCAATGACAGCAGTCTTTGATGGCACAGATGGCCCATCCCAGCTGTATCAGCAGGATCCCCTCAGCAGCAATGGTGACAGAAGTCTAAGCTAAGAACTGCCGGAGAATCCTCAGCCTTCCGCTGGGACATAATGTGTGAAAACCAACAAGCTGGGCCTCATTTATCACACTCGCGTTATTCAGCGGATTCATCGCTAATCACGGAGTACTGAGAATACTCAGCACAGACTGGACTGGGATTCTTACACAGACAAATCATTTCTGAGCTGTCGGAAAAGGAACCGGGCTCACCTGTAGCTCTAGTTGATTCATCAAAAAATGTGGGAATAATATTCAAGATATTTTACCCATGCATCTGAAATACTGTCAATAAAACGACTATGCTGCTTCATTTATCACATGCTCTGGTGGTAGAAACAAGGCTTTCGTATTTAAGAATCGGGACCTTAGCATTACACGAAGGGGGGAGAATTCTAGACATTCATTTGCAACAGCACTACTTAATGTGCCAATCAGCACATTTCATCTTTTCTCAGACTACGCTTTGCTGACTGTTTAAAAAGAACTATCTTAGAATATAAATCCACTTGGATTCTACACCAGAAAAGTGTTTATTCAGGGTATTCAGGTACTCAGAATGTGATACGAGCTTTTCTCCATAATCCGTTCTGATCTTTCTGCAGGACCAGACACCACCAACTTCACAGAGGTGGAATGAAGCATGCAGGACTGAAATTGGAATACACTTAATAATGTGAAAGTGAATATAATGAATACATGTGAACATGACAAATGTAAAGAAATATTATTTCTTGTTATTTTATCATATCTCTTATTATACACACACACACACACACACACACACACACACACACGCGCGCGCAGAAACCTTGACTTACGAGTGAATCAACTTACGAGTTTTCCGAGATACGAGCCGTCGCTTGGTCGATGTTTTGCTTTAAGATGCGAGCTGGGATCTGAGTTACGAACTAGCGAGCGAGCTTACGCCTCCCGCCACTAGGTAGCACTAGGAGCAATTAAGTTTAGCGATAAAGTGTAGCATAGTGTGCAAGTTAAATTTAGCAATAAATATTAAGAGCGAATAAGTTCAGCGGTAGAGCACGAACTGAAAAACTCCCCCGACCTCCTCCCCCTCCGCCAGCATCTTTGCCTGATCTTCAAGGTAAATACACTTAAAACCAGTTTATTTCTTTACATTCTCTTTTATCATGTATTATTATTTTTTTAAACATTTTTTGTTATTTATAGAGTACATATTTCTTATTTAAACACAACAAAAAAAACTGGGTGATTAGGGACTAGGCCTCAGGATCAGGTCATGAGATTGAATCCAGGACCAGTAGGTTACCCTCAGGTACCCTTGATAAGAAATATTTAGCAATAATAAGTAATACACACCAGAGCTAAGCTCACCTGTGTAGGTGTTGATCTGGAAGTGTCGGTCCGGGTGCAAGAGGCGGTAGCTAAGGCGGCCGTTGAGCCCAGTGTCTCGATCTGTGGCAGAAACCCTGCCAAATCCTGTCCCAGCAGCCAGGTTCTCACGTACAGTCAGGAAAGCTATGTCTTGGGAGAATCTAGGCGAGTTGTCGTTTTCATCTGTCACGGACACACGCACGGTGGCGCTACCTGTCCTCTTCAGCCACCCATGGCCAGCAGTGGCCAGCACAGTCAACAGGTACACCTCCTTTACTTCACGATCCAGGGCGCTTTTAACAAACAGCCAGCCGCTGTCCGGTGCAATGCCAAAGCCTGCAGCGTCCCCATCTGGCTGCAGATGGTAGGCTATTGGAGAGGAGGTGCTGGTACCCGTCCCTGAAATGACCCTGCTATCCCTGTTAAGGGCACGAACCTGTAAGAAGCGTGTGTTGAGTGGGGTGCCCTCCTTTAGCTCCACACGGTAGGTAAGTGTGTCAAAAACTGGTCCCTGCGTGTTCTTGGCCTGCACGTGGACCATCAAGGTGAAAGTTGCACTAAGCTGGGGGGCACCCATATCCTTAGCAACCACTTGAAGATCATACCGCGGTACAGTTTCAAAGGACAAGCTGCTAATCACGCGGATCTCCCCACTGCTCCGGTCCACACTGAAGGTCCTCTGGGCACCACTGGAGATTAGGTCAAAAGTCAGAATGCCATTGGGTCCAGAGTCAGGGTCCTCGGCCTGGATCTTGTATACGACGGTGCCCATTCTTGTGTCTTCTGGAAGGACTAAAGATTCAGAGGATGAAGGGAGGAAGACAGGAGCATTGTCATTGACATCTGCCACCGCAATTCGAACACGTGTTTGGCCAAAGGCTGGAGGGGTCCCACTTTGTGCCTGAATTTCCAGCTCCAGGGTGGGCTGGGCCTCATGGTCCAGCGGCAAGCTGGTCCTCAGGACTCCTGTCTCAGGGTCCACTGTGAAATAGCCTGCTGGGTCACCTGAGCAGATGGTGTAGGAGATATCCTTTATGACTCCTGAACAGAAAAAGAAAGGAGGAAATTATATAAAGATAGGAGAAAGGAAAGAGTAAGAGAATGAAAAGAGAGACAGTAAAAGTGAATGAAAAAGAGTAAAAAGTACATTGCCAGTAAGAGAATGGAGAGGAAAATGAAATGAAATGAAAGAAAGAAAGAGCAAAGAAAAGGAAAAAAGCGAGAGAGATTGTGAAAGAAAGAGGGAGGGAGAGAAAGAGGGAGGGAGAGAGAGAGGGAGAGAGAGAGGGAGGGAGAGAGAGGGAGAGAGGGGATAGAGGGAGGGAGAGAGGGAGGAATAGAGAGGAGGGGGAGAGAGAGCGAGGAGAAGAGAGAGAGAGAGAGAGAGAGAGGGAGAGGGAGAGGGAGAGAGAGAGAGCGAGGGAGAGAGAGCGAGGGAGAGAGAGCGAGGGAGAGAGAGCGAGATTTCATCTAAGAGACAAGAAGGCTGAGAGCCAGAGACACATCAGTCCACAGCCATGTCCAGCACAGAGGCCAAACGTGTTAGGAGTTATTTTTTCATCACGTGAAACCGTGACGGTGGGGCTCAAATATCCAAAGAAAATTCTTTAAAAATCTAAGTGGCGAAATGGAATCTATGATTAATGTCGATTCTAAATGAGGTGTGTACAATGGCTCCATGCCTATTTGTACAAGTGCTGAGTGAAGAAAAAAGCCAGATGCTGCTTTTCAACATGTTTGTCCGTGTCGTCTCCCGATAAATTTGGGAGTGCACTCTAAGCTCTGCCATTTGAGAGTGCCACAGGCCCACATACCAAAGCCCTTTACTTCACCCACCATTTTTGGTGCTGGCACGCACAGTGCCCACCGGTGTCCCGCGCAGGGCATCTTCAGAGACTGTGAAAAAGTACTGTCCCTGTTCAAACACAGGGGGCGCCACAAGGCCTGCCACGATGCTGATGTTGACCTTGGCATTCGCTGGAGCAGTGAGGCCACCCCCATCCTGGGCTGAGATTACCATGGCAATGACGGAGTTTGCTTTTCCGTGTAGAGAACGAGACAGAGATATCACTCCTGAAATGGAAAATGTAGTAAAAAAAAATAATCAGTGCAGAAAGTATCCAAAAACAAATCAAGTTTCAGAAATCAATGACCTCCATGTGCTTAAGTGTAATCCATTCTACTGTGTGTATTTACATCAACAACATACAGCTACACTAAAAAAGGAAGGTTGTGGGTTTGATCCCAGACCATCAGGTTGCCCTGACGTATCCTTAAGTGAGGTACCATCCCCATCACTGCTACCTGGGTGCTTTAAATATGTGTATGGGTGCTGTGCTGTGTATCACAATGACAGTCATTTTCACTCCTATTTCAATAATATAACCAAAAGTAATGGTATCCTTAGCTTGTGGTAACCTCACCAGTATCTTTATTGAGGGTGAAGAAGGGCGAACCACCCCCGGGCACAGTGCGGTACGTCACCCTCCCGTTCACTCCTGCATCAGGATCATGGGCTGTCACTCGGACGACAGAGGTGCCAGGACTGCTCTGGGTGCTCAGACTGACCGCATAGTGCTGAGGATAGAAAGCTGGCCTGTTATCGTTAACGTCCAGCAGGTCAACTCGCACGTAGGCCACGGAGCTCAGCCCGCCCTGTGGAGAGAAAAGGAGTTAGACGCCGTCAAGGCCATTCATTGTATACAAGCTCTTGCACTGACGTTGTACCATCTTGCTGGAGAATTTGGTCTTGAAACAGAACTTCATAGTTTAAAATTCAAAAGCAAATCCCTGAACCAAAATATCTTTGACATTCCCTGAAGGCACACAGGGTTTAAAGCATTAGGTCAACGAGAAAAACAAATTTACACAATTTTCTCCTTCACTCAGACGGAGTCTATCAGCCAAGACATGTTCACCGTCATTTAGATTTATAAAGTGAGGCTACAGGGCTAATGCAGATAACAAGTAGAGGAATATTTTTTGGTCCAATTTTCATCATGCACTTTCTTTTCAGAGGTTTGTCCCCCCCTTTAACTTACGGGACATAGTTCCACCGCTTTTTTTTTCAACCCTTGTTATTGCGAAGTCAAAGCACAGCAGACAATGAACCACAACGAAATTGGACCTCTGCATTTAACCATCAAACACCGTGCAGCAGTGGGCAGCTATTGAAAGCGCCCGGGGAGCAGTGATGGGGACGGCACCTTGCTCAAGGGTACCTCAGGGCACCTATTGGGAAGAGGTTCGAACCCCCGATCCTCCGATCATGTGGCCAACGCCCTAACCACTAGGCCACCGCTGCCCCACCTTTATAAAGGTGGACTGACATCGTACACCCTATCCCATCTCCAGGTTCTCCATTTTACTTCTACTTTAAAACGTCAGGTCATGAAATGGTACATGAGAGAGAAGAGGAAAAAAAATCTTAAAGATGGACCTACTGTACATGGAAATGTCCCAACACAGTACCTTTTTTTAACAAAGCTAAAATAAACAAACAAACATAAGATATCAGAGATCCTGCAGCCAGAATCTGTCAACAAAAGAAGCAACCTTCAAACTCCAAATCATGACTACATTTAAGATGGGACAACGAAGAGGACCGCAGTCTGTGGGAGGTTGCAGGACGCTGGAACCTGAACTCCACTGTCCCGTGCACTGTGAAACCACACAGTCTCCTCCAACATGGCAGGAGGTGATTGCATGGCAGGCCTCCAGCTTATTAAATATTACAGCCCTACGCTCTTTAAGACTTTACACTCTCAGATAGATTTAACATGTCTGCTGCAATTTCCTTTGCTGTTGCCCAACACTTTTAAGTATAATTTAGGCTGCCATGGCACAAGACGCTGTACAACTCCTAAAGCAGTGCCACGAGACCCATTCCCAGTTTCCTCTCACTCTTTTTTCTCCTCCTTATTGGATGTAAAAAATGGTAAATCACTATATTTCTCTAACATTGCATCCAGCAAAAGATTCCCTGATGCCTATATAGAGGTCTGAATCTGCTGGTTAAGCCTTTAATGCAAGATGTTTCACCGAATGTTCACATTCTTTGATTTGTTCATAACCTGGCAAATACAGACCACATACGAGAGCTCGTAAACGTCTATTTTTAAAGATCCTACAAGAGCTTTAAAACTGTTAAACACAAGTTATGTTGCCTTTGAAACAACACTGTCATCTGGCAAACAGGTAATCATTACCATACATTAGTGCTTTAAAGTAAGAGAACGCTTTACATTTGTTCAATTTTGTATTAAAGAGGTCATTTAAAGACATACATGTAAATTAAAAAGAACCAAGCAAACAAATTAGACAAATTATACTTGCTTAGTAGAAGTGCTGAAGGTGGAGGAATTTAAATACTTGGGATTGGCGAGTGTGGAAGAGAGGTGAAGGAGAGCGTGCAGGCAGGTTGGAATGGGTGGAGAGGAGTGGCTGGAGTGATTTGTGACAGACGGGTTGCGGCAAGAGTGAAAGGGAAGGTGAACAGAATGGTAGTGAGACCAGCTGTGCTATACGGGATGGAGGCAGAGCTGGAGGTGTCAGAGTTAAAGATGCTGAGATTTTCGTTGGGTGTGATGAAGAAGGACAGGATTAGAAATGAGTGTATGAGAGGAACAGCTCAGGTTAGATGTTATGGAGACAATGTCAGGAAGGGATGTCCAGAGGAGAGACGAGGATTATGTTGCCGATGCTGAATAGGTTACAAAATTACAGTTTTAAAGTCTGTAAGAGGCTTTCTGTGGACATGAACAAGCCCAACAGATTCCCTGAGGTTTCGGTGGGACAATTCACAGTAAAACATGGCCTTTGAGAGGCTTAAGGATTTTATCAAATGCAGTTAAACAATGTCTAATGAGGTGTACTAAAATGAAATAAAATAAAATATATACCTCTAATCATCCAGTTACCCTTATCCATAGCAAACAATTGCATAGTTTTTAATTAAATAACTTGCTCGTACCATTATGATACCAATCTCTAATAAATTTATTTATTAGAATAAATTTACGTAATTATTGACAGTGTAATGGAAACGACCAAGTGACCGACCAGCCAAAGTGGCCACACTCACCCCGTCCACAGCGGTGACAGTAAAGTCATAACTGGTCGGGCCCTGGTCTCGGTCCAGGCTGGAACTGGTGCAGATCTGGCCGCTGTCTTTGTTGATGGTGAAGTGAGGAGGGGTCATACTGCCAGGCCCAGAGCTCAGCGAATAGGTAACCGAGCCAAACGAGCCACCATCAGCGTCTCTGGCTTTCACCTGAAAGAGTCACAAGCAACAAAAGAAATCATTGCTATAACTCACCAATTAAAATTATTGCAATCGTTTATTTTCTGTGAGATTCATTCATATTCATCAGATGTAACAGCTCCCTGTTGCCTGTTTTACTTGAGTGCTGGGACGGATTATTAAAGCACGACACGGCAATGTTGATTCTGGTCCCATCAATCATTTTTTCAGTTATTCAGACAACCTGCATCTAAAAAAAACAAACAAACACACGAAAAACAGCAAAGCTCAATAGAAATAGGAATTTTTTCTGTATGCTTTTTGATGAATGTTTATATACGTTTTTTTTTTTAAGTCGCTTTAATGAAGCCGTAGCTCTGCACCCCTAACTCACCTACAGTACGATGAAATACGTCCACTCTATCTGATTTCATCTACTTTTAAAATGTTCTATATTCAACTGTTTATAAGTATAAATAAAATAAAATAAAATAAAAACCAGCGTCAATATAACACGTGGCTTAGGGTTTTATTAAAGTCACCTTATCAACCAATGAACCCAACTGAAATGAATCAGACTAGCCATCCCCCAGAATGAGCACTGCCAGCACGGCCGAATCAAGACATAGCTTAAATCAACCTTTCCAGCACTGTGAAGTTCCCTGAAAGAACAGAGAGCAGACTACGTCTCAATCAAAGGAAATTCATCAAGACCTGAGAAAAGAACGTTGCGTGCTACATCACAGAAAAGCTCATTTCATGCTGAAACAACTACAGTCCCACAAGCACTGTGTGTTCCATTCTTAATTTTCCCTTTTCCTCAAAATCAACTTGGCCCTACATTCAGAAATCAAGAATCAGCCTCCAACAACCTGCATACACTAATTCTGTAAGAATGATATCTAAGTGTTTATAGCTGGACTTATCCTAGAACATACCTAACAATATTATATAAACATTTAATAATAACAACATTGTTTACTTCAATTACCAGTAAAACCATTTCTATAGTATTTATATTGCATAAATCTATTTAGGGGCAGCGATGGCCTAGTGTTTAGGGACTAGGCCCCCAGGATAGACAGGTCGTGGATTGGAACGCCACACCAGTAGGTCATCCTGAGATACCCTTGAGCAAGGTACCGTTCCAATCATTGCTCCCTGGATGCTTTAAATTGCTACCCCTTCCTGCACGTGCGTATGGGACAAATGCAGAGGCTGTGTTTAGTGGTGGTTCATGGTGCTGTTCCGTGTTTCACAATGACAAGTTGTCACTTTCACTTCATTTAAAATCTTTTCTTTAATAATTTCTAAAATGGGCCATTTCAAATCTACCATTTTCCCTAACAGCTATATGTTTATGCACCACCATGCTGCCCACTTAGCAAAACATACAATACAAATGTGGGTTTGATTCCCAGACCAGTAGGTCACCTGGAAGTACCCTTGAGCAAGGTACCATCTGCTACCCTGATGCTGGATATGACCGCCCCCTGCTGCATGGTGTGTGTGGGTTCAATGCAGATGTATTTCGAAGTGCTGTGGTGTGATCACCATGTCACTTTCACTTTTAAACGTCTATATTAAAATGCAGATGGACAGATACAGAGAAAGACAGACAGCCTCTGCCGAGGGCAAGTGAAATTGCAGTTGAACCAGATGCCAGAATCAGGACCACACATCTCTTCCGACTGCGTGTACTGCCTCATTAGGTGATCTCACTGTGCACTCATCTCTCTCACCCCACTCCATCCACACATACAAATACACACACGGGGTGCAGGTGCTGGACAGCACACACGAGGCGTCCCGCACGCAGGAGTGCACACAAAGACGACGCACCTGGACGCAGCTTCTGCTTCTCTGAGTTATTTATCGGGCCGGCTGAGCCAAGCGGAGAAAGCAAGCAGCCAGCGCTGTGATGGAGCGACATAATGATTTTCACAGAGCCACAAAACAGGCCAGAGAGAAACAGAGAGAGAGAAGAAAGAAAGATGGATGTCAGGCCTCGAGCAAACGCTCTGGCCATCTTTTCGTGTTTTGTGGTAAACTGTGAAAGCAGCCAGCTTTGTTATTATTTCATCCATCTCTCTTAATTCAATTAACTTTGGCGTACGAGTCTATTTGGATCACAATTACGTTTGTTCAAACAAAAGCAAACATTAAAACATCTGTTTGCTAAGGGATACAGTAATAGCTCACCATATTATTGATACGCAAAATGAATTAAATGTTTAGTTCCTACGTGGCTCTGTTGTAATATCCAGCTCTTTAAAGAGTCCTGAGCCACCCTTCATTTCTTCATTTTGCAAAGAATGATTGTACAGTAGGAGCAAAACAGTATTTTTTATGGCTGCCAATCTTCTCTTTGGCACATTGAGTAGCTTTAAAGAAAGAAATGGGAAAAGATGTTTTACTGCGACAGCTGCTAAAGAAACAAGGTTCTAGATAAAAGGGTTCCAACATTAGTAAACTAATCAGTAAACGAATCCTCTGATCATCTGGAATCATCTGCACTTGTTTCTTCTCTGCTTCATGTCTCAAGTTAGATTCTTTGTTCTGCTTGAAGGTTCAGATGTAGATCACTGTGTGGATGAACTAACAAAAAAAAAACAGCAAACTGCTCAGGTACAGAGACTGTACTGAAAATGAGAAACAAAAACTTTGCCTGCAGAACTGTTCCTCAACAATGCTTTAACAAATGCAAGAACGTCTGGATCTTTGGAAGCAAAATATGAAGGAATGAGAGGTGGTTGAATATTTTTGCACAATTTTGTCCTACCCTAAATCTACCCTCTGCAGAAAACCCCTCTTCTACAAGTTATTAAAAGGGTTCTTTCCACACACTGCTGTAAAATTCTGACGTTCAAAATTGAAAGAACATCTCCTTAAAAGGTCTAGACTAATTTTTATATTAGCAAATCTTTAAACCAGATTCTTTTGGGTACCAAAAGTACTGTTTTTATGCATCACTTTTTGGGTATTGTAAGAGAAACGAAGGTGTACGATCATTTCATGAATCTAAAATTTCCCAAAGAGTGCAGTTTGAAAATATCACATATTACTTATACAGTCCAAAGAGCATGAAATTATATATAGCATGAGCATCATATATTCAGGGAGCTGGTCCACAAGCTCAGGGACAAAGCAGAAAAGGACTAACCTGCAGGAAGATAAGATTTGGAACATGGTGAGTTGTTCCCCTTGTTTTATTATTTAAGCCCTGAAGGTCCCTCAGAAATTTTACAATCTAGCAAGGGGGTATGAAATGATTAAATATGGCTTTACCTTAGCGTGACAGAAGTTGGAAATGACTTGGACAGTTCAAACCCAAGGTAACAGAGCGTGGAAGAGCCGAACTGTGGTTTTGACGTAGGATCAGGTCCATGGACCGAGTCGTTTTCCATGAGGACTTGGCTTGCGCAAACGAAAGCACTGGGACAGCTCACTCAGCTATGGTTCTCCGAATACCAGAGAATACAAGCTCCTACACAGCACTCTAAAACAAATATTTCCCTCTGGTCTCTGGCCTGACCAGTAGCTACTGAACATGAGATGTGTAAGGAGAGACAAGCAAACCTGCTTTCGTCTTTATTCCAGCTGAAGCAAGACATGAGATGTTTACTTTGCTCAGCAGTCAGAAACTTGGCTTGAGCGTTCTACATATATCAAATATTTATGATTTAAAAGGAGCAAGAATTAGCTGAAAATAATCTGCGAACTGGGTGCTCAAAGGGCGCTAAAGACCAAAAGGGTACAATAAGTCAGGTGAAGTTTCTTTCCGCTCCTGCAGAAATCTATATTTAAAAATAGCGGCTTTTGAAGCATGTCAGAACACATCATTTCCAGAGTTGAACAAAGCCAAAGGGTGGCTGGAGGGCAGAGAGAAGTTACCAGCCAAACTTTTATTCTGTATTGTTCAAGACAAGACAGTATAAAAAAAAAAGAAAAAAAAAAAGAAAAACATGTTTGTATAGATTTTAGTCTTATATTATGTAGTGGCGAAACACATTTACTGCCAATGCAGGAAGCTTTAGACCATTTTCTTGGCTGCCCTGTTCAGTTCGGTCTTTAGTAGTGTTTAGGGACGGTACATGTGCCCGTAATTTACCCTGTATTTTCCGTAGTTGTTTACAATCAAGTGTTTATATTATAATGAAAAAGATGTTGCCCCGAGTGTCTCATTCCCACGTAAGCATGTAGCTGTAAACTCATAAATGATTCTATATATATGTCACACGAAGAGGCGAGCTGGGACGTTAAGAGCTGGCCTTTCCATGGTCAGATTTTTAATTGTATCAACTAAGCTGAGCTTGTGTGCAACATTTGTAGAGTGGCTGCATCAGTAAAGAGTCTTCACATAGTTCTGTCAGATGGTAAATCGAGGGCTATCTTGGCCTTCCAAAACACCTACAGCAGGAGTGGCCAGTCAGGAGCCGGAGAATGACATCCTTGGAGAGTTCTATTTTTGGCCAGCTTCTAGTGATCAATCTGAATAATTATGACTTTAAATCTGCAGATCTAACCAAGTGGATTGTTTGATGAGCTACATCATCTCAAGTAGAGAAAAAGGTTTGGGAATAATATTATTTATATATATATATATATATATATATATATATATATTAGTTGAACATGTATTAGAGGGCCAGAGCGGGTGTGTGTGTAGTAAAGTGTAATATAATAAAGTTTCATTTTTTCAAATCTTAATCCTAAATCCCTCAACATAACTAACAGTAATTTAACTTTCTAAGTAACCAATGAATTCCTATAAACAAAAGCCTAAACAGGCTAAGGTTGGACATATCTGCACAACAGCCGTAACAGTACAGAGGCAGGCACTGGTGAGCCGGTTGAGAACAATTCGGCAGAGCCTCAACCCTCAAAAGTGAAACTAAGTGGATCAAGCGATCCTGAAACTGTACTCCAGATCCGAACTCCAAACCCTCAGCGCTTTTCCTGCTTTTCCCTCAAACAGTCACACTCCAACACACATGCAACATACAGATTCCTGTGAAAAAGTATATCACACCAAAAGAAGGAGCTCTCCGATTGTAACCAGACTCTCTTACTGATAGGCCAAAGGTTGGTATTGTTTATAGTCAGTGTGGCTGAAATGTCACTCGATCCTGCTTGTTGTGGTGAGAAAGTGAGAAAGGAGGGTGATTGTTGGAGCCCAGCAGGCAGGCAGCTGTTCCTTCAGCACGATGAGAAACCTCCTGGAGATGTAAGGCCAGAAGTTGGCTGGCTGGGGGTGGCGCTCCTGGAGAACATGTTGGAGGAAGCCAAAGATAACTTACTGCAATCCATGATTTGACTGCCATTCTTCCTTTCTCACTGCTTTTCTTGATCCTTTGAATAAACTCTTCAATATTGAGGGGACATCGTATTCCTTCTTAAACGCGACGGCAGAAGAGTTTACCAACCCTTCCTACATTTTCTCCATCCTTACAAGGATCATTTTTTAATTGTTTAGATAATTATTAAAAATAAAAACTACATATTGAGCAAATGGCTGCAGTGGACACACAAAATGCTGTTCCAATTGCTGCATTAAGGGACAGAACCAAAACGGAATTACATTACCGTTGCATTTTACCCACACACACCCGCGCAGCAGTGGGCAGCTATGAAAGCACCTGGGGAGCAGTGACGGGGACGGTACCTTGCTCAAAGGTACCACAGGGCAACCTACTGGTAAGGGATTCGAACCCGCGATCTTCCGATCCAGGAGCCTAGTCCTTAACCACTAGGCCACTGCCGCTTTTTGACAGCAACTAGAAGCCAGGTATTTCTGGCCACCATAAACGGTGGCTTGTTCTGATTTCCTTTTACTGTTGGCAGTACATATAACCACCAGAATGACATCACTTCACAGTCCACTCTTTAATTTAGACAGACTTCTCAAACAAACCAATCACAAAGGGCTTAAAACAAAGCCACCCAATCAGTGGGTAGCTCAGCCAAGCTAAACAGGACCAGGAGGCCAAAAACTGTCACGATATGAACATATGTTAACTTTTGAGCTTTTGAGTGCATTGCACTGCGTTCCGTTACTCTCAGAAAGAAACAAACTACTAGGCTACTTATAAATTACATTAGTGTAATCTGTGCAGGACGCTGGCAGGCCACCCATAACACTACAGCTGCAGGAGATCCAGACAGTGAAGCTGGATTTGAGTGTTCAGTGATGCTGTGCTCGGTCATGGGGACTTAGGAAAATATACAGCAGTGGGAGTGTGTGTTGGCACCATTTCACGAATTACGCGGTGCACACTAAGAGAACCAACTGAAAAAGTGAGATGCAATGAAAGTGAGAACGAAAGAAAGAACATAAACTGAAGGCATCTACAGAACTTCTTTTGGCTTCTCCCATTTAGGGTCACATCAGCAGACCATCCATCCGGTCCTCTGCATCTTCCTCTTTCATACCAAACGCCTGCATGTCCCCTCTCACTACATTCATAAACCTCCTCTTTGTCCTTCCTCGTCTCCTCTTTCCTGCAATCATGAATAGCATCATGAGATGTGGTACTGATGTTGTATTAGTCCTGAATCATGCTTATGATGTTTTAAAGAATGGCACGGTGTACTTTTACTAGACACCATCTTGGTCCTTCGCCAAGGCCTGAAGGCTTGGGTCTCTGGGAGGAGTTCACCAGTCCTCCTTGCTTTTAATCACTACTTAGTGCTGTGGACAAACATATATTTGGATATATTTCTTCCATTTACGTTTTACATTTACGGCATTTAGCAGACGCTCTTATCCAGAGCAGGGTTAAGGGTCTTGCTCAGGGACCCAGTGGTGGTAGTGCTTGAGGTGGGATTCGAACCGGGGACCTCTTGAGCCATAGATCCATAGGACATAGGCAAGTACCCTACCACTAGACCACCACCTCTTCCAAAGATCCAGACTTTTCATGTAGTATTAACGTTTTGTTGAGGAACAGTTCTCCAGTTCTTCCTGAAGGATAGTTTCGGCCTCTTATTTTCAGTCTCTGTACCTGAGCAGCTTGATTGTTTTTTGTTGGTTAATCCACACAGTGATCTACGTCTGAGTCCTTCAACAAAACAAAGCATCTAACTTAAGACATGAAGCAGTGAAGACAGAGATGCAGATGATTCCAGACAATCAGTGATTAGTTTCCTGCTGATGCTGAACATTGAGTGACTGGTACCGCTTCATTTGTTCACATTTCTTTCATACAATCTACTCGTAGTGACAAACAAGACTGTTTTTGATAATGAAAATATAAAGAAATGAGAGGCTGCTTGAGACTTTAAGATATTTTGCATTGAGTCTAAACTAAAAGAACTCCTACAAAGTATCTCCAAAATCACAATACCTCTATCCAGTATAGCTTTCAGGCAGGTAGAAAAGGTACAGCAAGTGAATCTGTTTCTCAGATGAAGGAGCGGGAGATCAAAGTGAATATCCAGCAAATTCTTTGCTCAGAGGGATTCTTCTGAACATCGCCAAAGATGCCATACATGCACTACGTTCTCCACATTTTCAATATGGGCTCTTTAACAGTGGTCATTAATCAAATTCCATGTTTCCAAATATAAAGACATTCAGATGGATTGAAAGATGGCTTAGGATGAAGAGAAGGAGAAATAGACAGCAAGACACTGAATAAAGCAGACGGCAAAAAACGATGAGAAAGGATGCGTGCAAATAAACCAAGAAAAGCAAAGGGGTAAGGTCGACTGGGAAAGAGATGAGATGAGTTATCACAGCTGTTTGCTGAACTTTCTCGCTCTTTCTCTCTCTATTTCTGGCATCACATCAGAGAGGTAAAGTTGAGGAGAGGGGGGTGACTGAATACCTCCCACTGTCCACTGCCTCCCTGACCGTCGACTGCAGGTCCTCCAGCAACTCATTAGGGCTATACAGCTGAAGCAGTTCTGGCATTCAGCGGCACTTGCCAAAAGACCCCCGGTACACATGCACACTCTCTCACACACACACACACACACACACACACACGTGCGAGAACATTCGGCCACACGTTGCAAACACGTCAGCCGTACCAACAGGGAGCATAAAAACCCAGCAGATGGATCTTACCGGAGAAAACCTGAACATATCCATTCAAAATCTAACCGACATCTGACAAAAAGAGAAGTAGGAATGTATTAATATGCCTTAATACAGATCTACAATGAAATGTATTGACTACTTATGTTATCACATTATTATGATGGTTGGATGGATGGATGGAAGAAAGGATGGCAAGATGGATATGGCATTATGATGGACAGCTCTCGAAACAGAAGCAGAGACTGGAGACGGACGGACGGAGGGACGGACGGATGGATGGATGGATATGATGGACAGAGCCAGAAACAGAAACAGAGATTGGAAATGGACGGATGGGTGGATGATGAATGGATCTTTTATGCCTTTTTACTGTGCGTTTCTGTGATTTTTGATATGAGAGAGAGAGAGAGAGAAAGAAAATTAGGTAATTCATCAAATATTCTCAAGCAGAACATGCTGTGCGTAATATCAAACATTTTCCCACAGTGCAGTGCATCTCCAGCCCATCAGGTAATTTAAACACAAAAGAATAAATCCAAATGTCTGTAAACAAAGTGCCAGAAGTTCATTAGCTTCAGACTGTAATGACGTGAGTAAAACCAGCTGTGATTTCGGATTTTTTCCATTTTCTATCAGTTTCAGTGGCTGAAGCACCCCCTGCAATGCCTTTGCCACACTTCGTTTACATCCGCGTTCTGAATTCTGTTAAATAAACTTAAGACCCACAAATGAATTAACACGGATTCTAAATGACTGTCTCTTTGTAAATTGTGAGACAGCAGGTCTACTGCTCCTACCGGTTTTTCATGGCACAATTAACTTTTTGAAATTATGGAAATCAGAAATCAAGTGACAAATGGAAGTGTGATGTTGTGATCCGACAGGGACGTTAAACGTCTGTTGAGGTGGGTTTTGTCTTTTATAGTAAAGTGCAAAAACGGCCTTTGTGAAACCTCTCATTTACACAAACATTTAATTAGATGCAAATTAAACTGCCAATTTAAAAGCGCTGTTTTTTGTTTTTGTGAAGGAGAGGTTTAAGCATGACCCTTTTTAGTGGAATAAAAGGTTCTTTGGAGCTTTCAAAAGCATCTTTTTAATTTCACTGTTTTTGTGATCAGTGCATTTACAGAAATATTCATGTAGCTTTGTCTATTCACACTAAAGTTAAAGTGAAAGTGAATCGTCATTGTAAGCACACAGTTAATCAGCAAAATGCATCCTCTGCTTTTCACCCACACACACCATGCAGCAGGGGGCAGCTATTTAAAGCGCCCGGGGAGCAGTGATGGGGACGGCACCTTACTGAAGGGTACATCGGGGCAACCTGCTGGTCTGAGATTCGAACCCACAATCCTTCCGATCTTGAGGCCAACTCCCTCACCGCTAGGCCGCCGCGGCGGTGTTAAAGACTTTAAAGGCTTCATTTGTTAAAAGTAGATGCCAGTCCATCTCAGCGGTGGCCTAGTGGTTGGGGAGTTTGCCCTGGATCGGAATACTGTGGGTTCGATTCCCTCACCACTAGGTTGCCCTGAGGTACCCTTGAGCAAGGAACCGTCCCCGTCACTGCTCCCCAGGTGCTTTCATAGCTGGCCACTGCTGCACGGTGTTTGCATGGGTTAAATGCAGAGGTCCAGTTTCATTGTGGTTCGCTGTACTGTGACCGCACAATGACAAGAATAGTCACTTTCACTTTCAAATCAGGGCAAAACATCATGATCAACCCTGCCATCCATTTTCACATTCTAACCAGGGCAATGCCGGTGGCTAAAGCAGGAGAAACACCCTTGACAGGTTGCCAGTCCATCTCAGGATGGATAAAAGTAAAGTAAAAATTTATTTAGATGGTGGCTGGCATATAAACACACTTCACAATGGAAGTGAGCTTCATATGGAAAAACAAAAATACAGAAAGGACCTTTAATTGAAGCAGAGAAAACGCCTCGGATACTTAACAGCAGCTAATTGATGTTATGTTTAATCATTGTGCCCTTTTAAAATTAGCACTGTGGCGTTTTCCAGAGATATGGATGTGTGAAAAAGAGGTCTAGTCATCCATGTCTAGTTTTTTTTTAAATTTTGCTTCTTGGATCTGAATATAAAGAAATAAATACCTTATTTGCACACAGCAAAGGTCAGTCGCACTCGGACTAAAGGAGCAGGGAAAAAGTCTCCCCACCTGCTAAAGTAATCCCCAAAGGATTCATACTTCTAACACTTCTATGAGAGACATATTGTAATGTAGCACTTGAAAGCCAGCAAAGCATGACCGCTGGGGCTTCAGCTCAAACTAACACAACACAGACACATTGGATGAAACCGGCTGCCTGTACTACATCTGTCAATCGGCAATCCTTTTATGTCACACGGATGACGGTATCTCCAGGGGTCATCATTTTTCATGTTTTCTGCTCCTTGTGACCACAGAGCAAGACTTCAATGGGCACAATATGGAGCGTTTGCATTAGCAGACAATACTTCTTCCAAGTAACGGATAGGCATGACATCAGCCGTGCACCCCCCCCCCCCAAGATTTTGAAGTGCTCTGTTCCTTCCAGATGGCTATTAAAAGGAATCTGCTATATTATGGCATCCCTGTAAAACATCATATACATGTCAAAACCACTAAGCGTCTTTATTCAGCCCAGAACTGGGTTCCATCCCAAAGCTCTATTGGTGCGAAACACCGGCCAAGATGCTATCATCATCACATACTGACCAGTCAGTAGAGTAATGGGGTCCAACTGCTTCTCTTGACACCGGGCCAGAAGCCCAAGCAGTGGAATGAAAGTTTGATGGAAAGTAATCCAATGACTTGGGTTACCAAAAAAAAGCAAAATCAGATTAGTTTCTCATGCGCTGACTTGTAATTTTAATTATATATATTCAATATAGCGCAGGTCAACATATAACACACAACAGCTGGAAAAATTATGTTCTAGACCTTTCCACACAAGTGAATGCGTTTCAAGCTTTAAAAGAGTAGGTGCTGGTAGGCTCGTGGTAGGATACCTGCCTATGGACCAAGAGGTCATGGGTTCGAATTCCACCTCCAGCACTAAAACTATTGGGAAAGTTCCTGAGCAAGATCCTTAACCCCATGTTGCTCCTGGAGACTCTTCCTGCAGTTAGGAATTGGAAGTTGCTCTGGATGTAAATGTAAAAGGTATACGAGTAACTGCAAACCACACAACCTCGAACGCGCACCTTTATCCGGCTGTGGATCCAACTTGTCTAAGGTAGTGCACCCACAACACCATGCTAAGATCACCTGCCATGTGCTGGTGAAACATATTTATAATCACATATAAAGACACTAAAATACCTGCTTATCAGCAAATCTTCTACTGCCACAAATCACAACCATTTACTACTTGAATAGTGATGTCAGTCAATGCTAATAATCAGTAGCAGCTTTGTGTGCACTGATCTACACTTAAAGCACCTACAGGTGAAGTGAGTAATGCTGATGATGTCACTGGCACTGTCTCAAGGGATGAGATCTGCTAGAAAGTGAACAGTCAGTTCTTGAAGTTGTTTTACAGACATGAAAAATGGGTAAGGATCTGAGTGACTTTAGCAAAAGGCCAAATTGTGATGGTTGACTTGGTCAGAGCATCTCCAAATTGGCAGGCCTTGTGGGGTGTTCCCGGTATGCAGTGGATAGTACCAACCAAACATGATCCAAGTAAGGACGACCAATAAACCAGCAGCACGGTCATGGGACCACCATGCTCACTGATATGTAATGGCCTACTTCGATCCCACAGAAGAGCTACTGTAGCGCAAATTGCTGGAAAAGCTCATGCTGGCCTTTCTGCTTCAAACTATACTAAATTCTAACATAATCTCTAGCAGATTTTTCTGTGTGCTTCCAGACGTTCTTGTTATCCATAAACGCAGCAGTAGTAGTGGCCGGTAATAGTGATCTTTATTTTAATCTAGCTGACTAACTGAACATAAGCCTTCATTAATTTTTAGGTGCATCAGGGCACATTGGACCTAATAACCTTAAGCCCAGATGGCTCTTTGACTACATTCGGGATGAAGGCACAATTGTTTAAACTGGAGTTTTTGCTCAAAAAACGGGATCCAGAATAAATCCTGAAAGTGAACAGTTCCCTCATGCAAGCTGTTCGTGCAGCCTCTTGAGTTCAAGTCAAATCAAGGCTTGTCAAAAAGCAAGTCATCTGCCACTGCAAATGAATGTCTGGCAAACTCTGCACAAAGAGAGACTGTTTTTAGGTCTTTGTCAGGGAACAGAAACGCGGCCATTGCTTCAGCGGACCCTCACAGCTGCAGCACAAGACATAAGAGGGTCTAACCAAAAAATAACCATTATTGTCTCACCCTCTGTGTCTGTCTTCTCATGCTAAAATGAGAGGAAAAAAAAAAGATCTCTGCTTCTGTTACATGAGCGCACTGCTCCGCCAGCGGTTTAGCTGGAATTAAAAGAGAAATAGAGCTCTCGGGGAAATTACTAGGTTTCTTTTGCGGCCTCGCAGGGCGCTCACTTTGAATAACAAATCCCTGAACAGATGTGGACACTGCTATTACGAGTCCGAAAAAAAGGAAAGAACGGGGGGGAAAAGGTGGTGGGGGGGGCGGCTTGTCATCTAGCCGGGTGTAATATTTCCTTGGCTTGTAGAATTGTTTGCTATTATATGGCTTACGGAGTCTGACATGTGGTTTAAATTATTAATCTCCACGCTTATCTCCCTGCTGCTGCACAGGCTGATGGGACAGGTTTTCAAAGAAAGGTTTCTGATCAGAGCCTTCGTTTCCAGGCACGCCGCTATACGTGACTGTGACTGCATCTCCAAGGCGTTTCGTTTAACAGCTCCGGTTTGTACAAGCTGCCCCCCCTTTTTTATTTTTAATTGCATGTCACAGCCAATCGCACGCGTGGACATACATATAAGTCTACAGAGGCAATCATGTAATCTCTCATAGGCTTATATCATGGGTAGAACAATAAGTCTCCAAAAGTGCCACATGCATCTGCTAGGTTTCACTGCACTGGGTGCACTTTGTTCTTAATAAGCTCATCAGGCTGTTTAATATATTCCATAATGATCGGTATAATCCATTTTTAAACATTGCCTCGATATTCTGAAATAGCAAATCGCACCGTAACATGATTATCGTATACGATTCCATTCTTGTGAAGGATGGCTTTAATATTTCCGCTTGTACAACTGCATGAACGGTGCAAGATTGTCCTTGGAAGACTCTTCTGCTCTGTAATAACTTCTCCAGAAGGCCAACGTGTGTATCCAAGGCCATCCCAGACAGCTGGCCCAACGAGAGACGGGCTCCGACAGCAGGCCGAAGTCTTCAGCGGGTCAGTCTCCGGGCGGTCCCGTTCTGACAAGGCTCAGAGTGGCCCACGCTAAGCACATAACTGACCCTACTGCTGCCTATAGCTCAGGCTGCCCACACATTGCATAATGTCATTCTTTCACACAGTGCGGGTTCCACGGTTCTCAGAAGTATGCTGAAGCTACCTCCGAGCTAAAAGTAAACTGGCCTGTGAGTAGAGGTGCAAGGTAGGGGTTTCTGACAAAAGCTGCCATGGAGATGAAGTGGAAAAAGAGCTAGGTGTGTCAAAAAAAAAGTGGCCAGTAGTTGAAAGTACAAGCTTGGTGTTTCTAATTAAATGGCCTGCTAGCAATGACACAAGGTATGTGCTTCTAATTAACTGGCCAGAAGTGGAATAACAAGCTTTTATTTCTCCAAAGCTGGACCTGGAAAGAAAGCACAAGGAAGATGTTTCTAATAAAGTAGTAAGTGGCTGAAAGTACAAAGCAGGAGTTTTTTTTTTTTTTTTTTTTTTTTAGTGGCCAAAAGTGGAAGTACAAGGTAGACGTTTTTAATAAAAGTAACCAGCGGGCAGCGGTGGCCTAGTGGTTAGGGAGTTGCCCCTCCCTGAGGTACCCTTGAGCAAGGTGCCGTCCCAATCACTGCTCCCCGGGCGCTTTAAATAGCTGCCCACTGCTGCACGGTGTTTGAGTGTGCATGGGTTAAATGCACAGGTCCAGTTTCGTTGTGGTTCATTGTCTGCTGTGCTTTGACCTCGGTTGTCACTTTCACTTTTTTTCACTTTATTCAGTAGGAATAAGGAAAGCGAAAGTGAAAGCGATAACTTCTCATTGCGAGCACACAGCACAGCCAACAGTGAACCACAACAAAATTCTCTCTCTGCATTTCACCCTTACACTCTACGCAGCAGGGGGCAGCACACGTCTGGCACATGGGGAGCAGTGATGGGGACGGTACCTTGCTCGAGGGCACCACAGGGCAACCTACCCATGACCTTCCAATCCTGGGGCCAACTCCCCAACCACTAGGTCACCACTGTTTCTAATAAAGCAGGCCAAAAATAGACACAGAGTTTTGTATCTAAATGGTAGGTCACAGCATGGCCACAATTCATCCATTTATCCATCCCTGCATCTACCTATTTAAGGGTTAATGTCTGTTTTTAATAACAGCTGTCCCTTGTGGTGTGATTCTATCCTACCATGTTGTATACAACACTGCCCTGCTGGTATTTATGTTGCTGTGCACAAACTTCACAGGCTTCAGAGGCTTTACATGAGCCAGGACTGACTGTTCTGTGGGGCCGGAGTGGGACAGTGGAGGGGGATCTAATACGAACCATACTCTTTGTGGGGGCCCAACAGTATTGATGTGGCTCATGGTACTGCTGCACTACTCGAGGTTGCTACTCGACGTTGTGCAGAAAGGCTCGACCCACAGAGCATGGCATGCACAAACATTGTGCACATGTGGTCAAAAGTGGGGGTCCACCCACTTCCTGCCATTCGTCCTGCCTACGTCTGATGGGTTTCTGGGATGAGGAGAAGAAGACAGCAGGGTTTTTCCCAACTGACAATAAGCTTGAAATAACTGCCTCTGTGGAAGATCTATAGAAGCCACAGGCCAGCTCCGTTCAGAAATTTCGCTTTTAGGACACAGTCACATGATAAATAAAAGCATCTTTTAAGACATTAGATGTAAATGCTCTAAAGAAGAGTCCCACTGCCCTGTGGCAATGTTCTAACACACCAACATGCAGCTCAGAAAAGGTGAGATTAAGCTAAATCATTGGAAGAAACAGGGCAACCCCTAAAGATTATGGTGTAATGCTGTAGTACAACTTTTGGCTACATGAAGAACCTTCCAGTGAGCAGAAGTATGTATGATTGTGAAGTTTAAAGAACCTCTTCATAAGGTTCTGGGCCAATTAAAATGTTTTCCTAGAACTCAATGTCCTATGTCTGAGGTTACCTTTTCATAATACATCTTTAACAATAATATGAAATAAAATAACCCTGGAATAAAGATGCACTTTAGGACAATAGAAACTAAATACATAAATGCAAAACAATATGATGCAGTTATTTTTCCCTTAACAAAAATGATCTAGTATGATTTATTTACTCATTCATTTAAACTTTTATGCCGTTTTCCCCCAGATCCGTGGCCGGCTGTGGTCTCTTTCTTACCGCTACCAACCTGGGAGTTTGAGGGCTAGCATGCATGTCCTGAGAGTCTAACATCTTTAGACAGCTCAACATCCTCGGAGGAGAACATTAACTGCCACACACACTATTCTTTGTTTTTGATGGTGGTCGAACTTGTCAAATAACCTTTAATTTATTATTATTTTATAACTTTAACAAGATTTGTCACACGTACACACAAAATCCATTGAGGAGTTCCATAGTCAACCAAAAGCGGTTCTTCTACAGCATTGTGGCATCCCACAAAGAATCCTTTCTGGCACCTTTATTTTTAGGAGTGTGACAGAGCGCTGTGCTGTTTGAGTCGAGGAAATCTTTAAACAGTGCCTCGAACAGAGCAGTAAACCACTGCATTAAGGAAATAAGTGAGATAAGGTGAGAAATGCAGGTGAGCACACCTTTCTGGTTACTTAATGGGGAAGAAAAGTGAGTTTCTATTAAAATGATGTGGCTGTGAAATGAAATTTGAAAAAGGACAAATAATCAGCACTTGAAGAGGTAAGATGATGAGCAGGTGATTCCTTTTCGGAGGGAATGGTTTGTAAAAATACTGCATAAAAAAGGCTGAGTAACGAACTACCTTCAGTCTCCCATAGAAACGGAGCGGCGTGCCTTCATGCCTCTTCTATTCTTTGCCCCAAGGTATGAGGACGAAGACAAAAACAGACAGAAATGAACACTTTACTGAGCGTGTCCCTCAGTTTTTCCCCTTTATCTACAAGCTAAATGTTGTAAATGCTTTCAGCTGTTTTATGAGAGGCCAGAGCATTGTGTTTATGGAAAGTATATTTCCATTGCAATTTGGTTTCGAGCTTGACGAAAACAGTAATCAGGGGAAAGTGGGGCAGACAATTGCAGTCAATGTGAGGATCATGACAGGGCAGCACTGAAACAGTCCACTGCAAAAGCCTGTTCCTTCTTACTGGAAGACGTCAGGCACAGTCCAGTGCAGTAAAGAGATTACCCACAAACCCCTGACAATCGGCGCCTCAAAAAGGCAGGCTTCAGTGAATGAATCTCGGTGTCAGCTTCGATTACATAGGTTATAAAATGTCAAGAATGGAAGCGCAGTCCAAAAAAAAGCACCTGTTTTTTTAAATGTCTTTTGAACCGTGGCCATCATACTTGAATTCTTCCCTGAATCTCGGTTTTGGAGATGTCTCTTACTTTCCCGCAGTCCTATTTCACGGATTTGCTGGTGGTTGTTGCGAATTTGTAACTTGATGTTCAAAGCATATCTTTATAGAAAACAAACAAACTCAAGAACGACCACAAAAAAAAAAAAAAAAGCTCCTCTGGCTGGTTTGTTTACAGAGTCTACATTTCAAATAAAGAATCACCCAGGCACATAAAAATGACAGCATAGTGAAACATACAAACAGAGCTAGAAAACTTCCAACAGATCCATCCAGCGTCCTCGGAGTGCAGTTCATTGTTTAAATATTCCATTAGCCGCCCATCATTATTTATGGTCTCCACTCCAAGCCAATGAAGAGGCTTCAATGGAGAGAGGACAGTTTGCTGTGGCAGCTGGAAGGAACAGTTTGCATCACACCACCAAAACAAGCCTTCTCAACACCTGACAATGCAGATGCACTTCGTTCTGACACAGAGAAGAAGGTAATTACCCATATTTAGCACATGTCCTGGATTTTCGGACCTGGCGCAGTCACGTTTTCAGAGCGAAAGTCAGCTATGAAGACTCTCATCAGAACAAAAGCTTGGCTCACACACTGAGCGGCATCTGCAAGCCATCAACGAACCAGCACACTGAACACACAGAATGTGCCACAGCATTGCCTAACCCCTGTGCTCACCAAGCGCTGAGAAACAAGACTTGGACAATGCTAAGCACTAGTCTCAGGTTCTCTGGCTGGCATGCACTCACACTCAGATCCACTGCTATACACCCCTGTGGTCCACGTTCAAGATACCGATGACAATAGCGATCTTACTGCTGGGAAGAAACCTGGACAGCGCTTGGCTACAACGCATTCTCTAATAACACTAGACTTTAATCACAGTCTCTGCAGGAGAGGAAAATAAACTCTCTGCCCTGGAGACCATCAGGAGATTCCATTACCACCTAGGTTTGTGAGAACCTACTATTCTTTTCTCCATATTACCTTCGTTCCATCACAGGACCTAGAAAAACTAAAGACCAACTGAAGGTTTTTCAAACTTGCAAAGTTCAGAACCATGCCTAGAACTTCACCTCTATCCTATCTAACAGCCTATTAACATCGGTGTTCATCTTTCATACCCTGTCTTGAGGCTTCTTCACCTTCTCCATTTCTTCACCTTGAAGGAACGAACTTGAGGTTGGATTCTAGCCTTTTAGCCTAGTAACTGTGCAGAACTCCAAGCCAGAGATCTCTTCCCTCTTAGTCTATGCTTATACTACAACCATATGTTCAAGGCTTGGTACAAACTTGTAAAGGTTCTTTGAAGAACCATCAAGTGAAAGGTTTACAAGACACAAGTGGTTGATCTATGCTCTTGCTCCATGAAACAATTTTTGAGTTATGTGCCATTTTAAGACCAGTGCATGCTGACCCAACACCTCCCCCCACCCCCGCTTAATGTTGAATATGAACTGCTAAGCTGAACGCTACAAGAGCCACATTAACCTGTAGGATAAGTTATTACAGTCAATGAATAGTCTTTTCTCTCTGTGTATTAGAAGTAAAAGTAAAGTTAAAATGTAACATTTAAAGCAAAATGCCCAGATTTGGTTAAGAAGAAAAGTAGTCAGCCTCTTAGTTTGAAGAAAATGCAAGCAGAAGAATAGATTCTTTTCCAGCATGGTGTTGAATGACTGATTTTGCTTGTTAAATATGTGTATATGGTGTGCAAAGCAAATACTTTGAAATTGCTCAGCCAATCAGATGTTGGGTGCAGACATCACACCGATTAGCCATGATATTCTTTTTATACAGTGGCCTCTTTCAGCAGGATAACATGCCCAGCCATCCTACAAAAATGGTTTTAGGAAACATGCAAAGAGCTGATGGTGCTGCATTGGCCAAGTCTCACTTTGATCAAGCTTCTGTGGCATAGAGGATTCTGTTGACAAATTAGTCAGACATCTTGGTTCCAGATACCACAACATACCTTCAGAGGTCTTGCAGAATCCATGCCTCGATGTGTTGGTAATGCTTTGGCAGCATGAGATGGAAATACACAGTATAAAGCAGGTGGTTTTAATATTATGGTTGATCGGTGTATATGCTTTACAGTATATACATAATCATTGTGCGGCAGCTTTCAAGTACATTAGATTCAGATGTGTAGTGGCTTGAACAATTAAACAATTAAAACTGAAACAATGTATGACTAGTCGATTATTATATGATGCTCATGGGGCTTTAGTATCTTAGAGCTTCTGAGTCCCTAAGTGTTGTCTAAGGACCCACCTCTTCAAGGAAATACCTATGGGACCATCATCTTCTTCTGGCTGCTCCTCTTTCAGATCCCCGCAGTCGATCATTTGTCTCCCTTTCTTCCTGTCCTCTGCATCTTCCTTCACACCAACCGGGGTTAAGGGTCTTGCTCAGGGACCCAGTGGTGGTAGTGCTAGAGGTGGGATTCAAACCTCCAACCTCTTGAGCCATAGGTCCGTAGGCAAGTACCCCACCACTAGAACACCACCATCATGTACATATCCAAACGAACGCAATAAAAATAATATTAATAGCCCTATATTAATTAATTACAATGTATTATTTATATAACCAATTAATAAGGTCTGTAATTAGTCGTTCGACCGCTGATGACTTAAATCTAGGTTTACAGGAACGAGGAATTAAGCCTCTAACTCTAGCCGTGGATTTCTAACAATAGAATTTGCTAGAAAAGCACAAATGTAAATCTAGGGGCATCTACCGATGGCAGATGCTTGGTAGTCAGTCGGTCACAGTTTTGTATTCAGTATAAACTACTTAGAGGCCATATAGAGGCCATACCTCCCTTCATTAATTTAACATCCCATCTTCAAGGACCTTCTCTGTTCATGAATTATCTGGCTAAACATTACCCTTCACTTTCTTATCTCAAAGAAAATATAGCCCACACATGATTACATGGTACCACTGTACCCAAACAACTACAGGAAGAAGACGTCTATACACTAGAGCCTAACTGCTTGCGGTAAGTAATCATTTCAAGTGTGTGGACGGCAGACGTGGTGGAGGGTGAGACAGGAGCCTCTCAGTATCGAGAGCGCATACAGGTCAGCGGGTTAATCTTAGCTTACTCAAACGGTCCAATTAAACAGCTGCAGGCCCACACCACTGGGAGATAAACACAGGCCTCAGAAAGAAGCTGTAGACCATCGTGTGCAAAAGCAAAGATGTGTTTCGCCATGCTGTTGCCTGCAGCTAGCTGGGTTTCAAAACATGGGCCTGACCCATAGGGGGCCATTCCTTATCTGGTTCACCTGGGGGTCGAGAGTAGGAAAAATACACATAGCCTATATGAATATGCACACACACATTCACACACACACACACACTTACTCACTTAAATAACGGAGATGGCTCTCCCCAGAGTGTGTGTTTAAATCCTGCTCTCAGGTTTCACTGGTATACATGTGGGTGAGTAAACAGACATTCAGTTGTACTACACAGGGGGGTAGAAAACAACTTCTTTCAGTATAACATTCTGCTAAGGGTCCAAATGAACCTGAGAAGTTTGGGTAGATTATAACAAGATAGAACTGGTCCTGAAACACTGATATACACACACCTATGACCACTCATAACAACGGGAGTCTGAATGAATGAACCAAGGCACTACGAGCCACTGTGCTGGTAATGGACTGTTGTGCTGCTTGCATGGACCACCAGGTGTGTTGATAGATGAAGTTAGGACCGGCCTAAAAGAGCAGACTAGTGCTCCTTCAATAATAAGCTTTGAAAGTATACTTGCCAAATGCAGAAAAGAAGAAATTCAATATTAAAAAGAATCTAAATGTTAATTTTTGGTACGATTGCCTTAGAATGAATGAACTGAATTATCTAAGCTTATTTCTAAAAGAACGCTAACACTGGATATAGTTTAAGACACGCTGGAAATTGACTTTGCAAAGGACTACGTATAAAACCCTGTTTATTATGATAAATGATCACTATGATTTAATAACAAATGATTTCCCTTATAATATGGCTGTTGCGGTGTAGGGGTAGCCGTGGCCTAGTGGTTAGTCATTAAGTCCCAGGATCAGAAGGTCATGGGTTTGATTTCCAGACCAGAAGGTTGCACTGGGGTTCCCTTAAGCAAGGTACTGTCCCCATCACTGCTCCATGGGTGATTAGCATGGCAACACAAGCACACTCGAACAATGCTATATTCCTTGACAAATTTTCTGCCACGGAACTGGCCACCAGTCCAGGGTGTTTCAACCTGTAAGTGCTGGGACAGGCTCCAGACCCCTCAACAACTATGGTAACCATAACTGGCGCAGATAAAGGAAGGATGGGTGGATGACAACGGATTTATTATGCATGTTGTCTGCATTTTTACAGCTAGTTGAGGCTTTAGGCTGCAGTGATTTAAACATGAGTAGGTGAAGGTTTGTCTTCCCTTACCTATGCCAGATTTTTAAAAAGGGTTTGGGACTGTATGTGTGTGTGTGTGTGTTTTGATGAATGAGGTGGTTAATGCACATTTGTGTGTGTGAGGCCTGCACAGCTGTGGACATGTCTGAAAGTGAGATAAATTAAACCCAGCCTGGACATAAACCAGTTATTATGCTTGTTAGCATTTGAAACGTGTGGTTCTATGCGCTTGTGTTATGTCTACTAGCTTTTACTGGCTTTTTTTCCTCCTTCAGCAGGGTCTAATCATGCAATGCTTTCAGACAAACATGCTATTAACATGCTCCCAAAATGAAATTTCCAAAACGCAGCCCTACCCAGGGCTCCAGGGGCTCGATATGTATATATCACTAATGAAAAATTGAGCAGTGAAGTAAATATTTATGCTAAAAGGGTGCTTACACATTCTTATATATACAACCCTCCTGCCTAGTTAAACAAACTGAAGGAGTAATATCATGCGTAAAAAAAAAAAAAAAAAAAAAAAAAAAGATAGGATGCTGAATCAAAAAGAGAAAACAAAGAATGATACAATTTCAGGCCACTTTTTAAAATCTGCATTATAGCACTGAGAGATTTGTTGGGATGTTCTGAGACGGAACATGAACCGAAGACCTTTTAAGAGAGAACGTGGCCTGAAATGACTGTCCAGTTTGCAGCTTTCACAAAGTAAAACAGCATACAAGCATATCTGGAACGACTGTGTACGATCTAGACTCTGAACACGGTTCGGAAACACAGCCAGAGGCACTTGACCTCATGGTCAGCTTTGAGTACATGTGAGCCATGAACGCTCCTCGAGTCGGGCTGAAAAATGATATGGCTGTTATTATAGTCTGAAATATGCTTCAGGATGAATTGCTTGTCCAGCTGCAAACAAGACAAAATCTCAACAACCCCCTGATGTTTCATGAATTAAGAGGACAGTTCATGTCTAGGAGATTCTACTCTTGTTTGTTACTTTTAGCATCAATAATACATTAAAATAGGCAACAAGTCTTAGCAGTGATAAAAAAAAAAGTATTATGGTGGTTCCCTCCTATTATAAAGGGTTTTATTCACTTCTAAAATTATTTCAGTGCTGATGGTAAAGCTATATAGTTATGTGATATTAATAACTGTACCCAGTATTGATTGTAGTGCTACCATGTATTGTCTGTGATAATGTTATTATTTGTTGTTATTATATTATTATTCAAAAATCTAAAAGTGAAAGTGACTAATTGCCATTGAGACAGGGAACACAGGGCACATAGGGAAACAATGAAATGTAACCTCTGCTTTTAACCCACACACACCGTGCAGCAGGGGGAGCCATATCCAGCACCCAGAGAGCAGTGATGGGGATAGTACCTTGCCCAAGAGTACTTCAGGGCAGCCTACTGGTCTGGGATTCGAACCCACCAGCTTGTGGCTTAGCCCCTAACCACCACTGGCCCAGAAATAACGCTTCACAATTTTACATGTCACCGAGTCAAACTTGGATATTGATGAACAACTCAAGCATTTTTCGCTTTTTCCATTGGAGATCGTGGAGATTGTGAGTTCATTGGCCAATGATGCTAGATACACATTTAAAGGAAAAGAACAAACCGACACAACTCACTATAACTAGCTGGAGACGGATGCACCGGCCCTTTAAACTGAGAAATTTTCTTTCACTTTACATTTTTCCAGAGTACGTGTAAAACAGTGAGCCATGATGGAGGGCCATCGCCCCACTGAATGATCCTCTGATACCGAGCTTGAAGTTCACCCTGAAACACATTAGTCGATTGTTCATCCATGGACCGATGACGTCCATACGCAAAACTTCAATCTTGGTTCATGTGCAGTGTACACGCTTTCCCAGCACTCTACAGAAGCTTGGATTACATCATTCATTACAAGCTTTATAGAGGGGGGGGAAAAAAAACAAAAAACAAAAAAAAAAACAAAACCCAACATTATTTCACATCTTTTTTTCCACAATGAGGCACAATTACACTTTCTGGCAAGTACCTGTTGCTGATATCTGTGATCAGCATCAGGTACTTGCCAGAAAGTGTTATTTGGACTGCCTACGAGCCACCGCTACTGCAATCCGAGCATTTGTTTCCTCTACAGTCCATTTAAAGTTTTTGATTGGACGCATTTACATAATTGAAATCTTACAGTTCTGCACCATTTATATGGCTGCTTTTCGGTAGAAAGGGAGATAACGTTGATTATGTAGGAGAACCTGGGTCAATGGACCTACAGCACAAGGCCTCAACACATTCTCAACTCATGTTATCACAGATCCTTTGATCACAGACCCCTTCCAGCTGCAACTGCGGTCCAGAGCAGCGGTTCTCAAAGAACTCCCAGACTGGGTCATATATTGGAATCTAGGAAATCTAGGGTTTCCTGAGAATCACTCAAAAATCCTAGAAACTGAGCAGAAACCAATTTATCTTTCACTTTTGTCTGGATCTCAGATCATCTTTAGGCCCGGTGAAAGAAGTGTTGAACTTCATGATTTGGGCACAATTCCATAATCATTGTTTGTGATTGATGGAACATTTTTGAAGACCAACAGATACACACCTGTTTTTGGTATAGCCATCTTCTCAAAATCTTTTAACGGCACATTATTTCGTCGTTGGCTTGCAATGACTTAACATATTCAATAAAGAATAAAAAATAAAACATCATCTTGGTTAAAACCACAAAAAAAAGAAATAACAAAAGTTCTTCCAAGGACAGAATGCCAAAAAGCCACACATTTGACCCAATTGAGATGTCAGCAGTCAAACCTTTCATGCGTTAAATGGTCTTAGGCCTTTTGGGAGTTTTAATATGTGCTTCAGCAAAACAAATGGCGTTAAATCTTTAGCAAAAATCTGCTTTTCATTGCAAGGAAGACACTTTATAACAAACAAAGTGAATGCGGCAAAACAATGGATAAATAGAGCCTGACTGATATATTGGTTTTCCTATAAGATTTCAGACTTTTCTTATTTTGGGTTCTTCAAAATTATTAGTTTTGGCCATCATTACACTGACAAAAATCAATGTCCTGGGTGTTTTATATTGCGGTAAGCCTCTCACAGTAGGAAAATTATTCAGTTATGAGGACATAATGATGCCAAGCTGACAGTCATCCCTTCTATATTAGCAGGCTGAACTGATGCATCTGAACACAAAATGCCTTCATGGTTTAAAACGCAAGCATTTCAGACACAGCTGTGCTTCATCTTTAGCATAAAAGTGAACTCCATGAATTTAGCTGATGGACAATAAAGAGCTAATTTACAAAAGCCACATGAGCAACAAATTATAGGAAGCACCACTGTTTTAGAGCGCGGTATTCTCATGATTCAGTCAAGTCAACTTTATTTATAAAGAGCTTTTTACAACTGTTGTTGTCACAAAGAGGCAAGGAAAAACTCCCCCAAACATGAGGAAGAAACCTTGGGACGAGCCAAGACTCAAAAGGGGAACCCATGCTCCTCTGGTTGACACCAGAAATAAAGAAGGAAAGAAGGAAATGGAAAGCGCATTTCATAATTAATCAATTAAGAGAAGATTTCCAGTAAGCATGAGTGACCATACAATTTGTAAATGGGAAAATTTTGGAAGACTTTGAATGCACAGTTATATTGGTTATAACGGTTTTGTTCTATAATTGCAACCATCTGACAGTTTGACACACTATACATAGTGTACCCACTGAAAGTGCATTTATTGGTCTTCTGGGCTGAAATAATAGAGTTAATTTAAAAAGGAAAAAAGTTAAATATAAAAATCACATTTTACACCATAATTACAGTACGGAGCATAAAATCCCAATCAGATATTTTCACCCCAATTATCTACTGATAAGATATGAAAGTGAAAGTAACCATTCTTGACATTGTGAGTACACGGCGCAACACTCCGTGAACCACAATGAAATGACACCTCTGCATTTTACCCCCACACGTGCAGCTTTTTGAAAGCATCCAGGGAGCGGTGACGGGGACGGTAACTTGTTTTTTTTTGCCATTTTCTTTATCTAGCTAGGGGTTTGTCTGGCTTTTAACCTATTTTTATCTCATTTTAGGTTTTTCTCTGCACGTTTAGACATCTTCCCAACATCAGCAGCAATTTCAAAATAAATATACAGCAAAACCACAAAGAAGTAAAACCCCTTGGTACGACCATGACAAATGTAAAATGATGAAAACAGCCAACAAAGATGTAACAAGATGAATAAAAAAGAAATAGAAAATGGAGAGAAAATGGGGCTTTTGTGATGGGAGAATGGATGGAAACATGAATGAAAGTGAAGATCATGTATATTATATTCAACAGATTGTTTTCACTGGAGGTGAAGTTTAAACAGTTTAATAGTTACTGAACTGGATTAATATGCTCCAAGATAAACAGTCGTTAGAAATGTCTGTCAAGAGCCGAATTCTTCAATTTTATTGTCACGTTTCTGAGCCTGGACGGAATAAAAAAAGCAGAACCAGTATCTGTCCTTTTACCAGAATGTTTTTTTCACCCCTGAATCTGTAATTCTACTAAGGATGCGTCACCTTTCTGCTTTAAGCGACGGACGTTCTCTGCCATTTAATAGAAGGCATCGAAAGAAAGCATCACCCGGCCCTACTTCTTACAGCTCCTCCACATGGTGGAGCTCCGACGGAACTCGTTTGTGACCTTCTTAATCTGATCAATTGGGGGTGGGGCTAACACGTGATGTCTAGGGTCAAAGGTCACTCAAGCGGCCAGCTGCCCTGTCAAAACCTCTCACCCCAGTCTCATCTATCGTGTCTTTTATGTGTGACCCAGGCATGTTACACATCCAGGGAGGGAGACTGTGGCTAAGCCTGTTCTGGTAAAGCGCAGCCGACGATGATGAAGATTAGGGCTGCCAGTGAAAGATACGGCAAGGAAACGATTCTGAACACACTTGACACGGAGGTAAAGACGTACTGCGGTGTTAACATGCTGCGTTGGCTGAAACGCCATATGCAGTGATCAGGCCTCCAGAGGTAGTGCCTGGAGGAAGAACTAAGCAAGAACAATGTTCTTTCCAAGAGAAATTCTGACCCGTCAAATTCAATCCAGCTCGCTGCTACTGGCCTGAACACTAACAAGCTCTAAAAACCATTTTCACCAAACTCTCTATTTTTCAAATCTGCTTTATATTTTTACATTCGTAACACACAAATCTTTCTCTGTAATTAGGAACACACAACGTCCCGGTACCTTTAAGTCATACAAATAATCTTCAAACAGCCCACATAAACTAAAGTCATCATTAAAAGAGAAACGCTAAAGATTTTCACCGAGTACAAATCAGAATTCTCGGCTTTAATGTGAGACAGCAGTGTTTGAAGCTTAATCCTACAGCAGAGCCTTCCGAAAGAGCGCCAGTTCCATAAGGACTTACTCGACCGCAGCGGCTCAAGCCCAGACTGGGCTACAAGTCAACTTTAGATACCGCTGCTGCCGCACCATTTCACTGTGGTGGGTTTTTATAACAGGGTATCTTAAACGTATATCTGGATAATGAGCCTTGTCGTTTCGATATAACTGAGAGCCTGAACTGGCATACATTATTTCACTGCTAAGTTCAAAAACACTCATTTCTTTGGCAATGTAAGTCACTCAGGTACTGGCAAACTCTGTAATGCTCTTTGTAAAAGTAAAAAAACAACCTTTAACCACCAGTCATTTTGTCACATAAAATAAAACTACTACTACTACTACTACTAATAATAATAATCATTTGTTGTTGCCATTATTGCTATTCTCATCATTGGTGCTATTATAATACCTAATAAAAAGTCAAATTATTAACAGCCCTCAATCTTTACATATTGTTTTTTCTATAAGTAAAAACGATTATTAGAATAATTTGGATTATTTTCAATATGTGAATCATATTTTTCATGTGAACACATTGTAAACAATGTTAACGGAGTCCAACAGCTCTTTTGTCCGTTTACTGCTTGTTGATTTATCCATGGTTTTCCATTGAAGCCAGCCAATGGTGTCCTCCAGAGCTGAAGTCATTGATATTACTGGCATGGCTGGCACGAGTAGTGTGCCTTGCATATAAATGATACTTCAGACTAAACTAATTCAATGGTAGCTAGAAATGTCTCATCACAGGGTCCGTTAATGACACTCGGTATTTTAAAGCTAATAAATGAAAAAGCTACAGTCACAGATCGTAACCATGGCAACATAGTGTGAGCAGATGGGCTTATCAAGAAAGTAATGGCATCAAGAACTGATCAAATTAATGTGTCATTACACCATTACACACGTTTCATTACTTTATAATAGTGATAAATTTAGTGAAATGTTATACCCTTTAATATTTTACATGTAAATAGCTTTACAATCGAGCTGTGTCAAAAATGAAGGCACGTCAGTCTCACAGTCTGACTCACATGGGGCAATTAGATTGCCCCGAGATATCCTTAAGCAAGGTATCGTCCCCATCACTGCTCCCCAGGCGCTTTAAATAGCTGCCCCCTGTTGCACAGTGTGCATGGATGAAATCTAGAGGAAGCATTTTATTGCATCTCACGGTGTGCTGTGCTTCACAATGACACTTAGTCACTTTCACTTCACTTTGTGTGACACTTTTGTTTTTACACCACAAAAGTGTCACCGCAGAAACGGGGGCTTCAAGCGAAACACAAAAGAGCAGACATGTGTCTGTCTTTGGCCGTCAACAGCTCTAGTGTTTGTAGAGTTTTCATTGCCTGGGACCGTCCTTAGAAAAATACATCATGAAAAGCTCAGCCGTATAAAAAGGGATGACAAATGTATCGGTGCCTTTGATTTTAGATGAGTACAGATCAGAAGATATGACAGAATGGAGGAAAATGGTCTTTCTTGCGTCTTTTAACGCAAGCCTTTAATAGACCACGGCGCTGAACAGGGACCGGCTCACCAAAGCTGTTGTAGTAAAGTGGATGGACGATTATCACTACGGTGGAAAGTACACTGTACGTTTCAAAAGCAACAATAAGTGTCATTTTATGCAGCGTTATATCCCGCACTGAAGAGTTATTTTGGGAGACCTTTGTGAAAACAGTAGCAATTATATCTAATTCATTCCTTTTGTAGCTCAGCTCACTCTTACTCTCAAGCCTCAAACCCAACTGACTCATCTTGTGGCTTTCTAGGGACTTGACCTGCAACTTGACTCCTCCTCGATGTACTGGCAACATAATATCTGTTTAATGGACTCAAGATTCAATAACCCAGCCCCAAAAAGCCCATTTCAGCCATCTCCGTGTGGAAAAGGCTGACTATGTCCAAGGTTTAAACTAATTGTAAGAAAAAGTTGTGTCTTCATTTAATTTCTCACCGGTTAAGCCAATCACAGCCACTCATGGGACAACTGACAGCCTTTTCCTCAAAAAAAAGTATGGTCTGAACTGAAGCGATCGTGTTTTGAAAACAAAAATACAAAGATTTTACCTATCAATTTCACTGCCATCATCAAAAAAAATCCATCAGCGATCACAGCCCTGCAGAAATTAAATTCAATAAAGATTAAGACTCAAATTGTTGCAGAATATGTCTCACCATTAAATACATGACTAAAGATACGAAAGCCATCATCTGTTCTGAAGAGAAGATAATAATCGATGTTTTAGGAACAAAAGATCGGCTTTCTGTTTGCGTGTCTAACTGTACGATGTAGTTACACTCACTCACTCATTTTCTGAGCTGCTTGTAATTAGGGTCGTGGGTTGCTGGAGCCTATCCCAGCTCTCACAGGACAAGACTGGGAAACACCCTGGATAGGTCGCCAGTCCATCGCAGGGCAGACACACACACACACACACACACACACAGGGGGTACTTTAGGGGGTAATTTAATTTAATCTCCAATCTTGCTGATGTGCAGGACGGTGGGAGGAAACTGGAGCTCCCGGAAGGAAACACACGGAGAGAACATGCAAACTCCACACAGAAAGGACCCAAACCGTCCCACCTGGGAATCAAACCCAGGACCTTCTCGCAGTGAGGCGGCAGTGATACACACTGCACCACCTAAAATACTGGACACCCGTTATTGTTTAGTTGCTAAATGTTTTGACACATTTCAAATTTTATGCCTTTTTCCAGCACAATTACTGGAATTACAGGAAATTGACTCATGTAAGTAATCACAATATCAAATCAGGGAATTCATCCTTTTGACTGTAAAGGACTGCAGAACACAGTGGGTTTTTTATTTTTTTTTTTTTAGACTGAGGTGCAGTTAATAGGCTGAGGTAGCGAAACGAAAAAATGAAAAAAAAAAACGTTCTAAAGTGTTGGTTCCCGTTTAGGGGTCACCACAGCGGATCAACCGTCTCCATTTCTTCCTGTCCTCTGCATCTTCCTGCTTCAAACCGACCACCTGCATGTCCTCTCTCACTACGTCCATAAACCTCCTCTTTGGCCTTCCTCGTCTCCTCTTTCCTGGCAGCTCCATCTTCAACTTCCTCCTTCCAATATATGATGGTCACTTTGAATATTATATAAGAAATGAACAGTAATGGTGTCTGTCGGCCTCACGTGATCTCACATTTTTTCGTAATCATTCCTCATTTAAGAGTTAAAAAAGAGGAAAATCCAGCTGAACATGTTCATTTCTTCTGTGTTTTTGAAGACACGTCATGATTAGGTGTCTGATTTAAAGTTGCTGAGATTTGCGTTGGGAGTGTCGAGAATGGACAGATTAGGACAAGTTTATTAGTGGGACAGGTCAGGTTGAACAGTTTGGAGACAAAGTCAGAGTAGCGAGACTGCGTTGGTTTAGGACATGCGCAGAGGAGAGATGAAGAGCATACTGGGAGAAGAACGTTGAGGAGGAAGGGGAGAAGAGGAAGGACAAAGAGGAAGTTTATGCATGTGGTGTGAGAGGACATGCAGATGGCTGGTTTGATGGAAGAAGATCCAGAAGACAGGAAAAAAATGGAGAAGGATTGGCAACCCTTAACGGCAGCAGTTGAAAGAAGAAGAACATGTTATGATTATTTATAGACTATCCTTCGAAATGGTGTTTTTATGGATTTTTATGAAATCAACCTGCATGAACGATATCAGACTGAGACAATAACTGGCATTGGTTGCAAAATCCAAGCTTGGAAACAAGGAACAACTTGGCTACAAACTTCCTGAAGTATCTAAATAATCTGTAGAAATAACCAGCATCTATAAGACACCATTTTATGCTAACGTAAATGATATGCTGATCGGCTGTAGCTCTGTGGTGATATGTAGGATTTCAAAAGTTCAGCTGACCAGGTGCTCCTTCTCAAAAGATGCTAAAGCTTCCTGTTCATTCCTTTGAGATCCCCCTGCCTTTCCCTCCTTTATCCCTTTCATCTTCATCCACATCCTGTGAGGTTACGCAACATCACGAAACGTGTTTCAGCCCAGGATGCGTCATGCACGAGCATCACAGGCGCTATACGGTGGTTGATGAAATCGTGCGACAGAACCTCTGATGCACTTCCATCAACAAACCATCCATATGAAGCCCCATATGTTTCCCGTATCAGTGAATGATATCAGGCAAGATTTTGAAAGCACCTGTGACATGAAGATGCAGCTGAGCACAGCCGGGTTTCGCACGCACTTCGCAGGGGCTTCCAAAGGACCCTGCCGCATCTCCGTATAAAACTGTCAGTGTATTTCTTCAGCCCGGATGCAGTCTTGGAAGAGCAACACAAGGCTCTCTTCCAAGCCGGCCGGCGAGCAAAGAGGAGACGATGGTCTACAGACTGAGATTTCATTAGAGAAGGCGGAGGAGGTCAGGGGGTGGATGATCTCGGCAGATGAGAGAAGCGGTACTTGATGAGATGAAAGAGCTTCTGTAGGGTTTGCTTTTACAACATTAGGAACGGGATGATTAAGCCTCGTGCTGGTTGCAATATTGAGATTAAAATAAAAATTTAAAAAAAAAATCACTTGTGCATAAATTACACCTACACAACAGCATATAATCCTTATCTTGCACATCATGACACGTAATCCCAGGGTCATCTTAGAGTGTGAAATCTGCCTTTATTTCTAATCCTCCTACTATAAGGCTGAGAACAGGCAGTCAGGTTTTAATCTGCTTTCTTCATCCTGAGGAGCCTTTTAAGCTGCTACACACTGCAACACTGTGGCTCCAACCATACATTTAAATGTGTTTTCACAGCACATTAATCAATAGGACCACAGAAACTGAGCGATCCTGCAGACACTGTTTGTTTCTGGGACCATTTAGAGGGATCGGACTTCGACGGACATGTTCACATATTTGCTAGGTGTCCCATGAAACCCCCAGACAACAGGGCTAGATAATTTGAGGGAACATGTTAACAATTTTTCAGAATTTAAAATTCAGTACATTTCTTTACGGTTTTCTCTTTTTTGCCAAAATCCTTCATCCCTCCAGCCATCCATCCCAATGCAAATCTCAGCATCTTCACTTGTCTTTTCTTTAGTACCACCATGTCCAACCCGTTTAACATTGCTGGTTTTGCTACCATTCTGTAAATCTTCACCCTTGGTAATAGTCTCTTACAGACAGACCGCTCCTTTCACTCTTCAATACAAACACCATAAAGTGAAAGTGATTATGTACCATTGTGAAACACAGCACAGTGCACCGTGAACCACGACGGAATTCAACCTCTGCTTTTTACCCACACATGCAACAGGGGGCAGCAATTTAAAGATGGGGATTGGACCTTGCTCAAGGGTACCTCAGGGCAATCCACTGGTCTGAGATTCGAATCCACGACCTGCCAATTCTGGGGCCAACTCCCTAACCACTAGGCCACCGCTGCCCTGAAGGAACAATTGCCCCATGTGAGGACCAAACTCACAACTTTCAGACTGTGAGACTGACGTGCTACCTACTGTGCTAATGAGGCTTCCTTAACTGCACAAGTGCAAAAAGAGATTTGTTTTGCATCTGCATGAGCACTCGAGACAAACTGCATGCCTGTAGCAAAAACTGTTCACACCAAGACCTTAGATGATCTGGAATAAAATGCAGCATTGTCTACAATTTACATTTATCAAATGGCACTCGTACAGCTCCACAGAGTGTTGTCTGTCTAGACAAAATGCCTCCAGAACATTTTAGATTCTTCCCTCAGCAGAGTTCGAGTTTCCATTTGGCATTGCTTCCTCTTCAGCACTGAATCTGGAAAATGGAAATCACTGGCTTACAGCAAAACGTCTAGTGCAGCTTCAAGACTCTCTGGTCATATTATGGTTTTCTACTGGCGGCTTTAGAAGGGAAATCTGCTGATGAGGCACGGGCTACTGGCTATGGAAAGGATCCCACATAAAAGGACATGAAGGAAGCGCATAAATCAACTTTAAATGTAATTAATAAGTAGCCCTTTAATAATGTTAATAATGTTTCAATTACTGTGATAAACTGCTCCACTGTGCCCTGATGACATGCATTTAAAAAAAAAAGAAACCTGGGAATTATAGCTGATCAGTGTCTCTAACGTCAGCCAAACGCAATAAACTAATATCTACAGTTATGGTGTGTTATATGGGTAAAAGGGGATATGATATATTTTGTGTTAGTATCATGCAATCCAGTGTTTATATCATGAGTTCAATATTCATATCCAAGACGGATTCCAGAACGGTCTTTGACAGCAACGTCTGGGAAATACATTCAAGTCTGAATGGAATTTCACAAATAATGACAGCAAGTTTAGTTATTCTTTACTTTCGAATATGTTTTCCTTATTGTCTCTTGCAAACTGTTGATTTCAAGTCTTTTTGTATTTAAGCATAATATACATACATGCACACAGGCGATAAAATCAAAGAAAAAAGAATATAAGAACTTTATTCATTTTAAGAAATGGTACTACATTTATTGCATGACTGAAATGTTGAAATTATAGTCGTCGTCATTGGAAAGTGAAAGTGACAACCCTTGTCATTGCGAGGTCACAGCACAGCACACAGTGAACCACAACGAAATTGGACCTCTGCATTTAACCCATGCACTCAAACACCGTGCAGCAGTGGGCAGCTATTGAAAGCGCCCATGCATTCACTTACTACACAGGACCTCCTTTTATTATTCCTGCATTACAGCTGACAGCTCACTCTATTGCGCAACAGCACTGCCCTCACAAAGACCAATTTATATAAATCGCTCATCACAAGCAAGTCGTGATCCTGGTCCTCAGCTGAATCAGGATTCAGGCTAATGAGGGATTTTGATTATGCTCCACTAAGGAAACTCTAAAAGGGCCAATAGTAAAAAAAAAAAAAACTAAAACAGTCGAACCTTTAAAAAGAACGAGAGTATTGTATTAAGAGAGTGAAAGAGTGCTTGGGAGGGGGAAAATGAGTGGAGTGGGGGATTAAGGGGCAAATCATGGGATCTGGTGAACTTGAAAATTTAAGCCCATTTGATGGGTTAAAGTGTCACATGATAGCTGGGGATATTTAAAAAAAAAAAAGCCACAAGAAACATTGTAGTGGGGTTTGGATGGAAGGAGGGGTGGGCTGTGTGATAAGGAGATCAAGGACTATTCAAGCAGATAACGTTTCATCTGGTGGAGGGATTTGTACGATCTGAGACCACCAGGTGTTGACTTACTATTCCTGCTGGTGATGACAAAAGCATGCTGAAATGTTATACTCATGATTTCTCACTTGTAGCTCATAGAAACGAGTGCAGAGAGCCTCTCGACATTTGGGTTTATGCAGAAGAGGAGATTTAATACGGTTTGAATTGGAAGAAACATTGCAAACATTGCATTTAAATTCAGTTCAAATGGGACAATGCTGTACTACTGCAGGCTCTTAAAATCCACTCTCCATCACAATGTGGAGCCCTGACCTACAGGTCACAGGTCACAGTGTACTCTGAAGTGAATGTGACTATTTGTCATTGTGAAATGGCACAGCGAACCACAACGAAATGCATCCTCTGCATTTCACCCATGCACACCGTGCAGGAGGGGGCAGCCATTTAAAGCCCCCATTGAGCAGTGATGGGGACGGTACCTTGCTCAAGGGTAACTCCGGGCAACCTACTGATGTGGGATTCGAACCCACCACCATCCTATCCTGGAGCCAACTCCCTAACCACAAGGGCGCCGCTGCCTGAAATGTTAAAAGTAATCTTTTACTTACATTTATTCTTGAACTCATTCATTCTCCATGTCTGGCCTTTTCCAAATGCTTTGATTTTCCTAAAAAACTTGTGTGAAAATGTAAGAAATCACCTTTCTTATTGCAGAGAAGTTTCATTTGGGGTAACGTTGCCCTTTGTGTTACTGTTGCTTATAAGTCTTCCCGCAGCTCTTTTCGAGCACTTCCTGGCTTCTCTCTTACCTTCTGCTACTAGGAAGACATTGCACAGGGATGATTAGCTATAACTCCAAAAGCCTTTGCTAGAGCTCTGTGACTTTCCACATTTTTAAGTTTAACTCTATAATGTCCCTTATAACTTTAAGAAGTGCCTTCACTTTCACAAAGGTTGCTACTTGCATAGAAATGTATTTGATATAGTGTTAGTATCATTTTTACTCCATCAGTATTATCGCCCTATGCAATACGAGCAAGAACACCAGACTTTGGAGAATTAACCGCATCCAGCTGTCTTCTACCAGCGATACGCAGTGCACAGAGTTGCTGCCGGCTCCAGAATCCACTGTCACAATAAACTAAGACTTAGTGGATGACCACCGGTTCTGTCCCTGGGGCAAGGCGAGATTAAAAGCCAAGAAAAGCCAACGTGGCAGCAGGCCTAATCTCAAGTTAACATTAAGAAAGAATGGAGGCCCTGTCCCAAAGTGTGGTGAGATCATGGTGCACTGCTCATCAATATGACTGATGACAACGTAAAGCTGCATGGTCAGCAGAAGTGTTTGCGAGGGATAAACTCAATCCCGAAACAAAATTGATTACATCATCGTTGCAATTCCTCAAATCTTGCCGTTAGCCTTTGAGCCCAGGCTTAGGTGATGACAGTCCTCTGACTTCCAGCTCTGACCTTTTCAGCAGAACGTATTGTTTTCCCTCTTAAATTCCTCCATCCAAATTCTTCTGTTCTTGCTTAGGAGGCACTTTTCTCAAAGGGACGCGGGTCCGTCAGGACAGGAGAGTGAAAATAACAAATGGTGTGATCGTGGGTGGGAAGAGTAGAGGTTTTTTATTTAACACTGCTGCAATGGCTTTTTTGATTTTGTTGTCAGCCGTTAAGCAGTTCTGCTTGCCCAGCATTTGCAATGACTAAGCAATGTCGGCATTGCAGCCCATGCAAAGAATGGGCGAGTTGAATGGAAACAACGTTTTTCCATGATTTCCTTTCTACAGCTTTGGTCGTTGGTGTGATAAAGGGTGCAAAAACCTGCGTGATGTGGAGAAATACAGCTTACGGAGACATTTCTGCAATGGCGCGTGTCTCAGACTGAACAAATGACATTTAGGGGAGCAGCGAAGGGGCATCCAACCTCACTTAATGCAAAATACTCCGACAACCCCTTTTGCCTCCTCTTGTGATGTCCAAAAGAACGAAAAAAGAAAAAATTCTCTGGCACATACTGCACCCACAAATGAGGAGCTAACTGTAGTTCCCTCAGGAGGCCTTACAGTAGGTCTTTCCACTTTTCTCATTTCAAGGTCTCATTCCTGAATGTTTAGATTGGATATCAGATGTTTTTCAGCACTATTCGATATACCACTGCATTGCTGTGTGCTTCCAGCAGACTTCGGTCAGCAGTTCAGAGGGCAAACATTGTTGTAAAACAAACTTCACATGCTGGGAAGTATTACAGCCTCGTATTTTGAACTGACTTAAGACCTTTTATCTTACGACAAAACGGCCCCTTTATAAGCTTCCTTTGTTTCGCCTTACAGTTGGTGAACGTCAGGAAAACTGGACCGGACAGACATTCCTGAAAGTCTTTAACAGCAGAAAAAGGCCCCATTTATATGGCGGGCATTGCCACAGGTTTTGCACAAGGCTTTGCTAAACTAAATGATATAACTTAGTTATCCCAATCTGTGTTTCCACACAATGACAGCAGCTTAAGCGATGAGCGCTTTGGGTTCATTTCAGTTCCTCAAGGTTCAAACAATGGTCCAACTTGGTTCTTAAGGGTCACATCTCAAGTTGTAAGGGTCAGCAGTCACCTAGTGGTTAAGAAGTTGGAAGGTTGTGGGTTCAAATCGCAGACCAGTTACCCAGAGATACCCTTGAGCAAGGTACCGTCCCCTGCACTGCTCCCCGGTGCTTCAAAATAGCTGCATGGTTTGTGTGGATGAAATTACATTTCGTTGTGTTTCACTGTGTGCTGTGCTGTACAAAGACAAATCGTCACCTTCACTTGCTGCATTTACTTTCCCTGAAGGGCCCATTTCTTATCCTTTACTTTTCCTTTCATAACTTAAATAAATTAAAAAGGCCTGGAGTTAGAAAGTGTGTGTCTGAAATCATTGCAGCTAAAAGTAACATTTATGTTCCACTAACTACAAGACGTGGAGTACATTTGATTCAGATTATGTTTAAGATGCAATGACTTTTTGCACACTGGTTACCACCCCAGGGATGGCATCTGAATTCTGATATGTATAAAAGGAAATCACTCACAGGGTGTCTTTCAGCATCCCAAATTATTTAAAGATCAAATCCTTGCCTAAATTAAAAAGCAAGGTCTTTTGTACATTTGAAGCAGAAACCCAAGGACAATCTCCAAAAGAAAGCCAATGTTTAGGCTCCACAGCACTGAAGGATCTGTAGTCCCTGACTCTAACATAACCCAAACATTGGCACTAGAACCTGGTGTGAGGAACAGGAAGAATACAGAAATAGGAGCAGATATGGGGTAGCGGTGGCCTAGTGGTTAGGGAGTTGCCCCAGCATTGGAAGACTGCGGGTTCGATTCCCTCCCAAGTAGGTTGCCCTGGGGTACCCTTGAGCAAGGTTCCGTCCCCGTCACTGCTCCCTGGGCGCTTTCAATAGCTCCACGGTGTTTGTGTGCATGGGTTAAATGCAGAGGTCCAATTTTGTTGTGGTTCACTGTGTGCTGTGACCTCGCAATGACAAGGGTTGTCACTTTCACTTTCATAGGAGGACCTGAGGAATGAGGGGCGGCCGTAAAAAAGGAGAAACTCCCCAGCATAGTCTGGGGCCACCCCAAGGATAGCTTAGGTAAAGAAGAGTATCTTATACAGGAGAGTAGAGGAGATTTTTTTAATTTAAGAAATGACTCCATAGATGAATTCTGAATGACCTGAAGTTTGTTAGTTGGGAGAATATCACAAAAAAAATGTTTCCCTGGAACTGCGGGGAGCCATATCTTGCATCCAGAGAGCTGTACTGGGCAACTTGCTGAAGGATAGCCCAAGCGTAACCTACTATTCTGAGACTCAAACCCAAAACCTTCTGATAATGGGGATCTAGTCTGTAACCAATAGGCCACTGTGGCTGGAGCCTGTCCAACCATTTGGGTCACCAGACCAATGCATTCCTCCAAAGATCAGAGAATAAAACCATACAATGGGTCTCACTGGAACGAGGCTCTTAGTGTTGTTGAAAATAATGAATAACATTCTTTAAAGTGTTTACTTCATTCCTACCCCCCTGCCATATGCAGTATATTAACATTACCAGTGGCTGGAGAGCATTAAGGGAGGAAAAAAAAAAAAAAAAACAACAAAAAAAAAAACAATATTGCGACACAAAAGCAGGTGCTGGTTATGCGACTGGTCTGGATGAATGTCTTTGTCTGCATATGTTCAAATATATGTACTCCCACAATCGTCTCTGATTCTATGGTCAGGGGGGAAGATAAGTTAGTGTCTTTAGTGGTGTGAAGTGAAAATGAAAGTGACTATTGGTCAGTGCGAAACATCACAGCACACAGTGAACCACAACAAACCATTGTTTGCATTTAACCTACACATGTGCAGCTATGTCCAGCACACAGGAACCGTGATGGAGACAGAACCTTGTTAAATGGTACCTCAGGACAACCTACTGGTCCAGGAAAGTGACTATGTTTCATTGTGAAACAGCCCAGCACACAGTGAAACAACAACATGCGTCCTTTATCACCCATACACACATGCAGCAGGGAGCAGCCATTGTTCAGTACCCGGGGAACAGTGATGGGGATGGCGCCATGCTCAGTGGTACCTCAGGGCAACCTACTGATCTGGGATTTGAACACAGAACCTGGGGCCTAGTCTCTAAACACTAGACCCCCCCACTGCCCCAAAAGAGTTACCACGGCAATGGTCGCGAACCATACAGGTAGAAGAATTAAACCCATGGACCGCCTATGTACCAAGAGGTCGCAGGTTCGAATCTCCCCTCTAGCACTACCACCACTGGGTTCCTGAGCAAAACCCCTCACCCCAAGTTGCTTCAGCGGGACGGTCCCTGTAATTAGTAAATGGAAGTCGGTCTGGATAAGAGAGTCAGCCTAATGCCATAAATGTAGATATGCGTCAACCTGTCCTGGTTGTTTCTCCATCTTTTTCTCAATGTGCAATCAGATCTACACTGGTTTGTGTTCAAACCAGTGCTGAAGTGCTGAATCTCACATGTCTTCTAAACATACATTAGATATTTGATGCTCAATCACCTTTCCAACGCAACACACGGCAAAGATGTTGTGGAAGCAACTGAAAGTTGGAAGAACATTTGACAACTAAAACATGCTCCTAATCTCATAATCTTTGATTATGGCCTGTTTTACCAAAGTATCCCCTGAGGAACGAGAGATAAATACATAAGGGCTCACTTAAAACCAGCTCACATTCTGATGATGCTGACCTGCTTACAAATCAGGTTCTTCTGCACAAAGAGAAAAGCAGTAATGAGTCAGTGTGATTAGATTCATATTGTTTGATGCTGAACCCTATAATGCTCCTCTCTTTCTGCCGTATAACCATCTTTCCTTAATCCTCACATCTCGGATAATTCGTTTTTGAGGAGGATGCTTAAATGATAAAAACCCAAAGCTCTAATGGAACAATCTTTGTCAAAAAAAGATCCTATGAAAGTGAAAAGTGACAACCCTTGTCATTGCGAGGTCACGGCACAGCAGACATGAACCACAACGAAATTGGACCTCTGCAGTGATGGGGACGGTACCTTGCTCAAGGGTACCTCAGGGCAACTTATTGGGAAGGGGTTTGAACCCCCGATCCTCCGATCATGCGGCTAACGCCCTAACCGCTAGGCCACCGCTGCCCGTATTATATTAGGGATGCTGTGATTAGTCTGTCAATATTTGAAACACATAATTTTTTTAATTTCTAAAACACTATAATGCATGTTAAAAATGGTTTTCATAAACTCTGCCATGCCTGAAGTCAGTTGTTCTTGGCTTAAGTCATTGGACGGATCTAGTCACTGCCCGCTACACTTCAGTTCTGGCTGCAGTGGAGACGGACTTTGTTGCAAAAGAGGTGTGCAAATACTTAAAACTTAAAATTGTTGGTGAATGATATTGGAGTGTGTTTATAGTCAGCCATACAGACTTTTTTTTACAGTGCCTTTACATCATTTTAACAAGTCCTGGTTTAATGTTTTCTGCTTAAAAGAACACACAAAAAAAGGCAAAACCACTAAAAGTGATGCCTATTCATAATAATCCCTTGGATCGGAAGGTTGTGAGTTCAAATCCCAGACCAGAAGGTTGCCCTGAGGTAACCTTGAGCAAGGAACCGTGCCCATTGCTGTTATGTTGTCTTTCACAGTGTGCTGTGCTTCACGATGACTATCTTTATTTACCGTTTGTCTCGCTGACAGTCTGTTGACAGAATAAAATGAAATGATTGTTTTGATTGTTGGAGGAAAACTGTCTTTTTAGACCGATTTACTAATCAGTTAAACGGCTGACTGATGGATCAATAGAAAACTAGTCTTGAGTAGACAGAACCCATTAAAACAGGTTCTTTCAACAACCCTGTGAAGTGAAAGTGACTATTTTGTCATTGTGACATAATGAAATTCAACCTCTGCTTTTCACCCACACACACTGTGCAGTGGGGGGCAGCTATCGAAAGCACACGGGGAGCAGTGATGGGGACGGTACCTTGCTCAAGTCTACCTCAGACCTATTGGTCTGGGATTCAAACCCACAACCTTCCAATTATGAACTCTAATCCCTAGCCACTGGGCCACCGCTGCTCCAAAGAGGCCGCTTGACCCCGACGCGATTGTATAATAGTTTCTGAATTTTAGAACCATTTATCCAGACAATAGCCAGCGGTGTTCAACTGTTTCTAATAAACTGTTCTATCTACTGAGGCAACCTCAAAATACCCCTTTTTAAGGACGTAGGCCTAACCTTTATGTGGGTAAATCATCATTTCATCTGAGCAGGACCCCCTGAGACCCATTCACTCAGAAAAAGCCCCCAGCAAGTGCTTATCATCCAAGCAAACAATAAAAATCCAATATTTTAAAATCTAATTTGAGCTTTATTTTCACCAAATATGCAGCAAAGGACACTTTTATCTCCAAAAGCTATTCCGAAAAAGCAATGACCTCATGCAAGCATCCGCGCTGGAATGAGATGAATTAGCACTTAACTGCAATCAGTGACATTCGAAAGGAAGACGTATACCCTGTAATGCTTCAGAGCCCACAGCTACATGCACATGCCTCTCATAAAGACTTGGGATGCATCCATGAACACGGTGACCCGAGAGCGAGTTCACTCAACGTTCAGGGAGTCTTGCTGTGTCTGTGATTCATGTTAAAAATAAGGTCAGCGAGAAGTGAAAAATGGTCCCTGGAGAACTCCACACACTCTATAAATGATTTGGGAGCTAGAAAAGGAGGCAAGTGAAGTTTGTTTCAGTGACTATCATAAAGAAGATTACAGTAAAGCGCTGCCGAGCCAAGTTTCACTCAAAGAGAAGGAAATGAAAGCAGCAATGACAAAAAACTAAATACTTAATATTTTTTCTTTGGTCCAGTGCTTAGTCAAATAAATACCTCACAGTTCAAAAAAGTATCCAGCCTTTAAATGAGAGTTCAGCTGCTCACACACACACACACGCACACGCCTCCATATATTGAAATTCAATGGCAATATTATGGGATGCTCTGGAGGAATCTCCCCAAAAGCCTCTGATCACCATGCCTTCCTCCAAGCGTGGACTAGATGGAGTATGAAATGGTGGGACTGCGTTTCCTGGTGTGATGGAGACTAGCATCTGAGATCTATAGCTATAATCCAACATCAGTATCTGACCTCACTAATGCTTTCCTGTCTCAAAGCAATCAAATCCTCACAGTAAGGTTCACAGTACACAATATCTGAGGGGAAAAGAAGGACCTAGTGGTGCCGCTAAAACATAGAATAGAATGTTTTTCCACACACACACGATAACCAGTTGCTGGAAAAACAATGACGATGGTCAGCATTCATTAAATCACTGACGATTTCACAATGCGATAAAATGTATCACGATAATGATAAAGACATCTATACTGCCAAGCCCTAGTTCAAAGCCACCCGGATGAGTAGAGGATAGGAAAGGGGGTGAAACAATGAAACTATGCAATATGATTTTTCTTTTTGATTGGATGGTGATGGACCATTCTTGGTTCCATAAAGATCTATGTGGAGGTCCTTCAGGCCTTCTTCAAGCAGTAGTCTAGTGTTCAAGGACTAGATCCCAGGATCAGAAGGTCATGGGTTTGAATCCCAGACCAGTAGATTGCCCTGAGGAACCCTTGCGCTAGGTACCGCCCCCATCACTGCTTCCCGGGTGCTTTAAACAGCTGCCCACTGTTGCACAGTGTGTGTGTGGGTGAAATGCAGAGGTAGAATTTTGCTGCGGTTCACTGTGTACTGTGCCGTGTTTCACTATGACAATCACTTTCACTTGAAAAGGAACTTCACACAGCTCATTTAGAAAAATTGGTTCTCTAACACACACACACACACACACCCCAGAAAGTTCCTTACAGAAACCAAACATACTAGTTGCACTGCACTGGACAAAGAACCCCTTTCAGGCGGCCATATTTGGATCAGTGTGCATCCCTTTTCTGTATCTTCAGCAAATACGGATCTGTATCTATAGCAACAGCCCCTCTGCATCTACAGCAGCGCTCTGTTATGTTTTCCTGAATAATTTCAGGAGACCATTACCACAGGAAGCAGTCCAACATCAGGATGGGCAGCCCTGAGTGTGGCTCTGCATAAAACCCAGGCACTTATAAAAGTTTGGTGCAGCCAGAAATGGCGATTTTTGGGAGAAAATTACACTGTGTTTCGCTCGAAACGCGAAGGCTTGTTTGGGTTGTAATTACAGCTGAGTGGCCAGGCTTTGAACTTTCGTCTCTGTGTCGGCCGGGCTCAGGATGAGGAGCTGCAGCTGTCTTTAGCTTCATTGATTCTCCAGATGGGACAAGAAAAAAAGCCTTCTCTCACTATTTCGTGACTAAAAAACCTCCTTCATTTGTGGATAGAAGACTCTCTGCAATGAATACTTGATCGTTTCAGAATAAATGTGAAAAATAGACTATATTTTGGTTATAAATTTAAGGTAGCTGAATATGTAGTATGGTGACATGTTAGTCTTAACACACTGAAACCATATACGGTTACTATTCTTCATTTCTTTTACACAATTTGAAGATATTAGCAGATCATCCTGTGCATTATGTGGTCTCTGCGCGATGAGAAATGAAGAAATCTGAAATGAAATTTTAAATCTCGCTGTGATAAGTTTAAGAACTTGAATTTCCTTCCAAAAAGCACCACTTTTAGGGTTTTCTTAAGTCATTGACAAGCAAAAGTAAAAAACAAGCTGTTTCTCCCCCCAAGGAAAGCTATATATTCTACTCTTCTCTGAACAACCTGGCCAGTGAAGACGGTTTTTAGGAAAGATATGAAATCTTGTGCTTAAATTCACAGACACAGATGACTTACTTTCACCAAAAAGTGACTGCTTTGTTCTCTGGTTTCTTCATCCACCAACATCCTCTAGACAACCCCCACCACACACACACACACACACACACACACACGATCGCCACAACCCTAACATTTGCTAACCACTCAGTCTCTCTAAATGTGAACACATGGCCAAACCGTCCTGGAACTAGCAGAGTCAGCACCGAGAATGGTTGGATTTTTAATGAAGGTATGAACATTTTGACACCTTACTGAAAACAAACACTCCGAGGCATGTGTGGTGTGAGGTGCAGTAGCTTCACCTTTTTTCGCACTGCTCACATGGCTATTTCAGTGCAGCTCAGCAGCACATCATCACTCAATGCAAAACACACTGCAAGCCAAAAAGTACAGCACTGAAGGAGGCCAACCTCAGCTAACCTCTCAGCAATCCCTCACTCCTCTGCGCCGGGAGTTTGCAGCAAATGAATGTAAATGTTGTACTTAAATGTGGCACCTTTGGAAAGTGTAAAAGCTCTTTATATAATTGTAATCTCAAATGGTAGGATTATCCCACATGACCTAATTAAAATGCTTGGCAAAAGGCCTCGATTTCGTCGAGTCAAATGGAAAGGGGGAGATTTAAGTCTTGGTGTCAAACCCCAGGAGAATGTTGAGCAACTTGAAGCCGAGATTCAGGAATAAGACCGCCCTCCCCCCAACCAAATAAATAAATAAAAGACAATCGAGTGCAGATCTGGCTGCACAGCAGAGCATGTGAACATCGCGGAAACGGCTCCGAGCTTTCAACACCCAGACAGACAAATTACCGAAAGTGTGTTGGACGTGGAGAGTTACCATGTCAACAACGCTTTTGCTGAAGTGCAAATAAGTACATCCGCCACAGAGAATACACCTCCAACCACTTTAATGCATATTTGCTGCGAATATTAATTAACTAGTAAATTAGAAAAGGTGTCCATGCTTAATGGCACTTTATAAAGTACTGTGCAAAAGTCTAGAGGCGCCCCCATTTCTTTATATGTCGTAGGGAAATAACAAGAGGTGCAGAGATGTAATGCAAAATGTGTAAAGTCACATGTAGATACAGTCTATAACGCAGAGTCTGTAGAATTCTAATTGCTGTAAAAGTCAGTTTTTCGCTTGAGCATATTCTTCGGCTCAGCCTGAATTCTCTTAGGCGAGCTTTCCTGGCATTTTCTTGACGTCTTCAGAAATAGTTCTCCAGGCCTGTTGAAGGACATTCCAAAGCTTTTCTTTGGACTTCGCCTGCCTTTTGTTCCATTCTTTGTCAAAATGATCTCACACTGCTTCTGACTCCGAAACTGGTCAAGTACAGGGACTGCACTGAAAATGAGAGCCCTTGTCCTTCTACAAGAAGGCTGTTCTCTACAGTGTCCATGAGGTCTTTCAGAGGAACGTACTACTAGCAGTAGCAGTTGATATGGGACATAATGGGAAAAGAATTAAACAAAGGAAAAAGATTGAGACTAATTTCTGTCTCTTTGACAGTCATATTTCTCACATTTCACCATCCAATGGGCAATCACAATACAGGCACAATTATTCAGCTGAAGTATGGTTGTAATTTATGCAGGAATATAACCATGTACAACACAAAAATAAAGAGAAAATGAAATAAAAAAAAAATGGAAATGGAAAAAGGATCAGCAGGAAGATCTCTGACTGTAACAAGGTCCAGTCTGTGTGAATCTGACATGATTGACACCTGAGACAGAGGCAAGAGACAAAAGGGCCACAGCAACTAGTAATCTATGGGCTGCTGCACTATAATCCAATCAGTGTGTGTGTGTGTGTGTGTGTGTGTGTGTGTGTGTTTGTGTGTGTGTGTGTGTGTGTGTGTGTGAGAGTGAGTGAGAGAGACTGAATGAGTGACAGACAAAGAGAGTGAATGGGAAAGAGGAATAGAAGAACAGAAAAAGAAAGAAAAGATATGGGAAAGAGCGAGAGAGAACAGAAGAATAGGAAAAAAGAAAATGGAAAGAAAGAGCGAAAGTAAAAAAACCAAAACAAGAGAGCGAGAGATCAGAGAATGGGGAAAAAAAAAAATTAAAAAAAAAAAAAAAAAAAAAGAGTGAGTGAAGAGAGAACAGAGGAAGGAGGCACAGAGAGAGCAAAGAGCAAGCGAGTAATTTGTAAAAGATTTTTAACAAAAAAAAAAAAGGAAAGTAGGAGAGAAGAAAAAGAGAGTGAGTGAGTGAAAGAGAAAGAGCGAGACAGAGGTGAGCCGGCGATTATTAGCTCCTGTTAAATGACTGGTGAATCTGTAGAGTGTGCTGTGGCCGTTGCCATGGCGATGTGCAGTAAAGGACGGGCCATTGTGTCCCGGCGACACCGGCGCGGTGTGAGCCGATGAACCATGATGAAGCACAAAAGGAAGGATCTTTTTCTTCTTCTTTATTCCGGACACCCTGAAAAAACAGATTCCACAGATTCCTCTGAAAAACAGACGACGTCTCGATGGACGTTCCTCTGAGACATTCAGCGCTTAAAGACTCCTCCAGAACTCATTCAGGCACGGGGCAGTGCTCGGCGAGAGTTAACGTCACATAAGCGACAGCTTAATGTTCTCGCCGTTGTTCTGCTGAGGGCCAATTAGAGAAGAGTGTGGCATTAAGGGAAGAGCAGGTCATCCATATGTCACTAGATGGAGTGGTTGCTTTTATTCCCTCCCAATTTAAGTAAGGAAATTTTTCAGGAGCAAAAGGGACTCTGGTTGAGTCTGGTAAACAACTCTGAGATAATATTTCAAACTTTCAAATATCTTTTAATGGTAGAGTGCACTTCCCCGCTTCACGTCCCTTAAATTTCTGAACAATAAAGGATCTACAGGCGTCTCGTTGACGATAATGAGACGGGAGATCTGCAGCGAGGTAATTTAAGGTGACTTGCTCTACAGAGATGAAGGCAACACTTTGGAAACAAAGCAATCCGTTCCCCGTAGATCAGCAGAATGCTTCAAAGCTTCATTCGCAAATAGAGAACGCCTGAACCCATCTCAAAACACAGAGGAATTTGCACGTGTGCGGGATGGAGAGGAACATCTAACAACATCATTTATTATGCAGATGCTCACAGCCTTAACCACACCGCATGTATTCTTAAGTAATATAGCAAAGCTCATCAGAGGGTTTTCTGGCTTCATTGCAAAACCCAAAAATAACCATGATAAGCTTCAAATCAAAGGCTCAGACAGCTTGCTTATATGGAGCTGGCTCCATAAACACAACGGTGCTGATCACCCGTCTCATTTGTTTTCAATCACATAAGTCAACGTTGCACTTACTGCATTTACACTTAACTTCTGGCTGGTAGTGGCTGATGAATGTACCACATTAAAGTCAGAAAAAGGAAAAAAAAACTAAACAGAAAGAAAGAAACCTCCACATTCGCTGCCAGTAGGCCTCCGCGGTCTCCCGGGCCAACAAATTAAGAATGGATGGCGTGTGTGAAGAAATCCTGTTAGGCCCTCTGTTGACGGCCACGGACTTTGTGGCAGCCGAGACAATGCCGGTGCTCCCCGCACCAGGGTCATTTTCATCAATTAGGCCACGTACTGCTCAAAGGCTAATCCAATCGCACGCCACAGCCTTTCTCACGCTTGCCTCGGGGTGTCTGAATTAGCCCGGTGGGCCGTCGGCCCGGGAGACCCAGACACAACAATGCGGCCTTCAGAAAAGATGGAGGAAGGAGTGAGAGTGGGAAGAAAGTGGCGTGTGAGGCAGTGAGAGCAAGAGAAACTGTTTCACTACAGAACTACACAATGAAAGTTGGAGGCTTTAAGTCCAACAGCGTAGCGCCGTTTTCTGAATGAATGGCACGGGCTTCCATATATGCAGATTGTACAGTAGGATGCCAGAGCTGGCCTGACTTTTACCAACTGTAATTCATCAGCACGGACTAGCAGAAGGGGGGGAAAAAAAGGAGTGGAAGTGAATGAAAACGTGGACATAGATGGTGATTAGAAGTAGCACTGAAAATCCTTGCTAGTGCACTGCTGTCTTTTCATATGGAGTCCCAGAGTGGTGGCCTAGTGGTTGGGGAGTCGGCCACAGGTTCAGAAGATTGTGGGTTCAAACCCCTTACCAGTAGGTTACCCTGAGGTACCCTTGAGCAAGGTACGGTCCCCGTCACTGCTCCCCGGGTGCATTCATAGCTGCCCCCTGCTGCACGGTGTTTGCATGGGTTAAAAGCAGAGGTCCAATTTCGTTGTGGTTCACGGTGTGCTGTGACCTCGCAATGACAAGAAGTCACTTTCACTTTTCACTTCACTTTGAATGCCCACTTTTAGCCGAGAATGGGGAGAGTTTGCAGGGCTCTTCTGCTTACGAAGCCATGGAATGGTGAGATAACTCTTCCTTCAGGGAAGGGAGCTCGCTGATGCAATGAAGATGAGGTGAACTTCACTCTAGCCAAACTCTGAGTCATTTTCTCCAGTCTCATGGCTAGGCCGAAGAACAGGCTGGAGGAGGAGGGGGCTGTGTTAAGCAAGTGGTGCTTTCTAGTGGCACAAGCCTTCACCAATATCAATGACTGTGATAAATAATACACTCCTACTCATTGCATCTAAAAGGAACGCGTCTGCTCTTGATCTAGTTAACAACTGTTGCCTCTGGCTAAGCACATGGATAGTCCCAGAGAGCTGGGAAATTAAAGGGGAATTAATCCAGCCTTGGGACTGAGACTTGATTCACACTGAACCTCATGCTAAGACCAGCTGTGCTGTTTCAGAGCTGCTGGGATTCTGGAGCTCTTGCTATAGCTCACAACTTGGGCATCGTGGACCTAGATTCCTTGAGGGGTATACAGTTTTATGCCTTATACTTCAACTGAATAATGAAAGCAGTAAAAGTATCAGGGCTAATGAGTCTTCAGGTACTAGGTGCAGGTTTTCACAACTCTTAAGGAGATCTGGTAATGCTCTGTATGGATGGAGCAAAGTTGCTACCTTTGGGGAGCCTTGGAAATCAGCATCAAAAATATGGAGAGAAATATTGTAGTTACTTAGTATGGTCAAGCACATCTCCTTCAGGATCAGAAAAGTTCCCTGCCTTGATTTTGGTTGGGGCGACGCAAACCTTAAACCTTAAAAGTAGAACTTTAACACTTATCAGTATAAGAATTCTAATTTGTTTGTGCAATCTTCAGTTGTGATGTGAAAAATAAGATTTGCAAAATGTAAACGCGCCAGGATGTTTAGCAAGAAAGGATACTGCTCTAGATGTATGTGAAAGTAAAGTGAAAGTGACTATTGGACACTGTGAAACACAGCACAGCACATAGTGAGCCACAACGAAATTACACCTCTGCTTTTTACCCACACACTCACACACGTGCAGCAGGGGGTAGCTACTGAAAGCACCCAGGGAGCAGTGACAGGGACAGTACCTTGCTCTAGAGTACCTCAGAGGAACCTACTGGTCTGGGATTTGATCCCATGACCTTCTGATCCTGGGGCCAAATCCCTAAACACTAGGCAACCACTGCCCTTACAAATAAACATAAATAATTAAATATAAATAAACTGAATGTGTGTGCAACAAACCCAAAGCTTTATCAGAGAAACTGAAATGTAAAATATTTCTATTTTTCACCCCAGCCTCCATTAAGAGCCCCCCTCTGGCAACAAGTGTTATTGTCAGCTTTGAGATTAAACACAATAAGGGTGTATATAAGTGGGCAGGTAAACTTACACGGAACACTTTCTCACTTTGTAGCATATCGGGTGTTGGCAGGCACTACAAGAAACTTTTCTAAAGAAAAAAGGAAAAGATGAAAATGAAAGCACAAACATGTTCAGTGATGAAGTGCCACATTGTCAACCTGGCAAACAAGTGATTTTTTAAGGTTAATTGCATCCTAATTTCTTTTAGAACAAGCTCCTGGAGGAGTTATTTTATTTAACACCCTAAACCCGCAGTTTCATCCTGGGCATGAAAACAGTCACTGAAGACCCGTTTGAAATCTTTTAGAGTAATTAGCCTTGCAGAAGCCCCAGAGACATAGATAAAGTTGGCACACTGGAAGTCATTACAGTAACCAGCCTGGAGCGATGTTTAGAATTCAAGGCTCCACACACACACACACACACACACACACACACACACACACAATAAAACTGCTTTATCTAGAACATTACTTAGAACAACTGCACATATAAACAACGCAATAGAGTTTTGAAAAGCTAATGTCTAAAAGCTAACAACGCAAAAGTATCCTTAATGCAGTCGAATTGAAATGCAGAAAGCGGTTTCCAAATAAATGCTGCATAACCCTTACTGAGCCTCGATGAATCAACATCACATCAAGATTTGAGGATTTTCACTTATGCATCACTACCCTTCAGTGAACACATAAAAAAATAACGAGTCTGTGCTAATGAAGATGAATAACCATCCACAGCGGGCCTTTGGTAAGGTATGTCTATAGCAGAAGCTGGGAAACAGAGAGGCCACTGGCAGGCAGTGAGTGTGAACAGAGATTAGAATCAGCAGAATGTGAACCCCGCACAGACCCTCCAGTGTCTCCACGTATCAGGACACAAACCGGAGGAATGTGCGGAAGCCAGTGGAGCAAAGGAACCTGCCGGTTAATCTTAGAAAAATATTGTTCTCCGGTCTAGTCAGACCACAGCGGTCAACTGCACTAACTCACAATGACACTTACCTCCCCTACCTCCACCCTCGTCAACTGCCCCCAACAATAGAAACCTCTGGCAAGCCATGCACAGCCCTTGGGATGGAAGCAGAGGGGGGTGGAGGATAAGGAGGGGTAGAGACTCCCCGATTCTCAGTTTCATCCCATGGGGAGTCAGGCTTGTGTACCGTTTGACAAACAAGCCAAAAGGCCCGGGTTCCAGGAAGCTGGAAGAAGGTGGGGAAGGGGGAAGTGCATGTTGAGTGAAGAGCAAACAACAGAGCAGTTCTCCAGACATATCAGGGACAAGTCTTTAAAAATGGATGGATTTGTTGTACTACGGCACTGCAACACACTGGGAATGAATGCAAACCTTCATTTGTAAGCACTGGAAAGAACATTTCTCCTCAACAAAGAGTTGTGAAACTCAAAGAGAATTTAAACAATTTCCTTCCATTCCTTATGTTCAATCGCTTGATGGGCATAGTGCCACATCTGGGCGCTCATTAATGTGTTATCGGCTTAGCCTTGGAGAGACGCGAGTGTGTTTGGGGTGCGTGAGGCCAAGTTTGACAAGGTGTGTGGTCATACCCATCCAAGTACTCACCCCAAGGCCATTATATGAGCACAGTAATCAATTCATGGTTCAAAATGGAACAGATTGCGTGGGGCAAAGCCAGGAACAAGATGTGCAGTCCTGTAGTTGCAGATTGAACTATGTGTGATGTGATTCGTTTTAATAGCTTGGCACAGGGCAGACACATGCTCTCAGAGACAGAGACATTGCAGCTGCTCAGTAATGCTCTGCTACAGGATCAACACAGGAACATGAAAAGTCACCGTGCAGTTGGTGGAATAAGGACTTCTCCTTTACTCTTTCTTTACAGTACTCTAGATCTTTAACTTTGAAATGCATTACTAGGAACCCATCAACCCCTCTCATGCCACCGAGATGCTGGACAATGTGCAAAATGCACTTTAACAGGAACTTCCACAAAATTAAGATAAAAATTGCATTTGATCCTCAAAAATAAGCTGAAAATTCCTAAAATCTGATGACTAAAATCTCATGCACATGAAACAACTTTCAGTAATCTTCCCTACAGTGAATTCACTCACAAGCATAAGAATATTACTTACCTCTTCTGGTACTAATCAAAGATTATATGTGACTAACAAAATTCAGTCCTAAAGCTGGCCAAAGCTGTGGGTCAGCTGACTTACTGGCCTTTGGCTCTAATCTGCAAGGTTAGGATCAGAAAGGTTTTCTGCCCTGATTCTGGTTAGTGCCAAGTAAACCGACGAGCATTTTTTTTGGCCTGAATTTGCACAATGCCTCCGACTGTCATGGCAGTTGAACCTGTAGTGCTCATTCTCACCAGGGGCCACATACAATTAGATGGCAAAGCAGCTACATTTGGCCCGGTCAGGTACCAATTATGCTAATGATAACCACTTCAGCAGTCCATATTAGTCCCAACCATCAACAAAGCGAGACTAGAGGGACAGCTCAGGTTAGACGTTTTGGAGACAACGTTTGAGAAGCAACGTTGCGTTGGTTTGGACATGTGCAGAGGAGAGATGAGGATTATATCGGGAGGAGGATGTTGAAGATGGAGCTGCCAGGAAAGAGGAGAAGAGGAAGACCAAAGAGGAGGTTTATGGACGTGGTGAGAGAGGACATGCAGGCGGTCGGTTTGAAGGAAGAAGATAGAAATGGAAGAAATGGAAACCATTTCTCAATGTTCTAAAATGACATGTTGTTGACATTTTCTGGACATTTGTAAAAGAAATGCTCACTTTAGACTGCTGGTACCGGGTAGTTAGAAGTGCTCTGGCCTTTAGTGGACCAAGAACACAATGTCAGTCAGTCAGTTTAGAAGAAGCACCCTATTACAGGGGGACGCCTGAGCCACACACTGGTGTCATCTACCACAGAGTCTGTCACTACCAGGCCAAGACCCTAAGCTGAGGATATTAACCTCTGCCACTGGCCGGCTTGCCCCTGGAGACATTCAATAACCGGCGGGAAAAGCTGAGGCCAGGCTCCGGTTTCAGGATCTGGCAGCTGCCACTCTGAAGAGCGCTGCAGGCGAGAGCCGGGCTGTCTCTCAGCCCAGCCGGAAAACAGTATCTCTGGCCTATTAACTCACGGGGGCTTGGGAGCGGAGAGGCCCCGGCTGGGCCACTTTGGCCGCCTCATTTAGGGCGGCTTTGTGCAAAGACGTTCTTCATTTCCTCCTCCAGCACACAAGCAAGGGCAGATGTCCAGCATCCCTCAAAGCCCCAGAGGCAGCTCCTCGATGACCTTCCCGCAGACTCTAAAGGGACTCTCTCTAGTCCCTCGCATGTGCATATGTGTGAGCCTCAGACAAAAATATTGAGTTTAGAGATTGTAGATTTATCTTCACAGACAACCTGCTAATATTACTGTGGATCCCGATGCTTTAGCTCTTTGGAAGAAGCGGATATGATAGGACGTCTATGGGATAGCTGAGGGCTGCTTCATATTGACTCAATCCTCTGCAGCATTAGCTGTGCCTGCGCTGAACTGTAATCAAAAGAAATATCTTCAGGTCCAACCTGCAAGCCGAAATTAGAAACCCCCATTTACCTCCTGTGCAGAAATTCTGTTTTTGCTCATGCAATGTGCTTCTGTCCATTTGTACAGATACAAATATACAGTTATACGGTGCCAGAGCACACAATACTGTGCAGAAGTCATAAGCAAATTGTTTAAAACAGTTTACCTTGGCAAAAAGTTTGTTTTTTTCTTACTCCAATAATTAAAAATAGCACTTGAATACATTCAAATAAAGATAAATTCATTAAAAACGTAATAAGAATGTCTTGTTAAAATTGCACTACAGGCAAAATGTAAAAACTGCAAACACTATTCATCATTTGCAGTCGCTGATTGCATTGAGAGAGGGTATTAATTAATATTTAGCATGTCTACAGTTCAGAGAGAAGAAAAGACTCAGCACATTTCAAGAGGGACCAGCAGGGTGTTTTCTTTGCAAATTAGACAGGCCCATGTTTGATCACAGCGCTGTCATTCATCACTGAACGCACCTTTTCTCCTCTCCAATCTGCAGCCCATTTGACTAGCCTCTACCCAAACACCGCTCGGGGACAATCTGCCCAACATGAAAAAGAAAGACCACCACCATCAAACGGCTCACACTGTGTGGGAGGGGGCGCAAGTCCATTCAGCGCAACTCTACTGTTATCATAGGGCTAATGAGCAGACACTAACTGCAGACTAAAGCTTGGGCATCTCGTTAAAGAGGCCGCGCTCGTCTCAAAAATAAACGCTCTCCGGTACTGCGTCGGCCCCGTCCAAGGATAATTACACTCCAATTTGAAGGTTTAGCTGGTATTTTTCCATTTTAAAAGATCATCTATTCAAACCCCCAACCACTCCCCCCACCCTTTCCAAATCACTGTGGGTGGATGACAGTTGTTGATGGATTGGGCTTTTGGTGGCTGAAGCCAGCTCTAAGGGAGATTGCTACCAGATGAGAAGGCCTTCAGTTCTGTCTCTAGACGAAACCTTCCCAATTTCTCAGAGTGATGGTGGATCCCGGTCAGAACACCCCTACTTTGAGGACAGGGATGGTATATTCTAGGCTTCACCCTACCCATGCAAATGGTAGATTCTTGGAAAAGAAAAAAAAAATAATAATCAAATGAACACAAATTATTATTGTCCAAAGACAGCAGCGTGGGCTGAAACCAAGCTAGCCTCACTAATGAAACCTTTATCCAAAATGAAAACCCTCTCCTGCAGAAGCCATGTCTGTCCCGCAAGCTTAGTCAGGAGTCCCGAGAAACACATTATGCTGTAACATTCACACACAGTCCAGGGGAAATGCTTTCCTTAATATTCAGAAGGCTCACTGTGGAAAAAATGAAGCTGATGGTGACTCTAGAAGACTTTACACCTAAGGAGAGAACTTTTGAGCATAGTTTGTCAGAAAATTTACTGAGCTGGAAAGGCCAGTGATGGAGGTGGCAGGAGCCTGCAGCTTGTGATGAATGAGTTTTGAATGAGAGAAGCAGTTAGGAAAGAGAGGATCCAGGGCCCAGGTTATTAAGTCTGGAATTTTTATCATAGAGCGGGTGCCTTTGAGAGCCTGGAACAAGCTTAGCTAATCTGCTCATGAATAATTGGACCTACTTTTTGCAGAGAGAACAGCCATGGCTGAAAAAAAGGCATATTTCACGACATGAGCAGCCACACATGGATACACACGAGTTTGTTTTCATACCCATGTCATGACAAGTCTTGGACCATTCTTTATTGATGTCCCCAGCTGGAGTTTTATAGTATATATGCTTATACATAATTATAACATGACATGGATATGCATCCATTGTTTATATGTAAACACTGATATATTATTATGAACAGCTTTTCCAGTAACTGGTGACAACGCACAGCTGGTTGTGCTGTGTCAGCATAATCCAGATGATCCAGGTGAGATTCTGATGTATGATTGAGCCTGGAAATGATCAGAAACTATAACATTCTGACACTCCAGCAAAACCACAATAAGAGACATTCATTTTTAAAAGATAAATCTTCCAAATAGTGGCCAGCCTAGGAAAATCCAGCCACGTGCAGAGAGAAAACTCCTACAGGAAGTTAAAAACAAACGCAAAGATGATTAGAACATGGTCATGAAAGGGAATTGAAAGTAACTATTTGCCATCGTGAAACACAGCACGCAGTGAACCACAACGAAATACCTTGCTCAAGGGTACCTCAGGGTGACCTACTGGTCTGGGATTCGAACCCACGACCTTCTGATTGGGAGTTAAATGACTAATTCACACATTTCATGTACGAGCAACAAATTATAATGCAAAGTATTTATCATACATAGGATTTTCCATTAACCCTTTAACCAGCACTAAAACAGTTTTACAATTTAAAAAAAAAATTACACAACTTTTTAAAACAAGAACACTTTTATCCCGACAAAATACAAAAACAAACATACACACACTCTTTTGCCCAAACCCTTAATCAGCGGTACATAGATCATCTTACACACATGGCACTTCATGCTGAGATTGAAGGTAAATATTTTCCTCTTCTAAAAAGGAATACATAGACCATTTTAATCCGAGGGAATATGAATATAAATAAAGGAAAAACACTGAGTTATCATCCTGTGGTTTGATCACCGTCCTGGGCCAACTGCATCAACAGAGCAAATAGAGGAGCATTCAGTGCGTTTTGCTTTGTTCATTGAGACCAAAAGAGGTCCCGAGAGTCCATTACACGGCACCAGCAGTGTGCTGCAGCACATTCTCTGTGGGCTACATAAGTACATGTCTCAAGTCTCCACCATCTATTTATATTCCCTTATTTTTTGGAAGAAAGATTAAAGGGAAAAAAAGATAAAAATGCCCCAGGTTTTTTTTTTTTTTTTTGGCCAAATAAAGGCAAAACCTTTGCCTCACTGAGAGTGTGGATGAGGAAGAGAGTGAGGAGAGAGAGCGATGTCAAGATGACATACGCAGAGAAATGAAATACTGTCCACAAAAAAAAAAAAAAAACCTAATGTAATCCAGATGCTTTTTGGAAAGAGAAAAAAAAAAAAAAAAAAAAAAAAAAAACCTGTATACAGGCTGCTTAATCCACTTAAAATCTAAAATTTCCAACAGTTATGAAAATATTTTTCCATGAAACGCGCTCCAGATGAAGAAGCGTATCGGGCCCGTTGCTCACCCCCCCTCTGCACCATTGTGACGTACACACTCTTAATGAAGTGTTTACTCTTTCGCGACTCCTCGTCCACAAATTACAAGTTCATAGAGTACCAATTACAGCTAATCAAGCACAACATTTTCACTACTGTCTCCTGGCATCTGGGGGGTGGAAAGCAAAGGCAGGCATCTGCAAATCACCAATCAGAACATCTTAAACCAGAGAGGAAACTGGCGCAGAACCTTCCTCAACAATTCCATCTGCTTTCAACACTGCCTCTTCCTTTCACACGGCATGCTATCTGAACACTTGTGTTAGAGGGTCGGAGGCCGTCTGGTAGGCTGGAGGTCCCTCAGAGCTTTAAATAAAGCTGAACAGATTTGATTCCTGAAAGAAAGACTTTTACAAAAACCACGCTGAACAATTATCCCATTACTGTAATTGTAGATGCTAAGCCGTAGCATGTTTCTTCTGTAGTTTTCCATTAAGCGGTAATCTTGCCAGCAGTACTGTGGATTATAATTTATCGTCTAGAGTTCTCATGTTCTAGGCATCACCGAAACATGTTCTGTTAATATCCTGATACCGTTCAGGTCAAAAAAATTAAGGAAGCAGTGGCCTAGTGCTTAGGGACAAGGCCCTATAAGCAGAAGGTTGGGGGTTTGGTCCCAAACCGATTGGTTACCCTGAGGCTCCCTTGAGCAACTAACTGCCCTCTACGCTACTCCACAGGCTCTGGCTCCCCCCTGCTCCCTGTGTGCCCACAATGGCAAATAGTCACTTTCATTTCACTTTCACTGCGTGATATATGAATGGTGGAGTTTTTAAATACTGCGCTTGATAGCAACTGGTAACTCATTACTAACTGGGAAGAAGCCCTTTTTCCCCTTTCCCGGTATGAATTCCTCTGGTGTCCACATTTTACATAATATTCAACTCACCACAATAAACACAACAGACTCATAGATGACAAAGCTTGGCTCTAGAAAGATATGAAGAGCACATCTAGGAGTTTTTCCAGCAGAAAACCTTGAGGCAGCCATACTGTTTTCCCAACTTTGTATACCAAACACCCGTTTCGCAGTTGGTCGAATGCAGCAACAGGCTCAGATACACTTCGTTACATGGATTCGAGTGATCGAGATCCTCATGCAGACGGTGTGCTAATGCAGATAGTTTCTTCAGAGTTCATTTTAAAACCCAACTTGGTCAGGTGCCTCAGAGGTTTTGCACAGTTTGCGGTGGGACTGGTTTCATTCTGTCCAGTAAAGTTCTTGGTTTTCTGTGCTTTTCTTTTTCTCCTGATCATAATAGGCTGTTATTTTTATTTCTAGGATTACTGTAAGGAACCTCTAGCAGGCAAAGGAATTTACTTTAGCAATCATCATTCCGCAGCATTCTGCATGCCTTAATCATCACACATTTTTGAAACTCCTTAGAGAGACTAGGTGAAAGTGAAAGTGACTATTCTAGTCATTGTGAAACAGGCACGGCATATAGTGAGCTACACAGTGAACCTCTGCTTTTCACTCATAAACAGCATGAAGCAGGGGGCAGCCATTTAAAGCAATGCTGAGGGACCTTGCTCAAGGATCTCTCAGGGCAACCAACTAGTCGGGGACTCAAACCCATGACCTTCCGCGGCTGGGGCCAACTCTCTAACCACTAGGCCACTACTGTTAGGTAATCCACCCTATACTAGGTAGTGTTATCCATCCATCATGACCCCTGATCCTGAGTCTCATGAAGATGCTAGAGCATATTGTAGAGGGATAAACCACCAGAAGGTGCCCAGGCTGGGAACTGAACCCAGAATGTTCTCACTATGAGGGACAGTGCTACTCGCTGCACCACTGTACGGCCAACGCCATCGAAAAAAATCATAAAACAAAGTTAAAAAGTAGGCTCAGACTGTTTAAGATAGCTTTGTATAGGCATCATACAGAGAAATCACATAACCCAGTAAATCTGAGCAAAACTAAATTCATTTATGTGCAAAGCTTTAAGCAGGGACTCGGATTCCAATAAGTGGAACATAAATTTGCATGTCTATTTAGCTATACAAGCTTTATTTCCTGATCCCTAAACAACGGACAGAGACACCAAACAATCATCTACATCAGTCCCCTCCTCCCTGGGGCAAGAGTACAACGCAGTCAGAAAAAATGATGGCATACAGCCTTCTGCAGGGCACCCAGGGCATCAGAGGAACAGTGGTATCAGTGTTCTCATGCCCTACAGAATGAATTTGCTTTGAAAAGAACCAAAAGGTAAGTAAAGGTTACACTCACGTCCAAGCTAAATACAGCTTTGGCCAAGGCCTATATTACACCAGAGCAAAACAGAGGTGTTTGTGGAACTTTGAAGGTTTTGGCGAAGAGTTGAGACTTCTGGTGAACATGAATACTTCCAGGAAAAAACAGAAAACAGGTGACATGTTCAAGCACATCTTAAAACGTTGGCCTCAGCAGCCGCGCCACAAGGCCAACAGCAGTAGCAGCGGACCCCAAACGGAGAAGCTGGGCAGCCTTCGGTCAGCAGATGGTTTCTGTGGTCTCTCCCCTCCTGCACCAGAGACTCCGGCGCCTCTGAGCTTTGCCCAGAGCCTATTTTTACTTTTTCTCCTTTCCCCCCCTCTCCTCCTCTTTTTCTCTCCCCCTCCTTCTTCGATTTCCCCACTTTCACTCATTCCTCTCTCCCGCTGTCTCTTTCTTTCCTTCTCTGGAGCTGCAATCTGGTCTTTATGCATGACAAGCAAAAACATAGAAAAAATACAAGAGAAAAAGAGGGGCTGTAACGGCATTCAGGGCTATGGATCCCATGTTGGTCTTTTTCTCCCTCCTCCACATTTTTTTCCTTTTTTTATAAAAAGGTAAGTATTTATTTTGCAGCGACTTCTGCCAAATTGGCCAGCCACCGGGTTGGAAGAATAAAGAGTGCCTACGTTTCTCAACAGCTTCTCACTCTGCTTCTCCTGGTGCCTAAGCTGGCCCCAATAAATTCAACATTGTACATCCACAACAGCATGTGATCCAAATGAGCCTGACGTCTGAGGGATGTCTTGATACTTCCGCAAGGAGCCTTTAAAGTAGAACCTTTCAGGGTTGCCAAGTATGCCAGAGTCACTGTCACAGCAATCAGTAGCAGAAAGGGATGAAAACACAGAAAGAGAGAGAGAGAGAGAGAGAGAGAGAGAGAGCGAGAGAGAGCGAGAGAGAGAGAGAGAGAGAGAGAGCGCGAGAGATGCTGAAAGAGCTCCACCATCTCATTCTAAACCCTTGTATTCAAACCCACTACATGTCACAATAGTGGATCCCACGGAAAAGATCACGGTATTTAACCAGCTAATCTGACATGAGGAGTCAATTCACGTACAATGCGGGTATGTGTCTTACCCCGGTGGGGGTCCTCTACTTTCCCTGCTCCGAGTTTTTACCATCACAATGCAGCTGGGATACACAGGCAGTCTGGTTCTGGTTATTTGGAGGGAAAAAAACCCCAAAAAACAGATAAATCGATCCCAGCACTTTGCAGTTCTATCAAAACCTCATATGTTTGCTACTTAAAATGCAAGCTACTCTTCTTATTCATGAGCCCATAGAACAGCCCAAACCCAAATGTCCAAAATGTCCCAGAACACATCTAGTGGCACAATTCCATTACTTGTCAGCAGCCAAGATGAATGACATTATTTACTCTCTTTTGGTCTTTTAAACAACATGAATCAAACAAATGCTACACTGACAGTGTGAGGTAATCAGCTATTTAGCATAATCAGATCTTTTCCAGAGCGACATACATGAACGCTTTGTTGATCAGACTGGTTTTTGAGTTTCTAGCAATTAAAACTTTGCTTAAAAACAAATTACACAAGGAGAAATTCGATGTTTTCTTATTGTTTAGTTTGCATGGTGTGTTAGTTTAAGGCATGAAGCTGTAGTGTATTTTTATCCTCAGTGCACACTGAAGGAAGCTGAGGTTTCAGTAGCTCTGATGGTCTGGGGAAGTTCATTCTCAGGATGAGGCTGACGCTCTAAGAGGATGAGCCGTGACCCGTGGTTGGATCATTCACTGCTATACTTGCTCAGTTATAGAGTGTAAAATAATTTCCTCATATTATTTACATTTTATAGCTAAAACCCAACAGCAATCAGCCACGGCTGATTCCAGCCTTATCCAGTGATGAGTCCAGGGTCGAGGAACTTTTGGCGTTCTATTAAGTCACAATCTCAGAGATGGAGCAATTGTTATAACAGTGATGACTCTGATGCCTCTGATTTATTGAGCCTGACATGAGAAAACTCAGAGCTCCTGTTAACAGTGTGTATTACTCTTCAGGCTTGCCGTAAAGCTGAGCATTCAGTCTGCTGAGTTAAGCCGAGGGTTAAGAAGAGCTATTCTGTTGTGCTGCAGAAGCAGGATGTCAATATTAATATGCACGTTGTACAAATGTGTCAAGAAACTCATCTATCTAAAGCTTTGCTTTAGGCACCGAGGTTGGCTGTGTTCGGTCCTGTGGAGGAGGGGAGGTAAACACACAGCATTGTGCTCCGCTGGCTTCAATGCTCAGGAATTAGCAAAGTTAAGTAAACCAAGCCGGGGCTGATCCTCCTGCAATGGGAGGTCCCAAATGAGAGATTTATTTGGTCATTTTTCCATGCAAATGACACAAGGATGCTAACCCTAGGGATGAGAACGCTATCTTTTGTTTTCCCCTTTTTCATTGGCTTTTCAATTCTATATTTGTTGGTCTATTTATTTATTTAAGACAAGCATGTGTCTGAATGCACACAAACACTGGCATAATTGTGCAAAAGAATGAGCATCCCTTGAAAAAAATGAACAGTATGTTGATTTAAGTCAAAATAAGCATACATCCTCCACGCAGAAAGCTTTTCTGTACATTTTAAGAAAGGTTACTGTTTATTTGCTATATGTAATACATTTAGAGGTAAAACCAAACACAAGATCACCTCCAATAGTTAAACAAAAAAAAAAATGCATACATTTAAAACAGTGTTATTGTACTAGCCTTTGCATAAAACTATAAAAATGAATAATAAACTAAACACCAGTGGGCAAAAGGGTAAGTTACTATAAATCTAAAACTTGTTTGCTGAAGTAAGCATCGACTGGCTGGAAATCCATAGAATCTCCCACGGATTTGTGTTCTTCACCTCTTTAATGCTCCAAAAATGCCTCTGAGCAAAGGAGAGTAGAGAAATAAATTTAAACATTTTAAAAATAATAAAAGAAAGAAACAAGTTTCATGTAAAAATGCAAAAACAAAACTATCATTAATAACCATTTTTACGCAGAAAAATAGTACATGTGCAGCGCATTGCACCGTAGCCGCTGCATTCGCAACACTGCCTAATTAACACATGCCAAATGAAAACAGAGACAAAGAGAAACATCTACTTTAGCGTTTGCCCCTTGTCAACCCCCTGTTTCCATGACAACCACACCCAACAGGCTCTTTTCCTCCGAGAGATTGAGGGAGAGGAGACGGAGAATAGGAGGTTTGTTGACGAGTCGGAATTCATTTGAATAATTACCTTATGGGAGAACGCTCGCTTACGTCTGCTGTGATTCAGAGCGACCGTATGAAAATGTCGAACTCCAGGCAAAAGTTTGTGGATTCTCACATCATAATGAACTCTTGGACCAACATATGTTCTTACTTACCTACAACAGAGAAATGGAAGAAGAGATGACCTTGAGGTTTATCATTTGTTCATGTCACGTCGATGACAGTTTTACATCTGAGAGCGGTACAGCTTAAAAGTTTTCTCCATAAGGTCCGTCCTAGTCGGGGATCAGTCACTAGATGCGCCCCGTTTCCAGCGCTTTACCTTTGGTCTTCACTACTAAAGGGATTTTTAGTAAGTATTAGTTAATAAGGCAGCATTAAAGCAATTTGCAACACTTTCCACCAAACGCCTGCCGACGCCCATTGCCACCCAAGCCTTTTTCCACACCAAATCCCCCGCACCGAGGGGCCTGCACCACCGGCCACCTTTAATGAGTCTCATTAGACGGGCCAACGATGAACCACGCTGCTTTAAAAAAGCAGGCATGGGGAATAAAGGGTCTCCGCCGCTGTGAGTCATATCAAAGACCCGACAGCTAAGGGCAAGCGTTCACAAAAACGTGTTTCAGGAGAAAAAAAGAAAATGCTTCAAACGTGACAACAAAAGTCTCTAAGGCTAATGAACACATCAGGGAGCGTTCACTGAGCGGGAGAAGTTAGTTCTAGAGTTACTCTAAAATGAGATACATTCCTAGGGGCTTAAAAAAATGGTTATGAAAAAAATTATGTGGGTCTTGATATGAGCGGTGCCAACAATAGCGGGTCGCCAGGATATGGTGGCAGCTGAAATACCATGAAAGTTTAAAAGAATCAAGCAACAAGTATATACAGACCATGCGGCGAGGTGTGTATAACAATGCTGAGCAGGTCCGGCTGAAGAGGGCAGAGGAAGAGATCTAAGAGACTCTGAGATGGGCTTCATTGTTGGGGTGCGTATGGCGAGTTCTTCAGTCAGGAAGTTTCAAAAGGAATAGTGATTAAAGTGGAATCTGCATTTCAATCTGTGAGGTCATGAACAGAGCTGGTCGAAATCAAATCTTTTAGCATTTATTCAAAATGGGAGCTGTGGTCTAGTGTTTAGGGAGTCGGCCACAGGATCGGAAGATTGTGGGTTCAAACCCCTAGCCAGAAGGTTGCCCTGAGGTACCTATGAGCAAGGTACCGTCCCAGTCACTGCTCCCCGGGCGCTTTCAATAGCTGCAAACTGCTGCACGGTGTTCGTGTGCATGGGTTAAATGCAGAGGTCCAATTTTGTTGTGGTTCACTGTGTGCTGTGACCTTGCAGTGACAAGGGTTGTCACTTTCACTTTCACTACGCCCGAACTCTAGCCAGTAAAGATCTTTAATATACACGCAATTATAAAAACAGCATGTTCCATCATCCATCCACCACATGGCCATACACTTCTTAAGTGCCTAATGAGAACCATTTTTTTTATTTTTACAGAAACGTGGTTCATCTGAGAGACCATCTATACGAAAGCAGTTAGGGTCTCCGACTCTTGTTTGCAATCCAACTCAAACATGAAGAGAAATGATCAACACGTTGCTGCTGCACTAGATGGTGGATGAAGGATAGTTTCAGACACGTCCTCGTCTGACGCTGGGCTGCCCGCTGGTGCATCATTAGGCTGTTGGGCTCGAATTCAAAAGCTTGACAAGCAGTAAGATACCACAGACTAATCACTTGAGCTTATCCTACTCATTTCAGAGAAATCAATCTACAAAGTTAATTAAGGAATGGACGGCTAGCTGAGCCCAGTGGCTGCTTTTGGCTCTGTTTTGGCTAACACTTGGTCTTACTCTGCTTCGAGCCAAAAGTTCCTCTGCGATTGTGTGTTCTGGCCAACCTTTAAAAGCTGCTCGCTTGCGGCATGCAGCTTTCACACTGACCTGCTTACACAAGAAGAGAGCATAGTGGCATGTAAAACTCAGCACCAGCCACTTCTGAAGAACTTTCTGCTGTTGCAGTACTGAGTTCCACGCCAGAAGGTTTCACTTTTTTGGGTGGGGGGGGGTGGAGTTTGGCTCTATTTGCACACCAAGACTGTAATTCAGAAAGAAGCTTTGTTTTGCTAAAGTACATTCAGCACATCTATGTATCACAAGAGTCCCACTAGTGTCTTCTATTAGCTCTCAATTGCAAGTCATCTGCCTGCTGTGATGATGCTGGATTGCATTTGTTGGGCAAACTATGGGCTAGATCGTGCAAATAGAACAGACATCGCCATTGCTGATATGAGGTTTGTTCCACAGCAACCTTGCCAATGTCATTCACAAGAAATTTGAATGACCCCTGCCCCAGGATCACAGGGTCAAGGGTTCTAATCCCAGGCCAGCAAATTGCCCTGAGGTACCCTTGAGCAAGGTACTGTCCCCTTCTGCTCCCTGGGTGCTTTAAATTGCTGCTCCCTGCTGCACGTGTGCGTAGGTTAAAGGCAGAGGAAGCATTTCACTGTGTCAATTAGTCACTTTCACTTCACCACGGTCCCCATATGATTATCAGTGATTGGGTGGTTGAAACCCCCTCACATGTCCAATTCCAGAGAGATTTATAGTAGGATGGCCAAGTGCCTGACCAATAAAATATAAATTCCCAGCCTAAATTGTGGTTTGGAGTCCAGCCCAACAGGCATGTTGCAGTTTTGTATGGACCATTCAGACTCAACAAGATGGTAAATAATGAAGGTAATCTGGTATGATTTTTGTGGTCTTGTTGTCAGTCTTGTTTTTGCAGATAGAAAAGAAACCCATTGTGCTGCATTCTCTCATTTGACTTTAAAGCAAGAAAGAAAAAGTGCAGACAGGAATGCATCAAAACAGAAGTTAATTAATTATATCACGGTGACTCCGTCTGTTCCTAAAAATCACACAAATACTTAAGCAATTGTGCATTAGGTGATCTGGATTTAAACTGCATCAGAAAAAAAACGGTTGCGCCACCACCAGCCAAAGAAGGACAACAAAAAAAAAAAACCAAAAAAAAACAACAATCCAGATCCTTGTTGTGATAACAGATGGACACCATTGTTGGTCTGGTCTCAGCTGCTGCAGGACCTGATGGAGCGCATTATGTAAGTGTGGGACTCTGCGGCAGAGTGTTTTGTTCCCTGAAAGCTCATCTCTTTTTGTCTGTCTGGCGGAAAACGGATAGTAAACTCAATCTAATCGCACTGGCACTTCATTAAGCCGCCCAGATCGCTTATCGGGACCCGAGGGAGACGGACCCGCCAGGAGGTGGAAATCTCCATGGCCAGATACAAACCAGAAACAAAAGAGACAGAGAAAGAAAAGGAGGAAGCACTGTGGGAGGACGAATGCATGTCAGTGATCTCCCTCGGAGGGTGCCTCTTGGTGTCCCAGGCCCGTCTCAGCTTAGCATACATCACACGCACTAGATAAACACACTGGGTCCGCTGAGAAGAGGGCTATCGGCCGAAAATAAAAAAGGTCCAACAAACACAAGCTCCGGGCAGATACAGGACCTGAACACTGTTGATATTTCTTTGAATAAAGTCTGATACTGACTTCACTAATCCCAATCCAATTCACAGACAGCCTTCACTTATATTGGGCACGAGGGGATATGCGGCTTTGCCTTAAAGACTCAATGATAAACTCCAAAAAAGAGGATGTTGGATGTTCTTGTTTGCCATCAGACAGGAAGACGCCTGATAAACGAGTGCAGAGGTGAGTGCATTCAGGGAACAATTGGAAGAGCAGTCCTGAACACAGTTCCAGACTTTAGATAAGTACATTCACAGCATGCGCGCGCACACACAGACACACACAAACACACACTGCCCAACAAAGGTTGAAGAAATTTTTCTAAATGATTAAAATGTTTCTCAGTTCTTTCCCTTATTTTTTTTGCACAGAAAACAGGTTATTTTGACATTTTTCAGAAAATCAAAAAAAAAAAAAATCCACAAAACAACTGATAAAAGACCTGCTTTGGAAAGAATAGCAAACTCCCCTCTTACTGACTAGCTTATTCCCTTGTTGTAACATCAGCACTAAATATTTCATCACCTTTGGGCCAAAATAGCTTCAGTGTGTTCTATAAAAGGGGAATTCCAAAGATTTTTCAACAGTTCTCCGTGTGCAATGGGTGAGATGTAAAAACATCATTGACGGAGATGGGGCAGCGCTGGCCTAGTGGTTAGGGAGTTTGTCCAGGACTGGAAGAGTGATTCCCTCACCAGTAGGTTGCCCTGAGGTACCCTTGAGCAAGGTACTGTCCCCGTCACTGCTCCTTGGGCGCTTTCAATAGCTGCCCCCTGCTGCACGTGTGTGTATGGCTGAAACGCTACAGATGAAGCATGACCAATCTCTCCAGTACAGATCAACTGTGTTCTCTTAGATTCATACTGGATGCCGAAAATATTTGCATATGACATTTGCACCTGCACTGCATACAACTTTTGCAGCAGCATTTTTGTATACTGTATATTTTTATTTAACTAATGTAGATTGAATTATGTATGTAACATATTCCCAGTGCATGCAAGTGTCCATTAAGTGACTCACTGATTCTACCTCTGGGTCTTCTTCCCACCGTCAGTCTGTTTCTCCATCGCTAACTCAGAGAGTCATTCACCCTCTATCCAGGCCCCTCTCCCCAGAGCGCCAGTCTATAGTTCCTTCCTGTTCTTTGTTCTGAGTTCTTGAGCTTCCCATCCAGACTTGCTGCAATCCATTTTTCATTTTGTTTCTCTCATGCTGGAGTAGCCACTTCAAAAACTAAGGGTGCTGAGGAAGTGTGCATGTCCTTGTGTGAATGTGCATCTAATTTAGTTGGCACTGCCTGTCACTTAATCAACGGTCATTTTAAAGCATTATTTGTATAATTATCGGCCCGTAAACGGCAGCAGAAACCACCAGCTTCTACGTCGACAGAAAAATGAGCTCTCTTCTTCACCCAGATCAGCACCAGATTCAAACAAAAGCTAAAAAAACCCCTTAACTCCAACCTATAATGCTCAATGAGGAACATCCCTTTTGTATCTCATGATTGCATGGTGGAGGAAATTCAACGACAGTGACTGAATTCAAAATTGCAGCCTTAAACATTTCTTCAGAGATATGCTAAATGAACAAGCTGCACGAGTGTGTTTGCAAAAAAATGACAACTATTCCACAGGCAAGTATGAATGGAACAGCATTACTTTTTAAATTAAAGTAAAAAGAGAGGGTGAAAAACAATACAAAAAGACATGGCATATAAATATATGTATGACCAAAAACCAGCCACTAGGGATTCAACAATCAGTGTATTTCTTCATGCCGGTCCCAAGCCCAGATAAATATTTACACTTACATTTGTGGCATTTAGCAGACGCTCTTATCCAGAGCAACTTCCTTGTCCTAATTGCAGGGACAGTCCCCCCTGGAGCAACTCTGGGTTAAGGGTCTTGCTCAGGAACCCAGTGGTGGTAGTGCTGGAGGTGGGATTCGAACCTGGGATCTCGTGAGCCATCGGTCAGTACACAAGCACCCTACCACTGGACCATCAGCATCCATAACATAAATGGAGAGGGTTACATCAGGAAGAGCATCTGGTGTAAGTTTTGGCAAATCAATATACAGACATACTGGAGGAGAAGAAGAAATAATATACAGGTTTCTGAGTTTTTTGGGTTGATCCAAACATGGCTAGGCTCATCTTTCCAGCAACCCAAGCAGGCGAATGAGGCTCTGGGCTGTGCCTGCATCAGCATGAGAACTAATTGCCTTCATACAGATTTATCTGGGAACCCAAACCCAAAGCACTGTAGAAAAAGATCAGGCCCATAAATAATGAAATGTGTGTAAATAGCGCTGACAGCGATGGCGACAGAGGCCGAGGGTCGATGCCGTCGCCAGCAGATGATTTATAGCATGCTGACTCAGACAAACTAAAACAATTTACCTGCACTAAAGCCTCCAAAAGCCCTGCACCACTCTGCGGTAATAAGGTCTACTTTTGGTTTTTCTGCGGAGGGTACTTCTTTAATCAAAAGCAACGTTGTTTCTTGGAGGGAAGCAGTGAAAAATGTAGTCTCAAAACGTGGCATTGGCTGTTTAAAGTAAATCTGGGATGCATTAGTATAGTAACTTACCAAGTCATTTATCATTATATGTCAGTTTTGCAATTTTTATCACTTATTTCCATCTTTCACTTTCTCTCAAATCACTGCTGTCAGTATCAATCCATCAATCTATTATTTGAGCCTCCTATTCTAACTTCGGGGGATGCTGGAGCCTATCCCAGAACTGGATAGGTCACCATCCTCACAAACACACACTTAAAGTCACAACTAGGGGTCAGTTCTTCTTCAATCCACCTAAAGGCGGATTGTTTAAAAGCAGTATTTGCTAAAATCATGTAAAATATTTGGGCAGCACAGGGTGGCCTAAAGCTGATCTTCAGTCTGCACCACTACAAAAAAAAAAAAAAAACTTAGTAAAACTTAGACATTAAACAATGAGTGGGATTATTAACAGACCTAATGCACGGACATCAGTCACTCACTCATTTTCATAGACGCTTGTCCTAATTAGGGTAGCAGGGGGTGCTGGAACCTATCCCAGCTCTCAGAGGGCAAAAGGAAGCACCCTGGCTGGGTCGTCAGTCCATCCTAGGTCGCACAGCAGACTCCAAAACAAACAGCATTTTACAAAATCTATGTAATACATTTTAGTCATCAGTCCATAGAGGCGCCAACAGAAAAAGCAGAAGAATAAGGAAATGCATTATTTAGGCTACAACATGACAGATTCTTCCAAATCCCTTTCCAGTCTCGCTGCATGTATAATGCCGCGTGGAAAGTACTTTGCACAACCAGCATACAATCCAACGCTTCACTCGGGCTAAAGGCTTGTCAAGTTTGTGAATAATCGGTGCTGATTCCTGTCCCAAAATCTGTGACATTACAACAGGCACCATGACATGGTGTGATCAAAGTCAAAGTCATATGTAGGAGACGAAGTCAGAGAGTGGTGTGCTGAGTAATGCACGCTGAAGATACTGCCAAACTGTCAGCGGGGCTTCTCCAAGAGGAACTTCAGTCTTTGAAAAAGTAAGTACATTTGCATTGGAGCTAGACTTCAAACAGGACCCTGTGCATTAGTCATTACATCCGCTTTAGGCTAATCAGTCAAAGAGCTGATGAATGAACTTAGAACATGGGCTTTCGCCTTGGAGCTGAGCACTGCAGGGAATGGTCTGAGAAAACTTTCTACCATCAAATTCACAACCATTCTTCATACCGTGCACTTTCAATGGGGAGGCACAGGAGCCGAATATTTGTGCGTGGGTACTATGACGGAGTTTTGGCTTTTCACTACGATCAAATTAAAACCTCAAACAGCTTGCAATGTGCAACGACCAAAACAGGGATCAGTAGAAATGGCTAAAAGTGATTTCTGTTAGCTTAAAACCGTTTCACGTGAAATGACCTCATTTTCAAATTAGCTATTAAATTCAGGTTTCTGTATTTTGGAGGTCCCTCGGCTGAACTACATTTATCATCAATAAGTTTGAAAAAACTACACTTGAGAAAGGAAATATAAAAAAAAAACAGGAAGCACACTGGATTCTCACCTTAGGTGAGCAAGCAATTCAACACAAAAGTGTTAACTGTCTTTCAAGTGTTTTTTGATGCAAAGAAAGCTGTACGGACATTTTTGTGAAGATGTGTGAACTGTTTTTAACGGCAGGGATTTTACACCCCTCTCTGTTGTTCCTCATTGCTCTCTAGCAGCTTAACAAAATGAGTCCCAACAGCCATTGAACATTTACGACATTTAGCAGATGCTCTTATCCAGAGCGACTTCCATGTCCTAATTACAGGGACAGTCCCCCTGGAATCACTCAGGGTTAAGGGTCTTGCTCAGGGACCCAGTGGTGGTAGTGCTAGAGGTGGGAGTCGAACCGGGGACCTCTTGAGCCATAGGTCCATAGGCAAGTACCCTACCACTAGAGCACTGCCACGCCCCCAATTCTACTTAGTGACTGCCCCAGGATCGGAAGGTTGTGGGTTCAAATCTCAGACCAGAACGTTGTCCTGAGGTACCGCTGATCACCGCTTTAAATAGCTGCCCCCTGCTGCATGATATGTATGGGTGAAAACCAGAGGTTGAATTTTTTTTGTATCACAATGAGGAAAAAATGGTCACTTTCACTAAAAAAAGCAAAAAATACAGCGGTGAGTAGGTAGCACGGTCACCTCACAACGAGAAGGTCCTGGGTTTGATTCCAAGGCGGGGCGGTCTGGGTGCTTTCTGTGTGGAGTTTGCGTGTTCTCCCAGTGTCCCTGCCCGTCCTCCCACCGTCCAAAGACCTGATCAGGTGGGTTGGAGAGTGCCCCGTAGGTGTGAGGGTGTTTGTGTGTGTCTGCCCTGTGATGGACTGGCGACCTGTCCAGGGAATTGCCTCTTGCCCTGTTAGAGCTGAGATAGGCTCCAGCACCCCGTGTGAAGCAGCTAAGAAAATGAGTGAGTAAGAGTGACATGTATTTAAAGAACACAGACTATGTTTCGTTAAAGAAAGACATAATAGCTTCTAAAAATGCACAGCTGTTTAAAATGTTTAGTAACCTGACAACTGGAAGACCAAGAAAGCATAGGTCATCAGATCAAACAGAAAATGAAAAAGTGTAATGTAATATTATATATGTGTGACAGATGCCATATTTGTAGTTTCACCATGAAAATATCCAAACATGTTCCTGCAGGGATTCCCAATCCCAGTCATGGCAGCCCCATATTCTGACCATTTGGTTTCATTTCCGCTACTGTTAAAACCCGGCCAAGCCGGAGAGAAACTAGCTAATGACGAGCGCGAGCTGAATCAGGCTTGCTATATTAGACAAGGCACAAAAGTCAGAATAGTGTGAGCTTGCCAAGGCTGGGACATGGGACCTTGGCTTACAGACATTTGAAAGGTAGATTTGGCTTCTCTCAGACAGAAAGATGAAGTGGGTCAGAAAAGGGAAGTGACTGAGACTGAAGCAGCACGGAGAGTTTCTGTAAAGGCCCAGTTTAGAGTATGGCTGGTACAGCAGATGACAGATCTACAGCAGGGATCAGAGTTCTGTAAGCACATTGCGGGGACTTGATGAGAGCGCATTAGACAACTTTTCATCTGTACTCTCCAACACTCAATCACAAAGCATCTGGGAGTTGACTCAGAGCCGGAACCATGTCTGAACGCCGTTCGTCTTCAATCTCTCTCTGCTCTTGTATCTCGATTATCCTCGTCTCAAGCTCCCTTTAATAGAAAATTCAGGGACTGGAGGCATCGTCACCGAGTGCTTTTCCGGCCAATCCATCTTATGTCCACTGAGGCTGATTTGCATCGCTCCTTTAAAAGAGGATAAGAGGCGATGAAGCACAGAAGCGGAAGGTCACTGAGGTTTCTGACCACGTTCGACAAGAAAGTCCAAAAGGTCCTTCCCTCCGTCCCTAAGGTGGACCGCTTAACGTCCCTCGTATTTATGGGCTATGAGGGAGGTGCAATGGATCATTGCTTTGGAGGGAGCCTGGACGATCCCTAAGCAACTTCGATCTTTTTCTATGACGTGAGTTACTTGCAAGGAGGTTCGTATCCATCATAAATCCAGTCCATTCCCACATTCCTGCAGGTGATGATTTGAGTCCCGCAGGTGCATTTCAGTCGATATGGAGTGGAATCTGGGGCAGCTATTGCAGCCCTTCTTTTCAAATGTGGCCCGTAACATATTTATGAAGTTCTAATGAAGAGCCCCACAAGAGAAATTCTCAACCTTGATTTATAACACAGCTATAGGCCTACATTTGCTTGGTATGGAAGAGTGTCTTTTTCCATAAAATGCACCCAAGACTTTGAAAACCACTCCTGCTACTGCTGCCGGATCAGAAAATAAATGCAATGCTTGATTTCGGCTTGGCGAAATTATGGCAAATGGGCGCTCCACCCGACACACATGAACCGAATCTGCCGTCTTTGGAAATGAGTTCCCTCTAGAGTTAGACTTTCCTGGTTTTTCATCTGTCAGAAAAAAGATAGGACAGATTTAGTAGAACATATTAGCATACTGACGTGAGCGGGAGCTTTTGGAGATAAACAGAGCTTCAGTGGGAGTGAGATATGATGAAGAGAGAGCGGAGGAGAGAGAGACTGAAGGACTAGAGAATGCTCAAGTTCCCAAAGGAAAAGAACAACCACAGAGTTCCATCACTCTTGGCAAAGATTTGCTCCCTGTTGTATACCTTTCTCTTTCCCCAGGAGCCTCCTGTGTGTTCGCTTGCATACACACGTCTGCCTTTGACTAAACAACGTTAACAGCCACTATGATTTACATAGTTTGTTTTGCCCCAAGAAGCATCAACACACTTCACTTGTTTAGGTTCCTAATTTGGTCGTAAACGTTAAACGAAGGTAAACCCAATTAATACAACCGATTAGCAAACGGTCTCGGCTCCAAGACAAGGGCCTGACCGGAGCCAGTGGCTAAAGGCCACACGGCTGTTCTGTGATGCTGTTATCTGCTCATTATTGCAGTTGGATGAGTGTAATCGGGGGCTAAGCCCGCTGGCGCACACGGGACAGATTCCTTTAAGAGCTGTGGAGACAATTTGCTCCATGCTTGAGAGGCTTAGGCCAGAATACATGACAAGAAGACAAGAACAATTATAAAAACAGCTTTCTATGAAAGCAAGTCACAAGAATCTGCTTTCGTTTAATACTAAACAGTAAAACAGTCTATTACGAATACTATTTTAACTATCTGGCGATTTTACAGACCCGACCAGAACACCCTCTGGCTTTGGATTAGTGCGTTTTCCATCTAAATATAGACGTCAGGGGAGCTTCACTGCTGAAAATGGACCGAATTGTGACATTTTAATAATGCTTTCCTTTTGACAGCAGTGTGTAAATTGTAAATTGACTGGCTTTGCAGACAGTGGCTTGAGGCAAAGCTAGACTCAAGCAATCATGTCAAGAGACTGTCACCCTAATCATATATACGTTCACAGTGGGGCAGCGGTGGCCTGGTGGTTAGGGAGTTGGCTACAGAAGATTGTGGGTTCAAACCCCTTACCAGAAGTTTGCCCTGATGCAAGGTACCATCCCTGACACTGCTGCCGGGTGCTTTCATAGCTGCCCCCTGCTGCACGGTGTTTGCATGGGTGAAATGCAGAGGTCCAATTTCATTGTGGTTCACTGTGTGCTGTGACCTCGCAATGACAAGAATAGTCACTTTCACTTGTTTCAGTGGAAGGAAACTGTGCTTCCACTCAATGCGAAAATGGTATAGACTATATGCAGGGCAAAACTACCAGATGTTGCAGCAGAATACAAATCACTGCACAATGAACACACAGCTAAAATGTTCAAATCAATACAACAAAATAAAATCAGCACAGAACAAAGCTATAGAATAGAAAAAGGAATTCAGACGATGTTATATATAATTCACTCGTTAACATGAACAAAGTCATTAATTGCTGCATTGAAGACTTTCCAATGCAAATAAAGCTATATTATTATTTCATATCCAAAACAATCAGTAAGTCTGCAAGTCTCTTGGGAGATTATTCGTAACACTGCTTGCAGTAAATCTGGGAAAAATTAGGGATTCCCCGATAGGGGCTTTGTGGGTTGACGCTGATATCCTATTTTTGTTCATACGACAATGCCAATACAGAAAAACGGCATAAAAATATTTATAAAAATCTACCAGGATCAGAAAAATCTAACTTGCATGTAATTTGACAATATTTTATCCACTTAAAAAGTAAGAAAAATAAATAAATAAGAGATTTATACCTAAATTTCATGCTATTCCAGAGCATGAATAATTAATTATTAAATATTGGTTTGTTAGATCAGATACATTTCAACCTCTGTCCAATATTGATATATTTTCAAGCAAATATCTGCTGATGCCAACATGTTTCTGATAACAATAAGCTTCTAGAGTAGCTCTTCAGTTGAACATGATGCATTTTATTCATGTTCTTTGTCAAACACAGGAAACAGAAACTACATTGTGCATTTCAGTCTACCCAATGAACAATCTGTCCAAAAGTTTTCAGACACTTCTAATTAGTGAATTTTGCAATTGCAAGGTCCAAGCATTGCTGGCGCAGGACTTCAGGTGAATGTAAAGGTTTCATTATCGTCATTTAAAAGAACTGGTTAAAGGGATGGAAACAGCCAGAATCTAAGATCCCCACTTCCAACAGTGTCGGCAGTGTGGAGGTTCAGATACCTTTGAGATGACCAGGAGTGTTATCCAGGAATCCAGAACGAATCAACTTCAAAACCTGACCCCATTAACCCGTTCATGACTGAATGCAATCAAAACCTCACAGCAATGTTCCACCATTTAGTGTAAAGCTTTCCCAGAAGACTAGTAACTGGAGCACTTTGCAAAGAAACAGCTGTGTCTACAAACTTTAGGACATGCAGTGTAGACAATAGTGTCTACACTGTCATCACAAAGACGCGTAGTTCACAACATTAAACCCAGACAGCGGCCTGATCAAAGGGACAAAGAGACTCCCTGATAGAGGAAAATGGAAGCCAGGGGAACAAGATAAGTTAACTTGAGTGGGTGAGAGATGAGGAGAAAAAAAATAAAAATAGTGCTGCAAATCAGCGACCTGAGTGAAAGACAAAGGGACACTCCTTAGGCTGCAGCTGCTGAGCAGACCTGGCTCCAGCTGACCTCTCTGGAGATGGAGGCTTGTCTTTTCTTCCTCTTTTCCCCTCTTGTCTCTCAGCACAGTCATACCCTTCCACACACTCCTGACACGGAGTCACTCACCTGCACCAGACAGTCTGGTAAGCAGACCGCAGCCTCTGATGAAAATCAGCGCTCCCCTGAGCCCTCCGCCGCCATCCAGATGTGAGCTGGAGCCGAGTAGCACATTACTACTCTACTGCAATAATGTTCAAAAGTTTGGAATCACTGCTCCAAGGGTTCTAAGCCAGAATGCTGTAAACCTGGATTGGATACGATTGTGATTTTTTAAATTAATTCACAATTCAATTTGGCGTGCACATTTTTAAGCACTTTTTTACCCCTTGGTACTTACTTGGTACCCAATACCGGTACCAGATACCCAAAACTTGGTACATACCTTCCTGGTTATGAAACCAACATGTCATAACACAGGGTGTTAGGAGGCTGCTTAGCCATAAGTTGGTCTCCCAACAACCACTGAAAGTGCCTACGACAGTTAAGTGAGCTTCAGAATTGGACTATGGAGCAGTGAAGGAGGTAGCCTGGTCTGATGAACCATGTTTTCACATCATTAGCCAGCTGTGTGCACAGCATTTACCTGGAGAAGAGATGGCGGTATGGGAAGAAGGAAAGAGAGGAGGCAGAGAGAAGTTCTGGCCAATGCTCTGGGGGGAAACCTTGGTTGCAGATATCCACATGGATGTTACTTTGACACAAACCTAAACATGGCTGCAGATCAAGTAAATCCATTCTTGGCAATGGTCATCCTTAGAGGCAGAGGCCTCTTTCAGCAGGAGAAAGCTCTCTGCCACACTGCAAACATTGTTCAGAAGGATTTGAGAAGCTTGACATAGATGTCATGGTGGTGACTTGACCTCCAAAAAAAAAAAAAATCCCAAGTTCTAAACCAAATCGAGCAACTGTTGGATCGGCTGGACAAACTAGTCCAGTCCAAGGAGGCTCCATCTTGTATCTCTGCAGATCTTCAGAGTTTTCGTGGACTTACTAAATTTTAGAACATTAGCAGTGTTTGCTTCAAGCAGTGGTCACCAGTGACCTGTAGGTTAAGGACAAAGGCCCCAGGATCAGAAGGTTTGTGGGTTCAAATCCTGGACCAATAGGTTGCCCCGAGATACCCTTGAGCAAGATACCTACCCCATCCCTGCTCCACGGGTGCTGAATATGGCTGCCTCCTGATGCGCAGTGTGTATGGGTTAAATGCTGAGAACACACTTGGTTGTGGTTCATGGTGTGATGTGCTGTGCTGTGTGTTGACAATAAGCAGTCACTTTCACTTCAAAACATGAGAAAATCTCAGTTTCTCCATGAGCATCTGAAAGAGTTAATCTCAGAAAACCTGATTTTCCTCCGAGTTTTTCATGTAACTCTAGCCAGACTATTTAACATGCAAACCTTCCAAAGAAGCAGGCATGCAAACGTGACCCGATGACTGGTCCTGTGTCAAAACCTCAGAGCGTGCATAAGTCTTTCTTCTCCCTCTTTCCACGCTATTGTCTGACTACGCCAGCACACCCTAAACGTGTCATTAACGAGTAGCACCGTGACTTGCATTTTTATTCACATGTCCATAAATCAGGCATTTTCCTTTTCCTGAGCAGGACAGGAGCTACCAATTAAACTGATGCACCAAAAAAAAAAAAACCTCCACCTGCACCTCAACCTGGACACCCACAACTGTCCAGATGTGCGGCCATGTTTACTCTAACTTCAACGCCACTGCTCAAGCCTCGCTAAAAGAGCCCGAGGAAGTATTATATTTGCTAACACATTAAGCAGCACATCTCGTTTCCTGCAATTTAGCTGCTCAGTTTAAATACCGTGCTAAACCACAGAGCTAGGGGTAAGCGGGGGCATGGCAGTTAGAGGAAGGAAAAAGAAACATAGAGGAGAACTAAAAACAGGCTTGCCTTGAGCAATAAGGGTCTTATGGGGAGAAGACTGCAACGTGCCCTTGACGCAGCTACGTGCTCTCTGCTTCTCGCCACTTTCATCATGGGTAAGTGCTGGTGGTCACCTTGATTACACGGTCCGTGTAAAAAAGTAGTAATTTCAGCTATTTCTGAAAAGCCCTTCTGTGCTTAATATTAGCTGAGCATCGCTTTCAGAAATGAAGACTCCATGGAGCCGCTTGATGGACTGGATGGACGGATTTATTTTTCTAAGCGGTTGAAAACCCAAAAACATCCAAGGAGACACCCATAATTATAAATTTTAGATGGTCATTTCTGAATTCGCTATGAATTTGGGGTAACAGTTGCAGATTACGTGTAATTGTGCATGTCTATCAGTGCAGCACTGACCCATCAAATATAAGGATCCAAGTCTTGATCTTCAACACTGTTTAATAGTGCGGGACGGTGTTCAGACATATGCAATGTCTCTTTATTATTATTCCAGCAGATAAGTGAATAAACTGATTGTAACATGGGTGCATCCCCTAAAAGCTTCAGAAGAAATAAACGTTAGTCCTATTGGACCATATCGTTTCATCGTGGACGTGCACACGGTATAAAGTCTGGCATTTTGAAAGTGTGTCAAAAGCAATAAATAAATAAATAAATAAATAAATAAATAAAAGTGGATAATGGGAGGTTCTGTTCTAAAAGTGACAATATCCAGGTCTTGTGCAAGTTCATAGGATTACAAATAACGAAGTAAACTGTGAACCAAAAGAATCAAACAATTACATGTTCAATGTTTGTGTGGATGCATGGGGTACACAAACTCATGTCAGTATGGTTTTTACTCAAAAAGTATATTTGGTTTACGTAAGTCTATTGTGCATTGTACAGTTAAGCAATGCAAAATAAGGGGCTCTGAATATTTTCTAATGTATAAATTCAAATTGTGTGTGTGTGTGTGTGTGTGTGTGTGTAAAAACCCTCCACTTTTACCAAACTGACCTGGAAGTGTTTTTGCTCCAGTCATTTCATAACCAATCTTCCCTCCAAAACTGCATTCTGTTCATTTCTGATGAACTCCAGTTTGTTTAGTTGTCCAGCTGAATTCATCTTGAACCAGTGAGCACACACCCCAGGACCAGTACCTGCAATCTCTACATCTTGGGGGCAGTTATGGGGTTAAGTGCCCTGCCCAGGGTCACTTCAGCTGCAGATGAAAGCATTGTTCACTCCCATTTTTCCAGCCAGTCCTGGGGACTGATCTGGCAACCCTGCAGTTGAACGCCCCTTCGTCAACGACGAAGCCAGCCTCAGATGCCTGCCTCAGCACTGCCCAGTTTGAAATGATTTCACGTGACTCTGGGGAAACTCATGCTGGCCTTCACCCCTCCACTGTTGGTGGTATTTTTGTGACAAGAGAAATACTAGCTAGTGGAAGGAACTGGCCACAACTAAATTACTCCAGGCAGATAAATAGACCAGAAAATGTAATAAATAGACAATTACAGTTTATTATTTAACCTTCAGTAAGTTGAAATATTCACTGAACGGTCCAAAAGTTCCTTCGTCATGTAGTTTAGAGTCTTTAAATGCGCATCGTACAAGCAGATGTCTTACTGGAAAACTAATACAAACTTCTGAAATAAAGTAATTAGAAAACTGTCTGTCTTTCATGAGTCCGGAACCTCTGAGTTTTAGAAATCTGAAAATGAAAAGAGTTTCTTCCTGAACGGTCCCATGGAAATTTGAGAGCAATTTTCTCAAAGCTACAGCTCTGACAGATAGAACCTTATAATTTATTTTATCCAGAAGCAAAAAGAGCCAGTGTTCAGCTGTCTGGGCACCATTTTTTACTCCCCACTTCCGATTCCAGAAGAATTCATCATAAAAGCTTCCAAGATGCATTTCTTTGAGGCTGCTGAGGAAACTGCTAAGTATGCAGGCGTTTGCCACTGTGGAGCATCGCCTGCCACTGAACTTGACTGCGAAACAACCGACTGCCTTTTGTCTGTCTTAAAGCAGTGTGACCAAGTCATTGGATATGAGGAGAACAGCTTTTTAGACCGCTGAGAAAAAGCAGCATCTGATGCAAATATGAAACAAAGGGAAGGCCAAAAAAGAAACAGCCATATGGTAGTGTGTTTCCTGCCTAATGAGGCATACAGACTCCCAATCTGCTCCTCGCCTGCCATTCAGGCTATATTAAAGACCACTGCCATTCTCCAGTACCTGATAACGACAGCTTGAGAGTCAATGCTGCAGCATCTCCATCCTCGAAAGGCTGCGACTTCAATATAATGCGCTATAAACCGAAAATTGTTCCTAGTATAAAATAAACAGCAAGGGAGGAAAACTCAGTAAAGGATGAGGGCAAGTATCAATTTACTGATAATACCCATGAAAGTGAAAACAAAAAAGTGGAGCGACCATTCTTCCATCCCTAATCCAACACTCTAGCCTTATTTTTAGACACACAATGCAGTAAGCTCCACTTACTGCCACTGTTTAAACTCACACTTACACTGTAAACACCACTTTTTGGCCCTTTTATACCAAATGTGTAATTATAATATACTGTATTAAATAATATACATAATGAAAATTATCAATAACTTTTTCCTGATTTATGGATTGTTCTAATTTGCTTATCATCTCAGTCCCAAATGCAAAGCACTCGGCAAAAAGTTTCTCAAAAGCTCAGAACCAAAACCAAATTGGGTTAATAAAATATATTGCTGGGACTTTTCCAAGTAAAATCACGGATTTATAGAAGCTGGTGGTGCTTGCCACTGTATGCACGAACAATTTTCTTTTCTTGCTTAACATGATTTAGTCCGTGTCCATGGAAACACTAGAATAGGAGGTGGTTTTATTCATAATATGAATAAAATCTATGTATTCATAATATGATGGTTTGGTAAAAAGTTGACTTTCCTAAAAGGTAAAATGTCAGAGCAGTCAAATGGTCCACTGAAATTCCCTGGATGTCAGTGTTCTTGATAAAAAAAAATAATAAAAATAAGACATTTTGATTGTGTATTTTCTTTGATATGATTTTCCTTTCTTTCTTTTTTCCAGGATTCAAATCATTATTACTTAGTGTAGCTCAGCCTCACTTCAGCATCTGCCGTCATAAGAAAACATATAACTCGCTGCCGTGAAATGAACGATATGCTCCAAATCGTCCTGAACCAGAATACCCCATTCGAAAAGTCTGCAATGAGGCACAAAAATGCATTACGTCCTCAAACCACCGAAAGCACCATGAGTGCATTGTTTAATGCATGGGGACAATCAGAGACTGTGGATGATAAATGGAACGTGATATGAGTGATCTCTTTTCAAGGGCGCTGTAGGACCTGGAGTTTCCCGCAGCACAGGGCTGCCAAAGCACGACCGAGACAGGAAACGTCTTCAGGACTGCAAGGAAAACTGATAAACGTGCAAGTTTCTCTCTCTGAACAGATCTTTGCCGAAGTAAGACTCTCTAGATTGCAAAACCAAGAGTCATCAAGGGTTTGATGGTCCTTTATTGGGTTTGTCAAAACTGATATCAAAAGCTTTGAAAGACATTTCATAGAAAAAAGCCCCGGTACCACAAACGTTTTCCAACATCGGTCATGTAAGCATTTACATCCCTCATAATTTTCTAGAGAATCATCTTGTTGATGCAGAAATACTATTTTTTGCCCTTCAAACAGTCTTATCGTTGGCATATTGAAATGAAAGAAATGGGAACAAATGTTTTAGTGGCTAAAGATGCAAGGTTCTAGATAAAGTGGTTCTAACCACACAGCGCATCAGCAGTAAACTAATCAGCTGATCATCTGGAATCCTCTGCACTTGTTTCTTCACTGCTTCATGTCTTAAGTTAGACGCTTTGTTCTGCTTGAAGGTTCAGACGTAGATCACTGTGTGGATTAACCAACACAGAACTATCAAACTGCTCAGGTACAGAGACTGGACTGAACATGAGAGACAACAACACTGTCCTTCAGGAAGATCTGGAGAACTGCTCAGGTACAGAGACTGGACTGAAAATGAGAGACAACAACACTGTCCTTCAGGAAGATCTGGAGAACTGCTCAGGCACAGAGACTGGACTGAAAATGAGAGACAACACTGTCCTTCAGGAAGATCTGGAGAACTGCTCAGGCACAGAGACTGGACTGAAAATGAGAGACAACAACACTGTCCTTCAGGAAGATCTGGAGAACTGCTCAGGTACAGAGACTGGACTGAACATGAGAGACAACAACACTGTCCCTCAGGAAGATCTGGAGAAATGTTCCTCAACAATACAAGTCATTCTGGCTCTTTGGAAACCAAACATATGAAGAAAGATAAGAGAATACTGTAGGTGGCAGAGATTTTCTTCACAATTTCTGTTCATAGATCACTTTTATTTTTAATTTTATTTTTAACTAGATTTCTAGTAGAAACTGAATGTATTATAGATCTGTATTTCTGCAAATAAATCAGCAAAACCTCCATCAAACTGCTTCCAAGGTGGTGCACACTTTCGAATGTGGTTTAGGACACAATAGGACTATGCGATTTCAGTCAACACCAGTGCGAATTTTCAAAACGCAGTTCTTAGGAGGCCCGATACTGGATCAGATTCTTCCAGGTTTGTAACAGGTGAGGAAGAGAGTGCAGGCAGGTTGGAATGGGTGGAGAAGAGTGGCTGGAGTGATTTGTGACAGACGCGTACCAGCTAGAGTAAAAGGGAAGGTTTACAGGACAGTAGTGAGACCAGCTATGTTGTATGGGTTGGAGACGGTGGCACTGACGAAAAGGCAGGAGGCGGAGCTGGAGGTGTCAGAGTTAAAGATGCTGAGATTGTGGTTGGGTGTGACGAGGATGGACAGGATTAGAAATGAGTATATTAGAGGGACAGCTCAGGTTGGACGTTTTGGAGACAAAGTTAGAGAAGCAAGGTTGCGTTGGTTTGGACATGTGCAGAGGAGAGACGAGGATTATATTGGAAGGAGGATGTTGAAGATGGAGCTGCCAGGAAAGAGGAGAAGAGGAAGACCAAGGAGGAGGTTTATGGACGTGGTGAGAGAGGACATGCAGGTGGTTGGTTTGAAGCAGGAAGATGCGGAGGACAGGAAGAAATGGAGACAGTTGATCCGCTGTGGCGACCCCTAAACGGGAGCAGCCGAAAGAAAAAGAAAGAAGATTGGAAAAAAACTGATTCCAGATCAGCACTCCTATTTCTGAAGTGCTTTGTGGTGAAGTTTTGTTCACATCCACAATACTAAGCCACCTTTATGAAGAGAAGGATGTGGTTTGAGCAGGTTGAGAGATGTTCTAGTGAAAAAAAAAAAACAAAAAAAAAAACCCAACACCACCATTGCCTTCCAGTTTTAATCAGCTTCAATAGATGTGCAACTCCAGAAATAAACCGAAGAAAGGAGAAAGAAGAAAATAAATAAATAAATAAATAAAAAGGACTCCAAACTTGGCATGAGTGATCTGCAGTAAGTGAAAAATTGACTTTTTGACAAATCTTTTAACTCAACAGACATTTGACACCTACTTGAAAGCTGTAAACTGTTATTTTAACGTGTGCAACGGCTGCTCGGCTTTAAGCTCCTTAAAAATTGATCTCAGATCAGTAACTAACATTGGTTCAATCAGGTCCTGTTATAAATGTTCAGCCTCTTCTCGGGTATCAAAGGGATCACTGGCAATGATGTGCCTGTCTGAGACCCTTTGAACTGGGGGTGTGTCCTCACCCTTCCCAAACGAGTTATGAAGGGTGATCAGATAAGAGTCCAAGAGACAGAAGCCGTTCCCACAAGACGGAGGAAGAAACCCCCTCAAATCCTGGTAACCTCCAGCCTTTGGGGAGGGGCTTGTCCCCATTCATTTCCCTCTTCAACTATTTGGAGATCTCCCCCTCTCACCTTTCCAATGAACCCACCATAACCTAACAGCACCTAAGCACACAGTGAACAATTATTCCTGCCTAAGAAAAGAAAAGCAGCTTTATTTCACCCAATGCCAGCTCAACTGTAGTCTACTGTGAGTGAACGGTTATCTAGAACCCACCATGGCACCAGACATGACCAAATAAAGAAACAAAAAGTACAAACAGGGACTATTGAGGGTAAAAGCGATGTGAGGAGCTATAGAAAGTGTACCAGTAACAAGCCCATGCTAACAGGGAACAGTACAGAGCACTCAATGAATCTGAATGGGACAAAGACCCTCACTGCCTCATTGTGCAGCAGAAACCTGCGGAGCAAACACACTCCATCTCGCTCACAGCCCTCTTCATTCAATTCATTAAGAAAGGGGAGTCTTTACTAAATGTACCAATTATGCAGCTGCTTAAATTGGTCAATGTGGAAGAAAAAGAAAGTAAAAAAAAAAAAAAAAAAAAAATGCTCACTCCAAATGCTGGACGGAGCCAAGGCCACAGTTGGAGTGCAGTGAATGGTGGCTGGTGAAGTGCCCCAGCACATCCTGCACAAGGGCAGCTGAGTCCACGCCTTTCTCAAGCATTTACCAAGCACGACTCTTTCAGCCACTGTCCCTTGCTTCATGAAGTGGATGAGCCTCTTTTTCACTTCTAAACCATTGAAACAGTTTCTTTGTGCATGCATTGTCTGGACAGTCAGTAACTGATTACCAAATCGCTAAATTAGGCACAGAAATGGTCTTAAAGACTTCTAATATAATACAAATTTACTTCAACTGCAATCGGCATCACTTAGCTGTTAGGTGTCCATCCAGGGCAGGAGGAATAGTATAATTATAGAACCCAAATTCTGCTGAAAAACCAATAGAAAGCCCTGAAGTGGCATCTTTTCGCTCTTACACTCGAAAGCAGAACATTTTCATCCATAGTGGTTATTTGTTCCATGTCCTTTATGCTGCCCGTCTGGCTAAAGTGACAAAATCCCATATCAAGTTCAGCCACTGGCTTGCATTACACTAATCACATTAGATATTAGATGAACTAGGAGGGGAAATAAATGAAGTGGTGCCCATTTTCTATGTGGAACGACTAATCACAATACGCCCATTGTAAAGTCATTTGGACTGCAGTTTGGAGTCAGAGAGGGAGGGAAAAAAGGTGGTGGGAAGATTTTGTACAAAGATCTGCCATGAGGGGGAAAAAAAGGCACTCGTCAAGTGTCTTGCTGCGATGCTTGGATGTGGATTTGGCAGCGATTTGCACAGTCTGTGCATCATCTTACTCCCAACTGCTCTTGAGCTCCATGCCAGCTCCCGTCGACTGCATCCAGTCATGGCAGAGCCTAAGAGACAGCTTGCTTTGGACCCTGGTCTTGGCAAGTACGGTGCGATGGTTGTTTGGGACAAGACTTATTAACAAACCTCTGCTAGCCCTGAAATACGGCACCGAAAAACCCAGGTCTCTTGGCAACGTCCTATTATTATTATGAGAAAAGAGAAGCAGCGAGACAGTCCAAACGTGATGAAAGAACACTCATTTCTCCCAACTCCTACTTCATGCCTGAAGTAACATCACAATAAACCTTTTACTCTTGCAGGTTTGGGGTGAGCAGGCAGAGCTGAAGGACCTCCGGGATGACCCTGCATTGCTTCTTCTTCTTCTCTAAAGCCAAGAAGAGTCAGTCAGTTCGCTCCCCGCCACACTCCTCCCTCTCTCCAGGGAGACCCAGGGGCCAAGTTCCCGTCTGCTAGGGCCCTGTGTCAGCTCTGAGGAGCGCCTTTCAACCCCTGCCAGCTCAACTTCACTACATACTAAAGCTAAAGGGTGATTTCAATTAATATGCAGCAACATAAAATGTTCACAAGTTTTAAATACAAGAAGTGTTATGAAGATTTTCCTTTTGATTCTTCTCTACTGGCAAAAACATCTGGAGAGTTCTAAGAAACAAAGAGGAAAATAATGGGCAACTATACTGCAGTGGGACTGCATTTTAGTCACTTTCACTTTGGTGACATTGCGTTCCCATGTTTGTACCGTCATTTTAGTGTCTTATTTGTTTAATCCTCATCACAGCTGATGATAAAGAGTGCAGGGTTATCCTTTCATAATTAAGAAGGAGAAATAGGTCAAGCATCTAAAATATTGTCATAGCATGAAAGAAATATTATGCCAGAGGATAAAAAAAAAAAAAAAAAAAAAAACTGTTCTTTTATTTGCTTTCTCTTATGTGGGAGCAAATAATATATATAAAATCATAAATATATAGAATCAAAAACAATCACATTTCGGTTGCATGAAAGTGAAACTATTGGAGAAATGTACAGATTGGAAAATAATTCTTTCTTCAGATGAAAGTCATTTTTATTCATTCGATTATTGTAAAACGTTCAGCAACATATGCTGCAAATGTTTAGTGCAAATTTCAGATCATAAAATGAAATCAAAACGTAAAACGTATTTAAAAGCAGAGCCGAGGGGTTCCACAAGGTTCGATGAATTTAAGTTTTCACCTGAAGTAAATCAATTACTTGAACTAGGGGGTCCTAAGTGAGTTGGTACCGAATATCCCTTCTCTTTTTCGGAACCACATTTTCTTACAGTCAGATTGAAAAGGTCATTTAGTCACATTAGGAGCTATTCATCACACAATACAGCTCGGGACTGGGACACACTGTAAGTGCTGTTAGATCCTGACTGTGTCTAATTTTGAGGCACAGCCTGCTGTTTTTTAAATAAGCTCCCCTGTACTTTCTCTGTTACCCTGGAAACCTTTTGTGAGGTGAAGATGAGGACAGCCAATAAAGAGCAAATCCCTTCAGCTGCAGGACAGCAGGTAACTAATAACTCAAATGCTCCAATCCAAACAGAGCTTCCCTCTAAACTCTCCCAAATGCCCAACAGCTCACCAAAGTGCTCAAGTCAATTTCCTATACTGGTTGCTCATATTTACAGCACACCGGAGTTTGGTTAGCTTTATCATACGGCCATTATCAATGAACTGGGTGGAAAGTTTGAGTTTTTTTTTTTTATATATACATTGCGCATAGAAACCAAAAATAATCCAGTCACTTGAGAGAATGTGAAGCCTTACCTCCATGAAACAGGTTCCTACTGCAGTGTTCTCCTTAAGGGATGCATTGTAGAACTTGCTTCCAAAAACAGGTTCGTTGTCATTAATATCCTGTAGGATGACTTTGACCACAGCGGTGGAGGACAGGGGGGGTCTACCCCTGTCTGTAGCCACCACGATCATGCTGGGCGCAGGGTCCATCTCATAATCCAGCTGGGTGAGGGTCGTGATGATGCCAGTGATGACATCAATGCTGAACCAGTCAGAGTGAGTGTCCAGATTCTGTAGGATGCTGTACTGGACTTCCCCATTAGGCCCCTGGTCTTTGTCTCGTGCTGTGACTTGAAGCACGAAGCTCCCCGGAAACACTACTTCTGGGATGACCTGGGTGTATTCCTGCTGATCGAACAGAGGTGGGTTGTCATTGACATCGGTCACTTGGATGGTAAAAGATGACTCTGCTCGTAACGGAGGGGTTCCAGAGTCAGTCGCCATCACCCTCAGCTCGTAGCGATCCCGTTCTTCACGATCCAGGATCTCATCAACACATATAAGGTAGATGATGTTGTCTTTAGTAGTCAGGGCAAACTTTCCATCTCCTCCCTCCAAAGACACATTTACGTTGGCATATTCCCCATAATCTGGGTCTGTGACAGAGATCCGGGCCACATACTGACCAGGCTGCGCTCCCTCAGATATACGTGGTGAGCCGTCTTCACTTAGGAAGATGATGGTCATTGTTGGCTGATTGTCATTATAGTCCCGCACATGTATGGTTACAAAAGCATTGGTGACCTCAGGATGGGTGGCATTGTCTCTAGCCTGAACTACTAACTCATGTACTCTCCTCATCTCATAATCCAAGGGCTTGTTGAGCGTGATCACCCCAGTGCGGGAGTTTATGATGAAGTAGTGATCAGGATCGCTTTGCCTCCTGTTGATCTCGTAAAGAACGAGGCCATTGTCTCCCTCATCAGCATCTGAAGCAAAAACTTGGAGTATGTTGTTGCCTGGCTGCAGGTTCTCAGAGATCATGGCATGGTAGCGGCTCTGGTTAAACACCGGGGCATTGTCATTAATGTCCTGCACAGTCACATCCAGGATCATCTGGCCGGTCTTCTTGGGAGAACCTCCATCAAAAGCCTCCAGGAGGAGAGTATACGATGACCTTTTCTCCCTGTCCAGAATGGCATTGACTACCAAGTCCAGATAAAGCACTTGATTGGAGCCCCTTCTGGTTTCAAGAAGAAAAGCCTGCCCCACATTTCCCTCCGTTATAATGTATCCTTGAGTCGTCAGCTGATCCTTGTCAGCATCCAAGGCAGGCTCAAGAGGAAACTTCGTGCCTATGGAAGTCTGCTCGGGTATTTTGAACGTGGCCCTTTTCTTCGGAAACGTTGGAGTGTGGTCATTGATATCGTTGACCAAAATGGTCACCTCTACCGTCACACCGGTCATGGTGACTGCTATGAAATTGTAACGGTCCCGCACTTCCCTGTCCAAGATCTTCGCTGTCTTTATGATGCCTGTGCTCTCATCAATGTCCAAGTCTGTACCAACACCTGTTCCCTCGTGGTCTGAGATGAAATAAAGAGATGCTGTGACTCCTGGGGGCAGCCCAGCGCTGATGTCACCTACAACAGTACCTGCTGGTTGTTCTTCATCCAGCTGGAGCTCCAGTGTACCCGGCGCCATGGACGAGTGAACCGTAAAGAGTTCAAGAACAACACAGAGGAGCACAAATAGCGACCTCTCCCACGTTCGGTGTCGAAGAAATTGGTCCATTACCATCCTTCCCACTCCTGTCGGTGCTTTCTTCATTTGAGCTGCGACTTACAAAACCTGTGAACACAAAAGAAAATGGCAATCAGCTTGAGAAGCCCAATCTAGTCATGGAAAAAGAAAAAGCCATCACTATTGTCATTTAAATGAAAAAGAAAAAAAAAAAAAAATCATAAATCAGCCAGCTATTATTGTGAAGGTTATATGGAGGCTTTCATAAAGGAATGAAAAGAATATTTGAAAAGCATTCCTGGGTTCTTAACCACACAGTGCACAGCACGTCGTTCACACACATATTCCTATACATTCTTCTCACCTAATAAGTCAACACCTTATTCCTCTGACCAAGAAGACGAGAAACCGCAAGCCCACTGTACACGTCCAGGAAAAAGACAGCGGACGCCTTTATTACCTCTACCTTCCAGTCAGACTGAATAAGGACGTGGCCTACAGCTTCACTGAGCTTAGCCTGGAACTGGACCCAGTGGTACATGCGAACACGGGCCTAACGGGTGCTATGGAGACCCTGAGACCTGACAGAATGTTGACACACACTCTCGGGCAGGGTGTGAGCCGTGATGCCGAGAGACTGAAAAGCCCTTTACAATATTGAGTGCTCCCTCTGCAGCCATTCCTATAGGGGTGTTAACTTGAGGAATGTCCTCTTCCCCCGGCTATTGCATAGAAGAAGTATAAAACCTGGAGTGCGGATCACAAGAAAAACACAGCTTTTTCTCCAAGGAGGCCCAAATATGGTCTGCTCTGATGCAAAGATAATGAAAGCCAGCTCTTCAAAGCGTAAGAAATATTAATGCCAATCAAATATTAATGCCAGTCATAACGCATTAAATAAAACACCAACGGGCCAACCACAAAGGTCTACTCTTAAGGGCACTCCTGGCTCTCCACAACTGCAAATTAGTGATTTCTCATCCATAAAATAGAGTCAAATAACGACCACGTTGTTCAATGTGTGAAATGAAATCTGTTCAAACGATTCCAGGATTAGTTCCAGCGAGCGACTAAGTGTGTTACAAATACTACGCAATACAGGAAATTAAATATTTATACATGTTCGTTCAGAGATCCCGAGTCTTTCCATTTCTACCATTTGGTACAGAAGAGGAGTCCAGAAACAGGGAAAGAAACCCAGGGAAGATTTCTAAATGGTCTGATAAAATAAACCGTCAATAATGTGCAGTAACACCCTGAGAAAGGTTTATGAAACTCTTTGCGAAACGTACATTAGACTCGGATAGGAGTTTATATTAGGCTGGATCCACTACTGTACACACAGCACATGGCCAACATTCGGCCCGTTCTAAGTGGGATCCAGATGGAGGGCCTTTCCGGGTGACCGCTCATGCCACAACAGATTGAGAATTATAGCCACTACCATGATGCGTAGGTTTTGGGTCTTAAATTTTCTTACTACTTTAATTCTTCCTGCAGAACGAAAGCGAAGCATAACTCATTCAGCACCTGAAAAGGAAGCTAAACTGATCCAGCACTGAACTCTACATAAACTCCGATGACACATGGGCTTTTAGGGAGAGACTGTCACCATCAGCAGTGCCGTGCAAACCCACAAAATGCATTACAGGCGATCAGAAATAATTGTATGTCATGCTCAATCAGCAGAACAGGGTTATTTCACTACTTCAGCCTTCGACAATGAATTTATGACTACGGAGTATACTTCAGAAAATGTAAATAGAATGATGAACAAGCAAAAAAGCTTTTTCCTCTCATTTCTCTTTGACACTGAAACCAAACTAGCGAGGCTCCCTCCTGTGGCTCCAATAGGACTCGCCTCGCCTACTTTCTCCCCCTCACAAATGCTGACTCTACTTGCTAGGTGATTTGCAGCAGCAGGGAGGGCATGTTATCATTTTGTGTGAGAGTTCATCAAGGACAAGCAAATACACGCCTGCATGCAAGGTCTACATCCTGGGAGATCTTGAAATCAGGCAGATGCTGGATTTTCCTCCGGATGTTCCGGGTTTCCTCACAGCCGAAGAGATGCACAGGTGGACTGGCGATGGTAATTTGCCCCCTAGGTGTGATTGTGGAAGTGTGTGTCTGTTTGTCTGCCCTGTGACTGGTGACCCGTCCAGGGAGTTCCCCCACCTTTCACCTTCGGTGCACCGGGAAAGGCTCCAACACCCCACGACCCTCATTAGGATAAGCGGCTCAGGTAATGAATGGACGGATGAATGATTGAACATTTCTACTGTGCTGCTCATCATGAGATTCAATAGAGTGTGAAAGGGCAGCAGGTACATCAGTGGCCTAACGATTATAAGACCGTGGACAAATTCACTGTTCACACTGTGTGTGTTTGTGTATGCCAGCACAGGGATTTCAATTCTTTTATGTGAAAAGCTGCAAAAAAAAACCAACAACAAAAAAAGGATATACAAGGTTTTGTTCCAATGTAGTTTAACATCTATATGCAAGGTTTTTCCACACAATTATGTTTTAGGTGGTTCTTTAGAGATACTATTCTGTAGAGCAGAAAACTTCCAAAGATTAAAAGAACCTTTACATGAAAGGAAGGTTTTAGGAAGCACCCCTAGAAGTGTAGAAGCTTTTCTCCTTTCAACCTTGAAACCTGCAAAAGGTGCTCATCTCTTTTTTAAGCATGGCTCTTTATGAAAAGCAAAAGTGGTTCTATTATGGCACTGCTCAAAGGACCTTTTAGGGGTTGTGTGTGTGTGTTTGCTGGGGGAAAATTAGCTGGAGCCATGTTGCTCCTCTACACCACTGATTAATTAATTGAGTGTTTATTTTGCTGTGTCTTTCTTAACCCTATAATGGAAATCACAGTTTGCATGGGTGCGGGTGGGTGAGTGCGTGTAAGTGTGCACATGTGGGAGTGCTTGAGTGACAGACCTGCGCATGCTGTGTGCCTGATTGTGGTGGTCTGTCTACCCAGTGGTGGTGACAGTACGTGTGTGTGTGTGTGAGCTGGAGGGCTCCACACAGTCTGGCCTGCCCCTCTCTGGCTCTGCTGCATTGTAATTGGGGTCTGCTGGAAGGCTGCCCTGTGCATATGGGAATCCAGCGCTCATTTCGGTCTGTCAGCATCACAGTGACTGAGGCGCGCGCGCGCACACACACACACACACACACACACACACACACATACATATATAGAAACAATCTCACAGACACCAAAGAGTGTGCAGACACACACGCTGCAATAAATGTACGAACAGCTACTTTCCCACATTACTGAGCATGTTTCAGATGTTATGTATTCCGTACTGTTTCACCTAACCTACCTCCAGTGAAGTGAAAGTGACCATTTGTCGTGAAACAGCACAGCACACAGTCAAACACACCCACTGTGCAGCAGGGGGCACTATTGAAAGAACCCATAACATCGGGTGGCGGTGGTCTAGTGGTAGGGTACTTGGCTACGGACTTATGGATCAAGAGGTCCCACCTCTAGCACTACCACCACTGGGTCCCTGAGCAAGACCCTGCGTTGCTCCAGGGGGACTTTCCCTGTAACTAGGACATGTAAGTCGCTCTGGATAAGAGCGTCTGCTAAATGCCGTAAATGTAAACGTAACCCGGGGAGTAGTGATGGGGACGTTACCTCAGGGCAACCTTCTGGTCTGGGATTCAAACCCACAACCTTCAGATACTAGGGCCTTGTCTCTAACCACTAGGCCACTGCTGCCCTCTAGGACCGACCCACCTACCTACCTACCCATCCGTCTGTCTAGCTACCTGTCTGTTTGCCTGTCAGTCAATCCACAAAAAGAAAAAAAAAAATTTAATTCTCCAATCTTCTTGAGGGACATCCCAAAGCTCTTTGTTGGACATCAGCTGCCTTTTGGTTCTGTCCTCTGGGGAAATGACCCCACACAGCTGGTCAGCTACAAGGACTGGACTGAAAATGAGAGCCAAAGCCTAGAGAACTATTCCTCAACTACATTGTTTATAAAAAAAATATGGTTGTGGAACAAGCTCTGGATACTCTGGATGCAGAGTATGAACATAGTCTGAGGATTATTAAGAACCAAATTAAGGTCTCTTAATGAGCACTGGATGATGCTAAACTCTAGGTTTACTACAGCTTGTTCCACAGTGGAACCACAAGTATAGAGAATGATATCAATATTATAAGCAATTTCCAAATTTCTACTGCAGATTTGCAGGTGGAACGTAGATACGTCAATCACCATGGACAAAAAAAAAAAAGCTGTTGTAATGAGCGAGCAAACAGCGCCAATGAAAAGAATCACCTTAAATTCAAACACCGAATCCGTACCGCCTGCCCCCGAAAGGGGAAACACACCCTGCAGTAGCTTCTCAAGAGATTTCACTAATGGATGTAGCAGACCACCGTAGGGCATGCTCGACTTGCCCTGCCTCAAATGAAGCCAGACCATTATTGTTCTCCGTCCAAGATATGTTTTTTATTCTTGCATTTAATACCTTGTTAAAATATATGATATGAGGAGACGACTCCTGGTTCCTTTTCAAAGCGTGGGGGCTGCAGTGGCACCATGCAGCCACGCTGATCAAAGTGTTTTCCGCGGGAGTTCCGAATGCTTGGAAAATCAAGCTTTCTTTGCTGCTGCCAATGCTTTGAAAGTAGCTTACAGCAGTCATACTTTGATGATATTAGGAACTCACCAAGCTCAGAGGTGTGACTGTTCATTTGGATTAATTTGGTCCCAGCTTATGGTAATACAGGAAAAAACAGCCTAAAAAGCGAGAAAGTGGTCCCTCAAACGCTGCTAGTGGGCTTTGATTTGGTAAATATTACTTAAATAACCCATTCACATCATTCACTGCTAGCTTTATTAATGCAGTAGTCGGATTTATCCGTATTAATTCGGCTCGTGTTGAATTAACCCCATTTTCAGAGGTTATTTTTATTAAAAATCTCATTTTCTGTGACTTCGCATCCTCGTTCATGCCAAGAACAGCCCTGGATTCTATGTAGGAGTAGGATTCAGACACATCAGACAGAATGCATGGCCCGATCCTGAAAATAAAAAGACTCAAAGAGATCAAAGGAACTAATACCCTCTATTCATAAAACCTGAAAAATAATATAGAGGCAGCTATTAGAATAGATCCAATGACTAGGCAAACAGCAAAAAGGCAAACTGTACTGGCTTTACAGCCTTGTTTCCAGTTATTTATCGGTTGTGTTGCTACAAAAAAAAAAAATCTGGATGATTAATGGAGACAATGTTTTCAACTTTCCTTCCTCGCTCCTACTTTGGGTCATGTGGTTGACCCTATAGCCAAGATGACAAAGCACATGTGGTCCCTAATTATAGAAAATGGTCCGGCTGAAAGAAAAAGAAAACACTCGCTTCGTAAATGCCACAATATGTGCCTTGATGAAGTCTGACGGCACTAAAGCAAAAACAGGCCTGGCGTATTTACTTAAAAGCATTGCCCCCAATAACATGAAAATGGTCATTTTTAACCTGTTACCGCCCACTGACCCCTGCAACCCAAGGGTTCTTTCAGCAGCCCTGTAATTTTGATTGACAGAGGTTGGCGAACGTGTGAACTCGAACACTGCCATTATCTCTGCAAAAGTGCCGATGCCGTCCTCCTTTGGCCAGTAGCTCACAGAGGAGTGCCAAAAACATGACAGAGAGAAAAACCGGTGTTTGCTCTTTCGTCCAGAAAGGGATGTCTTCAATCATCTCAGCCATATCTCCAACATCTACATTAAAGCTTATGTTCAAAAGCATGAATTCATTACTGATAAAAATCTGCTTGTGAGTTTAACATTTTTCCCCCCAAACTTAATTTATTTGAGGGTAAATGAAGCAAAAGACAAAAGATTGGCCCAAGGAGGGTCTAGCGAAGGCACCGTGAAAGAAGAGCCTCTCTTTTAGCCACCAAAACAGACAAACACAATTCTGCTTTAAGTGTAATTCTATTAGATTTCCACTTCGCAACTAATTTTGCCTGGTTACAGCTCCAAAACATGCCACTTGAACCGACACTTCGCTGCAAACTCGTGCCATCATGATATTGCCTCCAGATTTATTTCTTTTACAAGGAAACTGGCAACTGACATGATCTGGTCATGTTATGACTTTTGCCTAATTCCATTAGCGATCTTTACCGCAAGCCAGCCCGCCTACGGCAGAAGGCCAGAGACTCAACAAAGGAAGCCGCATGTCTAATCTTTAATCTGCACTAATGGAGGTTCATCAGGATCTACAAACACCTCTCCGTATCTGAACAGCTGGAGCATGTCCCGTCAATTACAGAGCTTTCATTTAATCTCTCACAGCCCAATTATCTACAAATATGGCCTTTTTTTACAACGTCAGACAAAGTTCAATGGAAAGTAGGATCCTGTGGTTTGCAGTCATATGCAATAAGAGCAGTTCGGGGCAAATGAATTAAGAATGAGGGCAAAAAGATTCGTTTTGAGGCAGCTAATAATGATTCCGGAAGTCAGTGGGACATACGAGAGGACGTTTTGCCTAAAGTAAGAGAAAGAGATATTGGTTAAGGCACATTAGATCCTTTCAGGGCAAACAAGACATTTATATGATAAGCGAGATGATTCTGGGCAGACGAAATGAGATTTGGGCAAACGAGACTAGTGTTGGGCCATATGATGGCCTATATGGGATAAAAGGCAAGGAGAGAAAAAAAATAAATAAATAAAAACCCATATAAGGGGGCTCTCGCACGAGCCCACTCCTGTGTTAAAATAGTACTGGAAACCTTTAAGGCCTTCCAAGTCATAATTTCTGCAAAAAAAAAGTAAGTTTTTTTTATTAACACAGAAATCATCAATCTTATTTCAACTGCAGATACCGTAGGATTACTTTCTTTTACGCTGGAAACAGAAGGGCTCAACTCTCTGAAAGACAACAGAAACATAGTTTATCTTCCCTTTATACATAAAGTCAATCCAGCTTTGCTATTGTTTAGGCCTTTAACCTGGGCCTAATGTGTCAGATTAATTATGAAAATAGCAGAATTAACAAAAACGCTACCAATTTTAGGAAAGAAGTCGCTTTTCTGGTTGCTTCTACAAGCAGGTTTTAATCCATTGAAACGTAAAACAGAAGTAACTCTGCCTTTAGGCAAACTATAAAGAATCACTTTAAAACAAAAGCTAAACTTGGCACAATATTTTGTATATTAATGACTTTAATAAGCTTCATATATAACACAGAACTTCTTTCACATGGTTCAAATGTTAGATTTGAATGTTAGATCTTTGGACAGTGGAAAACTTCAGACATCTTTACACAGCTTTGAAATGATGACCAACGAAAACCGCAACGTGGAGCTGCAGTGGCCTAGTGGTTAGGGAGTCGGCCCCAGATCGGAGGATTGTGGGTTCGAACCCCTTACCGGTGGGTTGCCCCAAGGTACCCTTGAGCAAGGCGCTGTCCCTGTCGGTTCGCTCCTCCCTGCGATGGATGGGCTGGCGACCTGTCCAGGGTGTGTCCCAGTCCTTCGCTCTGTGTGAGCTGGGATGGACTCCAGCACCCCCCGCCCCTAATTAGGACAAGCAGCCCAGAAAATGACTGACTGACTGACTGACGAAAACCGTAGCTTCTATAGTCATGGTTCGCTACTCTATGATTTCTATTAAAGAGTATATTTTTATACAGTTTACTATCTATCTGAAATGTGTTCATTTCTTTTTATGTTACATTTTTGTTGGACCCTGTTTTTTTGATGTTTAAGTGTTAATCAGGACAATTTATGGCCAGTTTTGTAAATTACATCACATGAAATCTGCAGCTTGGTCTACACTGCCATGCCAAAAAGATCTGTATCTTAAATCAGATGTTTTAGACTTGAGTGTTCAGATTCATGATATTTCATTTGTGTGTAGTCTCATGTGCATGCGTTTCCAAATTGGTTGCCATGGTAACAATGACCACAGGCCAAACCCATCAAACCGATTCTGTTAATGGGCTTAAACCTTGATGTGTACCGCTCTTTAAAGGCTACAAACTAGCAGAACGATTCTGCTATATTTCATTACAGTTTTGCCTCGTGACAACTACAGTTCTGAGCTCAGTGTAAAACAAACAAAAAAAAAAAAGTTCCCTAAATGTCTGTTAAAAGGTTTTAACTGTTAATATGTGGCACAATACTGACTTTCTGCTGCACATTGGGTTGTCAAGAAGCTAAAAAAAAAAAGAAAGAAAGGAAAACTAATCTCGCTGGTCCAAGAGTCCAGAGATCTAATTAGAATCAGATTTGAAACAGGCCTGGTTCTAGACGTCCCCAGTTGGGGGGTAATCACAGTGTTAGGGCGAGCAATTTTTATTCACTATTGCGTAATATTCTTTTTACAGCATGTCAAAAATGCATAGTACTGCCAGCAATCATCTTGTGTGTGTATATAGGAGGTGGCGGTAAAAGAAAGCTAAATATAAGCAATTTCATCTAAAACTTTCAGATTTTAAGTGTGCATGTTTACACACACGCACTCATTATGTAAATATCTATAAACACACACAAATATGACAAAATGCCCCACAAATGGTTAAGATAAGCGATGGAGGGATGGATAAAATGTCACTATGATCTAGTTCTAGTGGTAGGGTACTTGCCTGTGGACCTATGGCTCAAGAGATCCCAGGTTCGAATCCCACCTCTGGCACTACCACCACTGGGTCCCTGAGCAAGACCCTTAACCCTGAGTGTCTCCAGGGGGACTGTCCCTGTAATCAGGACATGGAAGTCACTCTGGATAAGAGTGTCTGCTAAAATGCCACAAATGTAAATGTATGAAATATTTTTCCATCTATAAAGTTTTCTAAGATAGGTCAAGCCTACCAATCAGAAATTGGAACAATTTAAAATCTAGCCAATGACATACATGTCTTGCCAGAACAATGAGACTTGAGCAAATCTAGGCCAGTGTGCTCAAGGCCAGTCATGATTTTAAACTACGTACAGGTTGTTGAATCAGACTGGGGGAAAGCCAGATTGTATTTTTGCCCATCAGTCTAAAAAAAACTGCTCTGCTCTGCTCAAATCAGATTAGCCCAAAATTCAGATTTGCGGCACCTGGCTGAACAAAGCCTGTCTCGAAAAGCTCAGCCGAAGTAGGATGTGGGCAACAGAGGGAAAAATAAGCTTGATGTCGCATTGCTCTTTGAGTTACTACAGCCAAATCAAACGTAACCATGGCGAATAACTGGCACAAAGATTCATGTTACTCAGCATTGCCTTTCTTCAGCCTGGCACCTTCATCATTGTCATGGTGATAATTTGAACTTCAGGCATCTGTCCCACTTGTGCTTGGTTCAGGCTACTATTGTCTTGTATGCTACATTGAAGCCCTGGAAAAAAAGATTTAGTTTCAGTCTATACCTGAATAAACTTGAGAACATAATAATCATCAGCAGCAGCAGCACAATTCTTCAGGCTGTGTTTTTCAGTTAGAGGTGCTGTAGTCGTGGGTATCACCTTTTTCCCATGCCCACTGACCTGCTGTGAGAGTTTGGTGAGCTGCTTGTGGAGGGAGGCTTGTGCACACTGGAAAAAAAACAAGGCACTACACGTGCCGCTGGGCCCTTTGAACATGACACCGGCTGACACAGCTTTGGTTACGCTGCGGCGATTGGAAACATCTGGTGGCAGAGAGTGGAGGAGTTCAGCACAGAGTTTACGAAGTTCTCCCTGCGTAGCTTTAACAGGACGCAGCCTGGATGCTGCCATTTACGCACTGTATCTGTGAGATGTATCGTGTCCAGCATGCACATAACCATATGGAGCACAGGGTTTTCCAGTGTTTGCATCTACTGACAGTAAATCAAGAGTCTGTGCGCAAGGAGAAAAAAAACAACAAAAAAAAACAAAAAAAAAAAACAAAAACAAAAAAAAAAACCGCATGTTATGCATGTATGTAGGAAATATTTTCTTTGCTAGGTGTGTGCCTTGGAACATCAGTCGTCTTGTTCTCCTTCAAGTTCCCTCCAGTAAGAACCGGGACGCTCATTACCTTCTAGGAATAATCTCTTTGCAAAGCCCAGAAAAAGAACTGATGGGCCAAGTGAACCAGAGAGAAACTGGAAAAGAACATGTGAACACAGGTATGATGCACAAACCATACGACTATCTCTGGTTGGTGCAGTCTGACCTTAGTGCTCGTCTGATTTGAAAACTGTACTCTTCATGCTTGCAATTTTGCAAAAATGTGATTATTTGCATACTTATATATATATATATATATATAATCATAATGTTCTTTGTCCAAACAACACTTGAGCTCCACTATCTCCAAAAAAGAAAGAAAGAAAAGAAAAAAAAAAAAACCAAACACTGTTTTATCTTGATTTATTGCAGAGCACAAACGCAGCAGAGGAAACAGCCTTTGGACTGCAGTCTCAAACCGACGGGCCCCAGGTTTGATGATGTTGGTACAATAAATGCCAATGGCTGGGTAGAGACACTGTTTCTATGCTATGGCCAGGAGTTCAGCATGGCCATATAAAACATGTGTGCAGGCAGTGTCTAATGAGGAAACCAGATTTCGGGTAGAGGCACTTTGGCATGCAGCCTCCACCGGCCAGCTTCTATGCTAACGACTCTGGAAAGCAGATGCTCAAGGCTTGATCGCAAGAATGCTTCACCAGATACCTGTGAAGATGGAGCTATGTACAAGAGAGCAAAGATCATGGAACTGTATCATCATCATCAGAATCTCAGTTTAAAGCCAAAAAGATGAGATCAAGAGTGATGTAAAGTTGGGACTGGACTTGTGTCTATAGTGACCAAAATTCTGTCAGTCCGTTGCTCGACCAAAACACAAAGCAGAAGTCCAGGCAAGAGTGGGGAAATGAATTGAAATCCTATAGGGAAGAGCGTCTGATGACCCAATCCTTGGAAGGTCTTGAAAGCCGGTCAGTGTTCAATCTGATCCAGCTCTGTCTGAAGGCCCAACATCAATTCTCTGCCTGTTTTCTTTGTAAACTCAATAAATTTCCCTCGGTCCGGTAACTAATAAAAAATGGCTCAAGCCTCAAACTCCTTTCCTCCACTTGGCTCTGCCCAGAACCGGCTCCGCTTCATGGCTTGGGATAGCCTCCTCCTAGAGTTAACTTTGATTTAGCGCTGCAATTTGCCATTCTTTGAAAATGAATGTGCCGTTCTTTAAAAAAAAAAATCATCACAGAAACAAATCAGCAAGGCTGGCCCATTCGCCCGACGATGGCTGGGTCTTAAGGTCGTGAGGGAACCAGCCAGGCTATGATCACAAAGCCTAAAAACGAGAGAATCTAATGCTTGGCATTTGACAAATGGGCTTGGTAAGAGTGAGGGAGGTAAATGAAGACAGCATTTACTTACGTTGCCCCAGTCTAAAAAGCCAGGAGGAAACAGTAGCCAAGTAATCAGTAGTGTTATACCTAATAAATGAGGATTCAGGCACACAGTAACCAACCGCAGTGAAATGAATTCATTAGTCAAAGAAACGCATTCACGGTGATTGAGCTCGGCACTGCCATCATAATGAATATTAATTGCGCCAACCTTCGGTGGGTGATTAGGAATGTGGCCTGAAGGAACCCCAACAAGGCACTGTACAATAGCCCAGCACTGGCCCTCCTGGGACAAAAGAATTCCACCAATGAACCAATTTCAAAGGAATGTCTTGATGCAAAAAGACAAATCTATATGCACAGACGAATCAAGTTAAATAAATGAAATGGAGCCACCGTCTATCCACAATGGTCTTGCTTGAGCTTGAAAGGCTTCAGTATGGGCACATCAAGAAAACCTCAAATACATTAGACAGCGAAGGCTGGGCATAGGTGGACACCAATAAATGTGAAAATTGACTGAAAAATAAGCGATGGCACTAGGTCACAACTTCTTTATTGTAATTAGAGCAAACAACCAACTGGGCACGTTGGAGGCAGCACCCTTTAATCATTTGAAACCCCTCAGTTCTATTATTTCAGTCGATCTTGTACATGTACAAGCTCGAATGCAACGTGCACTTGGATCTGTAAGCCGGGTTAAGCCAGAAACCATCCTCCGAAGACTTTCGAGTATTCCTACACTCCGAAACCAGATCCAGAAAGCTCTGAACACTTCAACACACAGAGGAAGCCTTTGGAGGCCAGCCTGCTACTGCACACATTTCACTTTCATACACCAAACTTGCCAAAAACTCTTCTTGTTCAGGACGTTTAGGCCATTTATATACAGTGGGAACATACTGTCAGAATCAGCCAAGCTCTAGAACTGGAGGCCTTTGTTCCAACCTTGCAGCCTATTTATTATTTTTATCTGTCACAGTTTTATAATGAGGCAGGTCAGTGCACTGAAGCTGTATTTAAATGCCACTGGTACTCCTAACATGCTTTATCCATGGTCAAACAGCCATTTCCATTTCCATTTATGGCTCATTCAGAGAAACATACACTGCCTAATGAAGCTGGAGCTACTTTGGGGTTGCTCAGGGCCTCCAATGGTGCTGGAGATAGGACAGACTTGAACCCACTACCTCTTGTCCTGCAGCTTAGTATCCCACCCCTAGGATCCCAACCATTTCTAAAGGATGTTGATTTTATTTCTCATTCATTATATTAAAAAAGGCCTCTTTGGCTCATTAAAAAACAAGCAGTGATGTTAAAACTGCACCTTCAGCTAATAGAAAGTACCTTTATGTGAAACTGTGTCTTCAGCCCACACAGTGCGAGCTAATAAAAATCAGTCATCGGCCAGTTTGGCTGGAAAGGATCTGAAATCAAAGCTGCCCAGACACGTACTACCATAACAGAACGGTACAATCATGCCACTGAACAACTTTAAGTCATCATAAGTCATCGGAAGTCCAGTGCAAGTCATAAAAAAAAATTACTAAACCTGGCTTATAATTAGGTGCCCAATCCACACACTATACTTAGGGGACAGAGCCATACTGCAATCTGGAGAAACAACAACCATCTCCAGAGTGTAAACTTTTCCTCTAGTGTTCTCACAACCCAGACTCTAAAGGTTTCATAACTCACTTTTCCTTAGCTGACATACTCCATAACAGCCAAGTTCCCCCAAAGCCAACATCTCAAGTGGAATTTGGATGAGTTTCTAAGCCTTAGAGTTGACTTGATTGAAATATGTGCATCAGTTCCAAGCAAGTAAAAATATATTGTCTTGGCAATAATTGTGTAAAATATTTTCCCGGGCACATCAGGCCATTTCAAAGCTCTCCTTGTTTCAGCACATGTGGATGAAAAGCAGGATGAATGAAAAAGACCCTCATGCCAACCTGCAACCCAGCCCAGTGTCCAGCCCACCCAGCACACCTGGGAGAGCTCACCTGCCCTACACCTCTCTGAACTGCATGCATTAAAATAATAATAAAAAGAAACAAACACCAAAGTTATCTTGAACAAAACACACATGTCCAAACTCCACTGAAACTTACAGTCATCAGGAGTGAGGCTTCCAAACACTTCCCAGAACAAGAGCCTTGTGTAACTCAAGCAGAAGTCACTGATCCTGGGTCAGTATCCACTTAAATAATATCCATCTCCACGTCCAGGTGTTCAAAAACCACTCCAGGTGTGTATGTCCGTCTTCAGGACGAACCAGAACTGTGCATCAGAGCAGAAGTTTTCCCAAAATGTATGAATGTAGGTGTGTGAGTGTGAGTGTGTGTGTGTGTATATTCTAAGCAACGTCCTCAGTTGACGAGCAGCTGCAGCATCCAACTCTTCACTCCGGACTCCGAGTGAAACAAGACACACAAGCCCCGCCCACCTTCATTTGCATAATGCATTCACCACGTGGAGGGGAGTAGGGTGTTGTTTCATCTTTTCACTGATAGGAGGCGCTGAAGAGCATGAAAGCAAACCAGGCTGGTTTTCAGGCAGGCTTTGGTGCCACCCATCTGCATTAAAGGGAAGTGATTTTCCCCTCCTTTTCATTTCTTTCTCTCGTTTTTTGTACGCCTTCCTCAAGCTGCTGTCATGGTTTGCAAGCATCTTGTAGATCTCCTGAGTCTCCTGATCTCCTGCCCAACATCTTCAGTTCTCCAAATTTCTGAGACTTTTTGCTTCTTCCCATCATCATCATTTTTTTATTATTAATATTGATCAAAACATGTCCAGGCCTTATTAATCACCATAATGTACAAAAGATCCATCACTCATTTCTTCATGCTCTCCTCCCAAAGATCTAGACCTCCTTGTATTTTTAATGTGTTGTTAAGGAACAGTTCTCCAGATCTGAAGGACAGTGTTGTTGTCTCTCATTTTCAGTTCAGTCTCTGTACCTGAGCAGTTCTCCAGATCTTCCTGAAGGACAGTGTTGTTGTCTCTCATTTTCAGTCCAGTCTCTGTACCTGAGCAGTTTGATAGTTTTGTGTTGGTTAATCCACACAGTGATCTACGTCTGAACCTCAAGCAGAACAAAGCGTCTAACTTAAAATATGAAGCAGTGAAGAAACAGGAGCAGATGATTCCAGATGACCTGCTGATGCTGAACACTGAGTGGTGGGAATCACTTTATCTAGAACTTTGTACCTTTAGGCACTCTGCAGCCTTTTGTATTAAAATGTGTTGCACAGTTGGGCAGTGGTGGCCTAGTGGTTAGGGCGTTGGCCTCATGATCGGAGGATCGGGGGTTTGAACCCCTTCCCAATAGGTTGCCCTGAGGTACCCTTGAGCAAGGTACTGTCCCCGTCCTGCTCCTCCCTGCGATGGGCTGGCGACCTGTCCAGGGTGCATCCCCCGTCCTCGCCCTGTGTGCGCTGGGTTGGACACCAGCACTCCCCCGTGACCCCGTTTGGGACACTGTGCACTGTGCAGAAAATGGATGAAAGTTAATTCATTTAATTGTGACTTCTCTTGTCATTGTGAGAACACACAGTGAACCACAACGAAATCAGACCTCTGCATTTACCTCATGCACACACCGTGCAACAGGGGGCAGCTATGAAAGCGCCCAGGGAGCAGTGACGGTACCTTGCTCAAGGGTACCTCAGGGCAACCAACTGGTAAGGGGTTTGAACCCACAATCTTCCGATCCTGTGGCCGACTCCCTAAACAATAGGTTGCCGGTGCTGTTTTTTTCTCTTGAAAAATGTTCTGCAACACCTTGGCATCAGTGTTGAAAGAGTACTGATCAGCCATAACATTAAGCTCAACCCAAGTCTCCTTGTGCTGATGAAACAGCCCCGACCCTTTAAGACATGGAATCCACAAAAGCTCTGTGGTATGTAAGCAACAGATTTGGGAAAATTGCAGCCCAAGTCAACAACTCCTGCCCCCTTCAATCTCCTCCCCCACGTCCACGCCGATGGTGCTTGGCTGCCTATAACCAAGCCGGTGGTTCACCAGTTGTATTTCTTTGGCCCACGTAAGACTCGTCCTAACCAGTGCATCCCCGTAAGACCAGCTGCTGTTGAGATGTTCTGATCCAGGCACCGTTTATAATTTGACAAATTTACTCAGATGCCCATTTTTCCTGCTTCCAACACATCAAATTCAAGAATGGACAGTTTACTTGCAGCCTAATATATTACGTATTCATGAGAAAAATGATGAAGAAAAGTTGTTCAGGCCTTGTTAAATAATGTGAATTTTACCACAAATTATTATATTCTGCATATGAGTGGTGCAAAAATAAAATAATATTTGTGTAAAAATCCCACTTGCTTAGTTTTAATAAATTTTTCTGTAGCCTCACAATGCTTTCAATGTTAGTTGAAAAAGAACAGAAATGAACTGCATCGCTGTATTTACATTTTATGCTATTTAGCAGATGCTCTTCTTTAGCACGACTTCCATCTCCTAATTATAGGGACAGAGCAATTTGGGATTAAGGTTCTTGCTCATGCATATATTGCTGGATGCAGGATTAACACCTGCAACCTCTTGGTCCCTAGACGAAGCTCCTACCACCAGACCAACATCACCTCCCCATAAGGGAGAGGAGAGACGTGTCTTTGGCGAGGAGGGGACGAGTGGAGGCCAAGGCGTTAGCAGCACGATGGACAGAGACTTGTAACTAAACACTTCCTCCCATCTGGCGACTATCTGAGAGAAGCATGCATTCGGACTTTCATCTACAGTGGAATCAAAGCCATGACCTTGGATCACTTCCTCGGTCCATCAATCTGAGAGACAGCATGAGTCAGAATCACTGTCTGCCCTCGTATAGATCCTAACATACATGTAGGCAGAGCTATACTGAGGCATTCGTGTGGACCAGACTTCAGGCAATAGTTCCAGGATGATCTTCTGCAAATGCAGTTTTCTAAGAGGTGCAGCTGCAGGCCTTACAAAATCACTACCGCAATGTTCTTCTTGGAAGGTCACTGTTGCTGAGCTGTATGGTTTGTTCTTGAAAAAGGGCTCTTATACAAACCACAGAAAAGCCCACCATATTGTCTCTAAAGGTTAGGCAATATATTTATCATTTTGTGATAAACTACATTCTGCTTTCATGAAAAGTCAATACTTTTTGGAACTTTGAAACACAGCACAGCCCACAATGAGTTACATCAAAATGCAACCTCTGCTTTTCACCCATCGTAATATCATGAATCATAAAAAAAACATATTGTCTTGTTTGAAATCTTCCAGGAGTGTAAACTTTCTTGATCACTTCATTTTTTCCACTACATAAACCATCAGTCTCGCCTCTGAATGAATAAATATACTTCAAGTACAGTCATATATGTCACATATCCTGACCAGCGTCGTGGAGACCATTCCAGCTGTAGAGTAACACCCTGGACATGTCAAATGTCCATTACAATTAACAAAAGTCTCTTGGAAAATGTTATTTATGAGCGCGATCTTCAACGGTCTTTGTACTGTAAGTGTTTTAAATGGATTTTCTTTTTCAAATGCCTAGGTCTGTGATACTTTTTGTAACAGAGGAAACATTTAGAAGCTTAAAGACAATCACATATGAAAATGTTTTAAACTAATCCAAGCCTTTCACGGAATCTGCACGTCTGAGACTAAAGTCCAATGTGATGACTTCATCAAAAACCACCTCCAACTCTTCATAAAGGTGGTAAATACTGGTGGATGTGGTTTAGGACACAGTATGACTTACTATGCGTGATAAAAAAAAAATAAACAACACTTAAAAAACTGTTCTTTTCCTCCAAACTACCTGATGAGCAACAGAATAACCAGTTTATGTGGAACAATCCTCACAAATACTGGGAAATCTAACCAGAAACCGATCTTTTTTGACCTGAGTGTTGTCTAAAATGGGTTTCCGTGGCCGTGAAGTTATATCTTATAGCTCACAGTAAGTCATACTGTGTCCCAAACCACATCCTCAAGAACTGAACATTTTTGGTGACTATTGATTGTAAACTCCAAATGTGTCTTGGCTGATCAGCTCCAGCTGGGGTGAGTGAAAAATGGCCTAAATTAGATTTTTCGCCCAATCATTCCTTTAAGTAACTGCTTTAGCTGGCCTATTATGTCTGGATGTCTGGCAACAATGTTCTAAAGTGCTGGGGATCAAGAGGACATGGCAGTATTTGTGAAGCAGACATATACATTAGGGTATTAAGACAGGAGATGAAGCTTTCCTGAAAAATATACAACGCAGTTTATTTATGTAGATGGCGTTTTGGGGGCAAGAGCGAGGGGAAGAGAATTGGCAGACAGAGATGAAGAGAAAGCAGACCCCACTCACCCCCGAATACAAACAACTTCACATTTTTTATGAGTGCTGGATTGCAAAGAAAATAAAGATTTGCTCCGGATCCTCTTCACACGGTAATAGATGATGTGGACTGATGGACATTTTGCTCCGGGAAAAGGAAGTTAGGTCCTTGGCAATGAAAGAGAGAAGAAATCCTTCGCTTCTGTCAGAGTGGTTTTGGATCACACACCCAAAATAGTCCTGGCAGTATCTACTGGAGCTGCCCAACCACAAGAACAAGGACAGAAATGAAGGTGTCAATAAATCTGGCATTTCTTAAACAGATGGTTGCATGTAAAGAATTTGATCATATTATATAAGAAACAAAATTTGGTGTCAGCAAGAATGAAAGACAAGGTTTACAAGATAGTAGTGAAAAAGTTGGAGGCACTGGTGCTGAAGAAAAAGCTGCATGGCTGGAGACAGCAGAATGAACGCTAAAGAGCTAAAGATGCTGAGATTTGCATAGGGAGGGAAAAGGATGGGCAAGATTAGGGATGAGTATGTTAGAGGGGAAGCTCAGGCTGGACCATTTGGGGACAGAGAAGTGAGCTTGTGTCATTTTGGACATGTGCAGAGGAGAGATGAGGATTTCAGGAGAAGGATGTTGAGGATGGAGCTGCCTGGCGAAAGGAGAAGAGGAAGAACAAAGAGATTTTGGATGCATTGAGAGAGAACATGCAGGTTGTTGGAGTGAAAGAGGAAGATGCAGAGGACAGGAAGAAATGAAAATGCTTTCTCACTCTAGACTAAACACAGGGAAGCCTGTAAAAGGCAGTCCTTGTTAAAGTTTGTAGCAGAGATTAACAAAAATGTTAACATGCGTGTTGCAGTTTTACCGTGACTCTCTCAGTAAAGAGAAATGGCAGCGAGTGCAGTTAATGCAGGTACTAATATAAAGCCTTCTGCTCAGGTGTTGAAGACCTAACCAATGGGAAAGGTCACTTGATAGAGCTAGACACCACGGAGTTAAAGTTTTTTATTTTTTAGACATTTACAGTTCAGTTTTTAGAAACATGAGCAACACTGCAGTTCCCAACAGATTTTAAATGCCGCAATCATGGAATCTTGACTTTACTTATGAAAGTGGAAGTGACTATTCTTGTCATTGTGAGTACACACAGCACAACGAAATTGGTTCTCTGCATTTAACCCATGCACAAACAGCAGTGGGCAGCTATGAAAGCGCCCGGGGAGCAGTGATGGGGACGGTACCTTGCTCAAGGGTACCTCAGGGCAATCTACTGGTAAGGGATTTGAACCCACAATCTTCTGATTCTGTGGCCAACTCCCTAAACACTAGACCACCACTGTCCATAGCCACTAGATCATCTCTGGAACACAAAAAGATATATTAATTCATGTTTGACAGGTACACATGACACATATTCGTATTTTATTGAAGTAATGACCCAAGCGTTAAAAAGGCCACAAAAGAGAAAACTTGCTGACGGTGGTCTAGTGGTAGTGTACTTGCCTACGGACCTCTGGATCAAGAGGTCCCTGGTTCGAATCCCACCTCTGGCACTACCACCACTGGGTCCCTCAGCAAGACCCTTAACCCTGAGCTGCTCCAGGGGGACTGTCCCTGTAATCAGGACCTGTAAGTCGCTCTGGATAAGAGTGTCTGCTAAATGCCGTAAATGTAAATGCTTCCAACATCAGCATATTATCTGAGGTTTATTAGGCCGTGGGAACTTTTTAAGTCTTATATTCTAAAATATGAGGTTTAAGCAACAAGAAAGCAATTTTTGATTTACTTTTAGCAACAAATTTCCATTGGTGGTCTAGCAGTAGGATACTCATCCATGGTCCTATGGACCAAGAGGTTGCTGGTTTGAATCCCAACTCCAGCACCACCACCATTGGGTTCCTAAGCAAAACCCTTAAGCCCAAGTTGCTCCAGGGGGTACTGTTCCTGCAATCAGGAATTGGAATTCGCCCTGGATAAGAATGTCTGCTAAATGCCGTAAATGTAATTGAGCTTAAATAAAGTACATTATCATATTAGCTGATAAAAGTAACTATTTTCTATCAACTTTTGCAGTTTAGGCCTAGAATATCTCACTGGTCATGGCTGTTCCACATTAACAGTGCACGGTTGATTTGGAAAATCAGGCCATTCGTATTCGGGTGGAGTGCAGTCTAATACACTGTGGCCAACAAGGCCCAGCAAACCCATAAACCACAATTTCAACATCATGAATTCATGATCTCATAGAAACCGCAGTCATTTCCTGCTAAATTTAAGACTGTCACTTGGTTCTATTTATTTGTTTGTGTCACAAATGCAAAAATATATAGCAGAAAAATTTGACTCAGCACCTTGTTCACTCGCCCGACTCTCGGTTTCTGTTTCTGATTAAGTTTTTAGAGCAGGGTTTGTGCCTGTGCCGTTCTCTTTACACGGTTTAAAGAGGAATAAGACATTCATAGTTGGAATAAAGTTCATTTGAATGATCTAACAAGTGCCTAAAATACATGCATAAATATGAACTACAGATAAATGTCTGAGAAAGTTTAGAAAGTAGAAGAAATACTGTGATGGAAAGAACCTGATGTAAGCAGTGAGTGTTCATGGCTTTGCAAGGCATCTTTAAAGACCCTCTTTGAACTCAAAATCAACTCCATCAATATGACTGTTGAAGATCCTGCTGGCAGATTTTAAGCTCATTCTACAACAACAACAACAACAATAATAATAATAATGATAATAATAATAATATCAGGAGAATATGTATGGCTAAAGGATGGCTACGTTGACTAAAACCTGTATAATCTTATAATTCTTTTTTATTTTTTTAATAAAAATTATTTTTTCAATAAAAACTATAAAGTACAATTTTTTCAGTTGTTCTTGCTCCCGCAGGTGAACCTTGAATTATATTTTTCATTCTAATTTAACTACATTTCATTCACATTTCAAAGACATTTTATTACAAAATATTTTGAATATTATTTTTTAAACTTAATTTTACATTTTAAACTTTGTCATTTAAAAAATCCTTTAAAAAATGTTACATTTCATATTTTTTAATCACATTTCATATACAAGAAAACATTTTTTTGGACAATTAACCATATAAGGGTATATTTCATCCTGCTGAATGGCAAGAAATGATCAGATTTATTGTCAGCATTGAACTGACCCAAATATTTGTGCTCCCTCTGGTCTTTTGGTGTGAAGCCCTCAAGAGACCCTTAGGTCCTACATGCAAAGAAAAATCAAGATATCAAAAAATAATCGTTTTTATTTGTGTTTTTATAAAAATGCATGCATGCAAGGTTGAGTCTATAGAACATCTTTCAATCTGAAAGAACCTCCACAATATGCATTAAAATAATTGTTGTTTATCTCAGAACTGTCCAAGCCAGAAATTATTTATTGTTTGAGACAACCAGCATGTCCAAGGCCACCTCAGTAACATTATCTTCAGGCTAACCTGGAAAAGGAAGGCTTTGGATCCTGCTCACTCTTGAGGAACCACTGCCAGAAAAACCAGAGCAAGAAACAAAACACATGAAGATAAATGTTACATAGGGAGTGTTTACTGTTAACACAACGGTAACGCTGATTAGAGAGCTCTATCAGGGGACCATATGTGGCCAATATGGCTGAGAGCTGCTGGAAAGAGGACAGGCCAAGTTCTCCCAGGACTTTAAAGACTGTTATGTAGCATGGCGGTGATGTATTGGGCCGTAGGGTGAAATGCTTTAGACATGCTGAGATGTCTTCATCATTTGCACGTCAGGTTCATGCAGCAGTTTTACAAGAATGTGAAAACAAATAGACAGTTGCAGCTTTCATCTGACACTGCTTCAAAAAATGGGATGCTGGCAGTAAAACATCTTTAAAGCATTTCTAGAATATTTACCATGTTGATAATAATACAAATATAATGAGGTCATTTCACCGATTACGTCTCACATATTTAAAATGAAATCCATTCAAATTAATGAAAGCTGTGGCCTATTGGTGCCCAGAGGGTTGCTGATCCAATCCCCTGGACTGTGTAAAAAGCTTTTAACTGCAGAGGACAAATGCACTGCAGTGTGTGCAAGCACTGAATTTCATCTTTTTCATTTAATTTTAATTAATTAAGGACAGGATAGCATTTAAGCTTTAATGATCTTCCAACTGGGTCATTTTTTAACCTAACTTGAATTACTTTGTGCTAACTGGGGACTAGCTTTTGTTAGGGGCAATGGTGGTCCAGTGATTAAGGACTAGGCCCCATAAACAGAAGGTTGTGAGTTACACTGCGGTACAGTAACCCTGTCCCCATCACTGCTCCCAGGAGCTGGAAATTGCTACCCATTGCTAAACTCTTGGGCAGCATGAGATAAATGCAGAGAAGCATTTTATTGTAATTCACTGTGTGCTGTGCTGTGTATCAACACTGACAAATAGTCACTTTCAGTTAACTTTAGGACGTGTGTTTTTTAGGCTGTATTGCTTTACGATGTCATGAGGGGTCAAAATTCTTCATTGTCTCTAGAAGCTCATCGCAGCTGCTTATCCTGACTAGAGTGGCAGGAGGTGCTGAATGCCTAGGCAGAAAATCATCCTGGAGAGGTCACACACAGAGACGGGTAGAGCATGCAATCTCCACTCAGGAAGAACCCCGGTCACCCCAACTTGGAATCCATCCCAGTACCTGCTTGCGGTATGGCAACTTTGATACCCACAATGCCACCTGACCACACTTCTTGGAAAGTTATTCCATGAAAATGGCCATGGATGGATGAGCTCCCTGATGAGGTAAGGACACTTTGTGGCAGTGTCGGCCTAGTGGTGAGGGATTAGGACCCAGGATCAGAAGGTCGTGTGTATGAAACACAGAGCAGTAGGTTGCCCTGACATACCCTTGAGCAAGGTACCATCCCCAATACTGCTTCCTGGGTGCTTTAGAAAGCTGGCTCCTGCTGCACGTGTGTATGGATGAAATGCAGAGGCTGCACTTCGCTGTATATTCACAATGGCAAGTTGTCTATTTCACTTCAAAGCAGCGACCTGTGAACCTAATATAGCTGAAAAACACTGGAAAGCAATATTCACCCAAACAGCCCAAACTTTCTTCCTAAAAATTCATCACCAAAACCTCTCAACGTGCTGGAAACTCATCCAGATCTTCAGTAAGCTGGTGCAGACAGGAATACATTTTACAGAAATGATTTGTCAGTCGTAACCAAAGAAAGTGAAACATCATTATGTCTGTGCTGACTAACTACACACAGAGAACGAGGATAAGTAAGTGTTTAATTTTTTTCTTCGAATATTTTTCCCCTTTAAATCTAGCACATCATCTTTATTCTGCTCACAAAGTCTCTTTGACTGAGGTCGGGCAATTTCTCGCTTATTACAAAACGGCCTTATCTTCAGCGTTTAAGTACCAAACACCCGTATGAAGTTGTAGTCCCCTCAAGGTCGACAGGAATATTGCTTCATTTCAGATTAGAAGCTGCTTTAATGGAAACTCAAGGCTGTGTAAGATGTGCTGGATCTGCTATATTACTTTGAGGTTGGACTGCCATTCACACACTTTTGTGGTGTTTGTAATTCCTCCATGATGGCTATTTCAGTGATGGATGGCTGAGTCACTCTGCAAAGTAAACACAGAGGTCAGGAAAGACTTTCATTAGGAAACGGTTTTGCGGGATTGTTCGTTCAGTGGACACCTCTAGACACAGTAAAGCTTCGTCCAAGACACAGAAATCTCAGGACTAAAGCTTCTATTCTGCACTCTAATATCGAGTCAGTGTTTCTTTCAAATCTGACATCCTACAAATTAGAGGTATCAGGGAGCCATTTTTAGTCTCACTCCCTCTAACCTATTGTCTCACTCCTGACTGCACTTCTTGACATCAAGTCCATGAAAAAAATAATGCAATTTGTTCATTGTTCATGTGAGTGGTTGCTTTGTAACTATATAAAACTGTTTTTTTATTTTATTTTCCTTTTCATCTTTTTGGATTAAAAAAAAAAAAAAACATTATAAAACCACAAAAATAAAACTATGGCAAGTAAATACTGTTACAGATTTATAACATACAATATAACTATCAGTCAAACCAGTATGCAAATAAATAAATAAATACATAATAAAATAAAAAAAATCTGGAAACTCAAACAAACAAACAAACAAACAAACAAACAAACAAACAGTATTAAGCCGGCCATTGTTTATTTATATTTTGCTCGGGAATCACAGTGGTTGCAAAAATATTACTTTACAAACTGTCCTTTCTTTGGTATATTGAGTGGATTAAATAAAAAAAAATGGGAATAAATATTTTGCAAAGATTCAGATTACAAAGATCTGAAGATACAAGGTTCTAGATAAATGGGTTCTAGCCACTCAGTGTTCAGCATTAGCAGTAAACTAATGACCTGATCATCTGGAATCATCTGCTCCTGTTTCTTCACTGCCTCAAGCAGAAGTTTTGTTCTGTTTGAAGGTTCAGACGTAGATCACTGTGTGGATTAACCAACACAAAACTATCAAACTGCTCAGGTACAGAGACTGGGCTGAAAATGAGAGACAACAACACTGTCCTTCAGGAAGATCTGGAGAACTGCTCAGGTACAGAGACTGGACTGAAAATGAGAGACAACAACACTGTCCTTCAGGAAGATCTGGAGAACTGCTCAGGTAGAGACTGGGCTGAAAATGAGAGACAACAACACTGTCCTTCAGGAAGATCTGGAGATCCTCAACAAGACATTAAACAAGACATTTAAAAAAGAATTCTGGCTATTTGGAGACAACACATGAAGAAATGAGGGCTGGATCTTTTGTATAGTATGGTGATTATATATGGACTGGTCAGTGGAACATAGATCACTGTGTGTCTTAAACTGGCAATGCTGCTACTTTATACTTTTCTTTGGATGTTCATTTGATGAATTTTTCCACATCTGACTAGTCCATTCCCGCCTGCTCTGGCTGCATAGCCTTGGGAATGAAACGGCTGTGTGAGATGTTTTCTAAATGGTAGTACAGTTCTGTAAAATCCTTTAATTGACATACAGTCTGAAAAAGAGGCTCCTGCAATGGGATGTTTTTATCCAGGAAGGTACATTTGCAGCATTTAGCAGACGCTCTTATCCAGAGCGGCTTACATGTCCTGATTACAGGGACAGTCCCCCTGGAGACACTCAGGGTTAAGGGTCTTGCTCAGGGATCCAGTGGTGGTAGTGCCAGAGGTGAGATTTGAACCTGGGAATTCTTGAGCCATAGGTCCATAGACAAGTATCCTACCTCTAGACCACCACCACTCCTAGAGGGACAAACAAACGCACAGGCACCTTACACCAGTAAGAAGTGCTTCATGTGAAAACAACAGGCAACGACACCATGTATGTTCACCAACAATCAAGACTGTGAAATTCACCTGAAATGGCATATTATGGACACGATACCTGAACAAATTATATTGACACAAGGTCGTCATGGTAACACAGTGGGTAGCACTGGGACATGTTCTGCTCCTGATATTTTGAGCCGAAGTGAACTAATTATTAATGCTACACGTATTGGACATGTGAAGTGAAAGTGAAAGCGAAAGTGACTATCAGTAATAAAGAAACGGTGGCAGTGAGTTCCAAAGTTTTGGTTTCATTTCATTTCATTTAAGGAGCCTTCACTAAAGCAGCGCCTGCTGATGTTAAGGCTCGATTAGGAGTGAAGTCTATCAGGCATTCTGTAATGTATGAAAGTGAAAGAAAGTGAAAGTGACAACCCTTGCAAGGTCACAGCACAGCACACATGAACCACAACGAAATTGGACCTCTGCATTTAACCCATGCACTCAAACACCGTGCAGCAGTGGGCAGCTATTGAAAGCACCCGGGGAGCAGTAACGGGACGGTACCTTGCTCAAGGATACCTCAGGGCAACCTACTTGTGAGGGAATCGAACCCACAATCTTTCGATGCGGGGAACTCCCTAACCACTAGCCCACCGCTGCCAAACCATTAAGATCTTTAAAACCATTAAGAGAATTTCAAAATCGACTGAAGATGAGACAGACAGCCAGTACATTGAAAAGGTAGCACTATATAAAAGGAATAGTAACATGTATAAAGTGAGCGGCTCTGAGTGTGAGTCACAATAATGTGTGTATCATGTCACAGAGAGGTGGGACGGGTGGACCGTCTGAGGGCAGAGGCGTCTGGTGTTCTGCTGCTCTTTTCTTTTTGAATTCAATAGCTCATCATACATCTCCAAACATGGTGACTACTTCTTGTTTGGGCTCATGGAAAATCTCTCCATCTTGGGCAGATGAGAAACTCTAATCTGGGGTGTAATTTTAATATGAAAGGTAGAACACTAGCCAGACACGGCTGCACAAGACGAGGGCGTTTAAAACCCACCAGTGTATGACAAGGAGATATAAGCTCAGCTCTTTTATAATAGAATAGAAAATCCAACGGGCAAACTCTTAAACAGCAGCATGATGGCCTGGATGGACAAATATAGCAAAAATCTGTCCTTTTATCAAGATGTTTGGCTTAGAGGGGGATATAAACACTTCTACGGTCAACCTGGGAATAAACATAAATGATAGATTTTCACTTTACGTGTAAACACAGCATTGCCAATGTATATGTCCTGCCTGGAGACAGATTAGCAAATAGTAAGGAACAAAGAATGTGTACGTATATGTGTGTGTGTGTGTGTGTGTGTGTGTGTGTGTGTGTGTGTGTGTGTGTGTGTGTGTGTGTGTGTGTGTGTTGACAGGGCTTTCAAGAAAGGACAACCTTCGAAGGCACAGTAACTCCAGTGGGTTCACAGATGGTTCGAATTAAAGGAGTAATATTCTGACCTTCTTGTCATCTACTCGTACCCCATTCTCAGACAAAAGCACATTTATAGGCACGCTGTTTAGTGTTGCTACACTTCGACTCCGCAGACCGAAGCTTTAAAATTGAGCCACTAAATCTTCGCTAAAGAAAAGGGGAAATTACTGATGGAAATGCCTGCAGTGAATAAAGGAGAGATTAGGCAGAGCACAGTGTGTTTTGAAGTAAAGCAAACGTCTATAAGTGCACAAAACATAATATAAAAAAAAATTCAACGGTTTAAAAATGATTAGTAGACAAATTCAAAGAAGAAACATTTAAATTATATTATAAAAATGGGAGCGGGAGGGATATTTATAGTTTAAGGAGTTTAAATCTTCAATTTCACTACATCTGTGTGGCTTGACCCCCCACACAAATAAAAAACAGTCCTCTGAAATTGGTCTGGTTACTACAGTGACTGTACTGAAAATGAGAGCCCAAAACCTGGGGCTCTTAACTTTTCCTCAAAAATGCATTAAAAATACAAATACGTATATAGAGTAATATATATAGTAATATAGTATATTGCTGTTTCATACCACCCCTTCACTGGTTACAAAATAAAAGTTCTTCAAATGTTCTGATAAATAAATGACACACCCATTAAGACACAGGAAGAGTGAGTGTGTGTGTGGGTATATATATATATATATATATATATATATATAAAAACTCTGCTTTTAGTGTATTGCTGTTTCTTCCCAGCACTAGCGAAAGTCTAGTGGTGATGGAGTCAGGATCAGAAGGTTATGGGTTCGAATCCCAGACCAGTTGGTTGCCCTCAGGTACCCGTGAGCAAGGTACCATCCCCATCACTGCTCACTGGGCACAGGACATGGCTACCCCCTGCTGAACAGTTTATTTTGTTGCGGTTCACTGTGTGCTGTGCTGTGTTTCACCATAACAATTAGTCACTTTCACTTTATATATGAAATAGAATTGTTTCATATCTTACTATATATATATATATATAACACTTCCTGTGTCTCAATGGTTTATTAGAATTGTTGTTATAATTTTAGAATTTTTAATTCTCTTAATAAATATTGTAACCAGTGAAGTGAAAATGACTATTCTCGTCATTGTAAAATGCACCACAACACAACAAAATTCAACCTCTGCGTTTCACCCATACACGCACAGCAGGATGGAGCAATGATGGGAACGGTACCTTGCTGAAGGGTACCCAAGAACAACCTACTGATCTGGGATTCCAACCCACAACTTTCTGATCCTGGGGCCGACACCCTAACCGTTAGACCACCAGTAGTGTTGGTGAGAAACAGCAATACACTAAAAGAGTTTTTACAGCCCACAAAAGAGCAGGATTAGTTTGTCCACTTTAATTAGGGCCGAAGTGTTTTGATAACCTTCAGGGCAGAGTGGGCCAGTGTTCCTTTCATTTCACCTGCCAAAGCTTGAAGGCCACATGAAAGAAAGTCGGGATCGTATACGGGGGTTGGCTCATGTTATATGAGTCCAGAAACCTGGGGAAGTAATCTCAGTGCCACGGGACCCAGACTGGAACCCTGGTGGACCTTCATGCCAGTGAGCCGAGCATCTTCATGACTTTACCTTTAGTCATCACAGCTTGTTGAAAGAGGAGAAAGTTATTGTTTCCTCAGTGAGATCCAGGACAGGGCTCAATTACATTTGGGATGAAACCCACCGGAGCCTTCCGTCACTTCAAAGAGGTCCGGCCTATCGCGTGTTCCCATCGAAGAGCCCGGACGTGTTTTTAAAAGATAAGCTGATATGGAACATGTAAGCAAACACTTTGCCAGCTGTAGATTCCCTGCACTGGGCTATCAGCACTTGTTAAATATACTTTTCACACCCTGTTGCCTTTATCGCCCCCCAAACAAAACATTTAGCTTCATTTATTTAGTCCAAAGTGGACCACTTGTGTTTTCAAAAGAATGTAAAATCAAATACCTGATAAATCTTCTGTAATTGAACTGAATGAAAGTCATGATTACAACCACTACATCGTAATTACTCCAAAACACGATAACGGCCAACTGGCACAGCGGCCATGATGAAACGTAAGGTCAAGGTTAATGATGTGAATCTACAATAACATTTCCTGAGTGAAGCGTTCAAGACACGACGTGACCAAACAGCAGAAGTGAGTTTTGTATGTGGATTATAAAACCTCTTTTTTCAAGGTTTTTTCTTTTTCTTTTCTTATCGTTTCTTGCTTAACACATCATGTGCAAAACATTTAAGAACGTCCTTACGTAAAGTAACAATACTGCTACTACGAATACTATTACTACTACTACTAATAATAATCAGAAAAAGAAGTGAAAGTGACTATCCCTGTCATTGCGAGGTCACAGCACACAGTGAACCACAACAAAATTGGACCTCTGCATTTAACCCATGTACACAAACACTGTGCAGCAGGGGGCAGTTATGAAAGCACCCAGGGAGCAGTGATGGGGACGGTACCTTGCTCAGGGCAACCTACTGGTGAGGGGTTTGAACCCACAATCTTCCGATCCTGTGGCCGACTCCCTAAACACTAGGCCACCGCTGCCCCTTCCTTGGTTTTCCTTGGAAGAAAACCAAGAACAAGAAGGAATTACAAACTTTAAAAAAAACAACAATAACATCAACACCATCATCATCATCAATAACAACAATAATGTTGTCTTGTTGTTGCATTATTATTGGTGTTAATAATGATGATAATAATAATAATAATAATAACCATCATCTTCATAGTTCTGATTGGAAACTTCTATTGAGGGAGCAGAGTGACAGAAGCTGCCCCACTTGCTTTCAGAGGAAAACAAATGAAGTCTTACTCTGCTCGGCATTTCTCACAATAAAACATGTTTACAACACCAAGGCAGTGCATGCATGCATGTGGGCCCACTAAGCGCTACCGCTCCCACAGGGCATCCGAGACGTCGTGTCACCTACACGTGAAGAACTGTGTAATGTGCTCAAGCCTGAAGTTACGCTTCACTCTTGCAAGGTAGGATACACATCTGTGGACCAGCAGCACATCCTGAAGACACCCAGATTCAGGATTAGGTGTTGAAATGACTTTTAAGAGAAGAAAAGAAGCCGGTGTGATTCAGAATCTGAAGAATGGACATCTATTATATTAGACGAGTGAAGAAGTAAACTTTGGACACCACACGTCTTGGCTGATCAATCAAGTTTGGGGGGGGTTGTGTACATGCAGCTGCTTGGTGAACCGTTTCTTTTCAAAGCATTGTGAGAGAAGCCAAGGATTTCTAAGAGAAGCCGTGAATAAGAATCTCTGAGAGTCCAAAGCTTCAAAACCCTCCATTCTGTGAAAGCCAGACTGGCTGAAAGAGTGGAATTCATTTTGATGAGTCAGGAATGCAGTCTGTCACCTTAACCACACCAGAACAATTCATTCTGCACAGTGAAATATTTGTGCTATGTAGGAGGTACGGCACACTAATAGAATTCTTCTAGAATTGGTTCTCGGCTCATTGATCCTCCGTAGGGAGAGTTGTGGGGAAAGTTGTCCAGTCTTTCAGTCGTGGGCCTTCCAAGACCACACAGGAAAAATTTCTAACCTCCGAGAAAAGAAGGAAACAAGAGACAGGAATCATAATTTAGTTTCTTCATGCTTTATTTAGATATTCAAAATAACCACGCCATTTTTAGGCTTTGCTTCCCCTCTCCTTCACACAAATACGCAAATTAAACTTGATTACATACCTAATACAAGCCGTTGAGTCCAAATAAGGACAAAATGGTCAGGTTACACTTTTGTTTAGAGAGAATATTCCTCATGTGTGTCTCCTGTTTATTTGTGTTCCGAAGCATGCAGACAAAGTTTGGGTTTGCCTCCAGGTTAGGCCTCTTTTGAAAACGTCCAATCCGTTTGTGTGGAAAAGGATTACGGAGCTGGCGCGGCCACGGGCGCCCACTTTCCGCCGAAGGACTTTGATTGAGTTCTTCCTCGTTTGACTCAGACAGTCCCCCTCCCATCCAAGTATTGTCTTCTGCAATCTCATCCTGGCCACACAAGTGGGCGTCAGAATATCTGGCAGCTCAGGGGGCGTTTCGGCATTGTGCGAGTCGATACGGAGGTTTTCACATCTACAAACAACTGCACGAGGCTTAGAGGGTGTGGAGTAACTGAAAATGAATGAGTACCTGGCCTACTCGCAACTAACATCTTGAAAAGCACCGGTGATCAGAGTGCAATCCCACTCTCATCCTGCTCTGACACAGCTTTGGTGCTTCAGGAAGCAGAGCAACAAATGGACACGTTTTTTCCCCCGTGTCCAACAGCCGGGACGTGTTCGGGGTTTGAAGTTCCCTATGGATGTTTTGCAGCGGAGCTACAATGTAACGTGACATAGACATGGTGGAAGCTTAAATATTTAATAACCCGACTGGTGAATACCGAGCATTATTACACAATAAGCACACACACACACCTTAAACCATGTGCTGCTGGGTAATCTCAAAAGAATTGATTTTCTAGTTACTGATGCTGGTTGACTTTCATGGCCTAATGGTAACAGAAGAGGTAACTGCTTGCAACTGCAGGGTTGAGGGTTCAATCCCCACAGTGGGCAGAGAAAATGTGAAAGTGACGACCCTTGTCATTGCGAGGTCACAGCACAGCACACAGTGAACCACAGCAAAATTGGACCTCTGCATTTAACCCATGCAAACACCGTGCAGCAGTGGGCAGCTAGTGGGGAGCAGTGATGGGGACAGTCCCTTGCTCAAGGGTACCTCAGTGCAACCTACTGGTGAGGGAATGGAACCCACAATCTTCCGATGCAAGGGCAACTCCCTAACCACTAGGCCACCGCTGCCCCATCAGGCCACTGCTGCCCCATGTAGTTCCCTCAGGAGGAGATACGCAGGAGGGGTCACCGCAGCCAGTTTAAGACTGGTTTTACAATTGTTCTTTAATCTGCACAAACTGAACTCTCAACCCAGCTCATACCAGCAACCCCAGCCTGCCTGGCCCAAACCTGTCCTGATGAATTTAAACCCCAAGCTGCAGCCATGAAACAGAGCTGTTCTTTCTTGATGGCTTTCTACTTGTAGAGATGCCTAACAAGCATCAGGAAAAATTCAAGTGTAAAATGAAATATGGGGATTTAATTGCTAAACCTGGTAAAATAACTACACTTTGTGAAAAAACAAAAAGAAAAAAAAGAGACTAAAAGGCTAAACTGTAGCTTAACTTTACACCAGCAAGTTAAACACAGGGCTTTTATAATACATACAATTTGATAATGGTCTGCCTAGAAGAAAGAAAGAAGGATAAACACAGGGAGATTTTAATCTCTGTGATTTTGATGATGACCTACTTAGAAGAAAGAAAGAAAGAAAGAAAGAAAGGAGGAGGGAAGAAGGGAAAAGAAAGAAAGAAAGACAGACAGACAGACAGAGACAGAAGGGATTGAGATGGTGGTCAGTTCTGTTAGATCCACGCTGGATGAAGACTACAGATCTGCTCCTGCTTAAACTCGGTTCAGTTCACCTGGTGACGCCTCCGTTCAGTAACAGCCGAACAGCTCCAGAAGTGGATCAGTAGGAAGCGGAATTGTGTTAACGGACGATGTTTGGCTATTATTTTGCCACAACAGAGGCCTGGCTCTTCCGTAAACAATGGGCTGAGGGAGAGATGTAAATAATTGTCTGGTTAACCTCATCAAAATGTGGCCCAGATGCCAGGGCCTTGCAACAAAGTGGTTCCATCACGATCCGGTCCCACATTACAAGTTTGATGGGGCACGTTGGGAAAATCCAAGTTGCCAGGATTCCTCTGAACGGTGCCATTGTACCAGCTGGGCTCTGACGTCTGCCATTGAACGATTTCGATTACTGAGCTTGGGCATTTGCCCATTCGCTTTGCTAGCACCATGAACGAGATCACTTTGAATACAGTGACCTCTGGGGTCGTGCTCATGTGCATACATTTGCATAACAAGAAGAATCACACAGGAGAGATTTTGGGAACAGGAGCTGTCAAGAACTTAGACAGATGGGGGGCCTCCTTAAGAAGGGCTGCCCCTAAATAAATTAAAAGTGCATAAATAAATAGAAATCAATGGTTTAAAAAGCAAGGCTCTTGGATTGTAGGGTTCGTTAGAGTTACGAAAGGCAGAAGACAGCTGATAGCCATGCTGCAGTATGGATGTGGCCTGATCTCGTCGTAAATCACATGGTGCTTTGATGCTCAGCGTAAATCGACTGACTAATGATCCAAATCCACATGTGCTACCCTCCTCCTTTCATTACAGGCCACTTCCTCTCCTCGTCAGCACAGGCTCCACTCTTTGAAACGAGACATAAATAGATGACCAGTCCCCACAAAGCAAGTCAACACTTCACTCAAAACAAACCGAACGCTGTGGGAGTGAAATACTTGAAGGTGTTTCTCCATCACTGATGCTTTCAAACGCCAGATCTGCCATGAATGTGGGTTTAAAAACGGATTTACACTGATTTTTCAAAATTTAGAACAATTAGGATAAGATTGGTTTCATGTGTCACCAGACAAGTTCACCTCATATGGGAAATTATAATGGGAATTATTTCTGGTGAATCAGCCATCAGATGCTGAGCAGACAGCAGTGGTGTATTCAAACATGTCCAAAATATGTTACATTTTATCCTTTGGTGGGCCGCCTTCTTCTTCTTCTTCTTCCGGCTGTTCCCGTTTTTGTGTCACCACAGCGGATCATCCATTTCTATTTCTTTCTGTCCTCTGCATCGTCCTCCTTCACACCGACCACCTGCATGTCCTCTCTCTCCACGTCCATCAACCTCCTCTTTGGTCTTCCCCTGCTCCTCTTTCCTGGCAGCTCCAACATCCTCCTCCCAATATAATCCTCGTCTCTCCTCTGGACATGTCCAAACCAACGCAAACTTCTCTAACTTTGTCTCCAAAACATCTAACCTGAGCTGTCCCTCTAATACACTCATTTCTAATCCTGTCCATCCTCGTCACACCAAATGAAAATCTCAGCATCTTTAACTCTGACACCTCCAGATCCAACTCCTGCCTTTGTATCAGTGCCACCGTCTCCAACCCATACAACATAGCTGGTCTCACTACTGTCCTGTAAATCTTCCCTTTCACTCTCGCTGGAACCCATTCAAGTATTTAAACTCCTCCACCTTTGTCACCTCTACTCCCTCCATCCTCACCACTCCACTTTCCTCCCTTTCGTTCACACTCATGTATTCTGTCTTTGTCCTACTCACTTTCATGCCTCTCCTCTCTAGAGCAGATCTTCATCTCTCCAGGATGTTGTCCTCAAGCTGCTCCCTACTCTCACGACAGATCACAACAATCATCAGCAAACATCATCATCCTTGGGGACTCCAGTCTAACCTCGTCTGTCAACCTGTCCATTACTATCGCAAAAAACTTTGATCATCGCCATAGCGTTGTCTAAAATATGTTTACATGTCTCAGGTACATGTTGTGAAATTTACAGCTGGACTAATAACCAAGCTGAGCTACACACACAGCTACAATTATGATCTGATCACGCTCCAAAAAACTATCTGGTCCTGCTGCACAAGAATATCCGGACATTTATGTTTCTCCAGATACTGAACTTAAAACCAGGTGATATATTTTTTGGCTCTGAATTGATTCCATAGCAGTGTAAACAAAGTTGTTTCGCCTCCTTTAACAAATCATGAACAGCCTTGTTGCTATGGAGACACTGATATGATTCTGAGCTTTTAAGATTTTTAATTGACTTGATGAAGAAGCCAAATATGTCACTGTATATTATCCAAGGCCACTTTTTAACCACCCTCCCATCCAAGGACCATAGCAGGTAGAGACGTGATAAAATCACATTTGATCTTCTGCTGTGGCTCAGAAAAGTGATGTAATAAAGCAGAAGTCCGTTATTTATGCAGAGCATCATAAAGGCCATGAATAAAATGGATAGTTGTGATCGTATTGGTCTGCAGCAAGAAATGAACTGTTTCAGTAACACTGGTTCGGTTCCACACCATATTATTTCTATAAGAACCAAAAAAAATATGCTGCTCCTTCACTGGTTACCCGCTGTCTGTGTTACGGGGCAGGATTACTGTCAATCCGCTGTTTCAAAGTAGACGCATGACTATATGGTTATTTATTATATCTTCTGCATCTATCACTTATAAATGGGGAAAAAAAAACTCATACTGTGAACAGTAAGCAGTGCATATGTTCTTTGCATTTTACTCATCCAAACACACTATTAGTGAACACACACCAGGGGCAAGAGCAGTGGACTTCAACTACTGGGCCCGGGGAGCAGTGTTGGGGACAGTACCTAGCTCAAGGGTACCGCTGGAAAACTGACTCAAAGTCCATCATATTAGCTGCTTTCCTTAATCAGGGACTGCTAGAGCCTATCCCAGCACTCACGGAATGAATGGAACCCTACCACCTACCCAGACACCATTACAACACTGATTACAGTGGAATTATTTCTAAGAGGGATCAGCCATCTTCACCAGAATGAAAAAAAAAAAAAGGTTGGGGGGGCAGCAGTGGCCTATTGGTTAAGCATGAGGCCCCAGGATCAGCAGGTCGTGGTATTGAATCCCAGACCAGTAGGTTGCTCTGAGGTACATTTGAACAAGGAACCGTCCCCATCACTGCTCCCCGGGCGCTGGATTAAAACTGCCAGCATGGTATGTGCGGGTTAAATGCATTCCGTTGTGTTTCACTGTGTGCTGTGCTGTGTTACACAATGAAAAATAGTCACTTTCGCTTCATGCAGCTCATTTTATTGGCAGTTGTGCAGCATTTTCATAGCTTCTTAAAGAGCAAAGCAAAGAGATTAAGGGTGAACAAAGAGCAAACTCACAAAACCTGGAGAACACAGTCTGTGTGAGGATTAACAAGCAACATGAAGTCAACTGGCATGACAGAAACAGGATGTTCAGCTGGATCCAAGGTTTACAGAGGAAGTGGGCAGAGCCTCTCAAAGCCAGAGCTCCTAGGAGCTTCCTGCAGCTCTTACAGTGAGGACCCAGAACTGATGTGGACCATTCACCTTTGGCTTTGTTTAGCAGCACAAAATGCAAGAGGACACCTTCCACTCTGGTAGCAGCTCTGGAGCCTACACGTCTTCCAGCATGAGGTTCTTCTGATGCACAAACCAAGCGAGACAGCATTAAAAGAGTTTCTTCTAGTTCCCACCAAACCACAATATTACACTAAATGATTCCCTAAACGTTCTCCTTTCACTGTGTTTTGGCAGTTCACACTTTGATATGACACATTTGTTTCTGCCGAGACCAACAAGTGATTCGATTTTCCTGAATAAGCTTCACAGGACCGCACGCTCATTATTCTGTCATTTTTCTTGGATTGTGGGACAATCAGTTGGCTATTGTGGAGCAATTTTCATATAAGGGAATCTGGAAATACACTGAAGTCTTATTTGACCAACTTAAAAATAAACCTATGGTGGATCCTGTAAAGCTTTACTGCATGTTCCATAAATCTAAGAAGGATTATGAGTTTTGCATGGCGTGGAGAACATGATCTGCAGCTCACATCATCATAATGCTGAAATAAGTTTCCTTTGTAGTGAAATTCTGCTACTGTATATAAGCACTGTTGAAACTCATATTTTTGGGGGGATTATTTTTGGCCTCTCCACCATCCCAACACCACCATTGGCCTCTGGTTCTGGGGGACTACTTAACACCACATAATCTATTTTCAATATAAGTCAAATATTATTCAACCCTTACAGTACTGTGCAAGTATTTTGAGCATCCTCTCATTTGTTAGAAAAATGAGACAACAGGTAAAGGAATTTGTTGCAACATGGAAACTATACTGAAGAGATGGGAATAAAAGTTTGTGTGACAGGTTGCCTAAAGGTTCTAGATAAAGGGGTTTCAACCACTCTTTGTTTAGCATCAGCAGTAAGCTAATCACCTAAACATCTGGAATCATGTGCACCTGTTTCTATACTGCTTCATGTCTGAAGTTAGACCTTTTGTGCTGCTTGACACACCTATAATGTACCAATTTGGGAATAAAGGCCACAGTTTATTCCCAAACAAGTTTATGAAACCCTGACCTGCATAACACTCTTTGCATGGATCCAAGAAAACATTCATGTGAGAATCTCAGTACACCGCTATAAAATTTGCACCCTGAAATGCAGTGGTGGGACACCATAGCCAGAGCTATTGTCTCCAAAGACATCAGGTCCACATGGTTCACTTCAGACACTTACAGGTTTGGGGGGGGAGGCCGGTCCGTCGGGGTCTGTCCGAGTGACACATCTTTGGCTGACTTTACCATGAAGAGGGTGAGGCTACAGATGTGAGCACAGGACTGAGGTTCTCCAGCATGCACGGAGTGGCTGGAGGCCTTCCTGAAATTAAACCAAAAGTTAATACTGCATCCAAATCTGCTGTCCCTTTCTGGGAATGTGCTCACGGCCACCTGAACATGCAAAGTCTCTCAGCACCTGCCCTTGTCTTCTGCTCCCCCTTCTTTCTTGTTTCATGTGGAGATTTTCAAGGGAGACCAAGGCCGTACCCCAGCTGAACTTTATCATAAAAGATTCATATCCTCTGTTTCACCTTGGAATTAACTGCTTTGTATGCAGGCTGTTTCTTCAGTGATGCACCATAATCACATTCTCCGTTCAAGGAAGTGGAGGAAACAAGTCGTAAAGCTGTCTATGGGTAATATAACTGTTATCGTTTTCTGTCCCTCAATGGAGGAAAATCAACATATAGCTTATGTTTATCCCCCCACCCCAGCAACCCTCCCATGCAATAAATCACGGTGAAAGCAATTAATTTAACCCCAACTGTAGAGCAAAAAGAAAACAGTCGTCCAAATGTAGGAACCATGGGGAAATATTTACGGAGTCATATTAACAAGCGCACGAAACGGCTTCCTCCCTGGTGTTTATGTTTTCTGAATGGCGGACGTTTAGATTTTATAAAGCCTATGAAAATAAATGGGTCTTATTGGGATCATAGCATCCCTCTGGTTCTAACAGCAGAGAGGTGAATTCTTCTGCAATTTCAGCTTAACTTTCTTCCGACAGGGCAGAGGCTTCTGGGTTCCATCATGGATTAGTTTTGCATGACTTGTGAAAGCTCAGGGGATGTGTTTGTCTGCTTTGACGATCAGCAAAATTTGTTGTAGGTTCATGGACACAATAAAGATACTGTAGAGCTTTAATCAGGCCTGAAATTTAGAGAATATTTTCTGAATTGGCCCCAGGATCGGAAGGTTGTGGGTTCAATTCACAGACCAGTAAAGTGCCCTGAGGTACCTTTGAGCAAGGTACCATCCCTATCACTGCTCCCCAGGGCACTTTGAATAGCTGCAGGTTGTAAGGGTGAAAAGCAGAGGTTGAATTTCGATGAGGTGTTGCGTTTCACAGTGACAAGAATAGTCGCTTTCACTTTCAGTTCCAAGTTGCTCATGATGGCATATTAAGCAGCAAGAGCCTTCATCAGATCCTACATAAATCAAAACTTCAATCGTTCATCTAACGGCCAGCTACATTAAAATAAAGCTGACATTTCACTTTAACCAACTGACCTCATAACACAAGTGGCTCTATCATTCGGATACGTAAGTAGATAAAAAAGTATAAAAAGCAGGGAGAAAAAAAATGAATCAAAATAACCCTATGATGGTGAAAAAAAACTATAAAATACTTAAAATAATTAACTTAATTACAGATGTTTCTTTACTTAATTAATATTTAATTAATAAGTTAGCAAACCGAGAACAGCTGACAAAATCTTACATAATTAGCAGATGCCTGGATAATTAACTACAGATAGTAAATATTTACTTAAATATGGTTAGCAAATGGTGAGCTTGTGCTAAATGTCAAGTAAAATGATTAATAAAGGGGCACAACTTAGAGTAAGATACAGTAGTGAAAGTGAAAGTGATTTATTAACTATCTGAAAGAGTTGTTATCTTAAATGTTTAGCTAAATTAGCCAGTTAACAGGAGCTCTCAATAGGTTAAAATGATTTTATTTTCTAAATTTCACAATTCGGTTGTGCCCATCATGTTATCGCGCCCATCATAAATTATAACAAGAAGGAAAACTGTTTAGCTAGGTGGTTATCCAGGTGGGTTGTTTTCAAATGATGCCAGTATATCAGCGTTTTGTTTTTAAGTGATTATATGATATTGTACATGTAGGCTTTTAAAGGAATCGAAAAGTGACGCTACACATGGGAAGTCTTCTCCAATCCATGTCACCCCAGAACATTAGTCACAGACAGATGTTTTATGGCAAGAACGGTCACAACATCATTACAGCCTAGGGCATGTTGGTCTACACAAACATTATAATCAGCAACGCTTGATGAGGCCTGCTGACCAGGCCGGTCCTAAAAATACACGGACTGACGTATCCATCAGAAGCAGACACCTAGTGTGTATGCATGCAGGCCTCCAAACGAATGCCAACGGAGTAGCCACGGTGATGCGAACGTGAAAACAGTAAATGGAGAGCATCATCGGGCCTTTGATGGAGGAGGTGGATTTTTCCCCTCTCTGTCATGTGGGTTCTGGACGGCAGCGTTGAGCGTGAGGAGAAGCGAGTGGTGACTCACTGCTTTGGAAACGCAGCATGACCCACAGGCCAAACCGTAAACAAATGGCAGGATAAAGTCATAAAGATGATAAACTGGGCTCCAAATCGAAGATGAAATCAGAGGTCAAGCGAGTAGAGCTTGGTCATCTGCCATTTTGAAGAATGTCCACCTACAGTGAAAAACAGGTTATTTGTTGTAACTAAAGCAACGGGCCTTTTCCGCTCTAATTGATATCAACTGGTGATTTAGTTATAGAATATTCACTTTGCTGTTTGCGTCGGTGGAGGCAACGAATATCCTCACTGCTACAAGCATCTGGGATATTTTGGAAGAGGTTGCTAGATGTCTGTCTTGATACAGTGTGATTCCATTTAATTTATGGCACTAAATCAAGCCAGCTGAGGCCAATTACGCCGTGCCTTTCTTCAGAGACACGAGGCTTTGTCTACACCTAGAATGGAAAACGTTCAAGGGGAATCCGGTCGTGCTCCGCTTTGGAAACGGGCCATAAAATTAACCAGGAACATAATCATTCCAAGTAGCCCTGGCCGTGTCATTCATGCATGGAAAATAATAGATAATTTAATTACTTTCCCATCAAAAATATTCCACAAGCCAAACCCAACAGGTCATTCATCCATGTCGCCAGCGTCCCGCGAATCTGTGTGGCCGAGAAATACGTCTTTCACAGGTTGAGTTAATCTTCTGTTTATCTTACCACTGCAATATGTTAGCTGGAGGCTCCGAGGATGCAGAGCCGTCCAGACCAATCAAGGCTGAAGAGTTTAGGGTTCAGCCACGCCAGGGGAGTTTACAAAGAGAGTAGCCAGCAGCTTCACGCTGCTGTCTTCACAAGGAGAGCGCAGGAGACAGGATATGGGCATGACTGGATCAACACAACTTTAGAACAAAGCAGAGGAGCAGAAAAGGGAAGAAATGCAGTTAAAAACAAGAGGAATGTTGGATGTTTTCGAGTTTTCTGTCAAAACCTACTCACGTATATAATCCATTAATTCATCCATTAAGTTCATTAAATACAATCGTCAGAATATAATAAAAATCCAATAACGATCAATTCTGTTTCTCTTCTTTTTTTGATATCTTACAAGCTTTTTTTGTTCAGACAGATTTAGTTCCATCAGCAGTACCAGACTGAACTTAACGAAGTATCGATTAGCCAAACCAGCGACCGAACAGGAACTACTAACTGCACTGGGATTCCCTGGCGAGACATTAAACAAGACCTTGTAGAGCTTATTTTTCTATATGTTTGTGTTTATTAGCAATAATGTCTTTCTGACATAAATGCTAACTCGCACTCACTCCTTTTCATAGCTGCTTGTCCTAATTAGGGTCGCAGGGGTTGCTGGAGCCTATCCCAGCTCTCACAAGGTGAAAGGCTGGATAGGTCGCCAGTCCATACACACAGACAAACACATTCACACTCTCGAACCTACGGCCAATTTATCTTATTATTTATCTTCAGTCCAAATGATGTGTCTTTGGATGGTGGGAGGAAACCGGAGCTCCCGGCGGAAACCCACGCAGACGCAGGGAGAACATGCACACTCCACAGAGAAAGGACCCGGGCCGTCCCGCCTGGGAATCGAACCCAGGATGTTCTCGCTGTGAGGCACTACCCACTGTGCCATAAATGCTTGCTGTCAAAAATAAAAAGCTTTCTTTTAAATACATTTTTTTCTAGAACCCCTTCCATCTTAGCACGGCATGTGTCATATCTGCATTTTATGTATTTTTTAAATCATAAGGTTTGTTATATTTTTACACACATCTGACAAAGGAAGCGAGCATATTAATGTTTGACGGGACCCAATTATTTATCTACTGGAAACGTAGATATGTTGCAATGGGAAACAATGGCTCTTTATGATCTTTTTGATACTTTTATAAATCTTTATGGTTTTAAAAGTTAAAACGTGTTCATGCCTCTTTGTCTGGAATGATCGAAAATGTGAATTATACTGAACAATAACACTGGAACTGCACAGGAAGGCTGTTAGAATAAGTAAAAATCACAAAAATGAAGCGTAATGAAAGCAGTCATGGTCCAACACCGCCTTTTGGCAAATTTAGACCAAATTTTGCTTTCATTTTTGTCAAACTTTCATAACGCTTAATAATAATAATAAACTACAAAGAAATGATGCTATACTGCCATCATCAACTTGAGAAACATTTATGAAATCAAATTCTACATTTTGCTGAAAATACATTTGGTGTAAGTGTAAAATTCACTCACTCCGTTTCATAGCCGCTTGTTCTAATTAGGGTCGTGGAGGTATAAAACCATTCCTTATTCTGAGAGCTCGCAAGTGTGTAATGTGGAAAACCTTTATTACATAGAAGTCCAACTACAGGCATGAAAGGCACAGGTCATCAACAGGGTCCACGAGTGAGGCTTACTTCATGTTCGGCTCAGAGACCCTGGCTTAGAGATGTTATTTTAATAGCATGCAGAGAGAGGGAGCCTGTAGAGGCAGCATAGAGAAAAAAATAACAGGCCGTAATATCCAGCAAAGTGTTTTTCTAATCACTACGGGGAGCTTGCAGCAGCGGAAGACCAGGCCTAGCAGGACTTAGGTCTGGTGTTAACATCATCCGTACATGGCACATTAAAATCCAAGTTCATCAGTTACTCAGCATGCTTCTTCTCCTTCCATCTTTCTGTGGGCAAAGATGTGCTATAGGGCAGGAAAAATATTCATTTGGCAAACACTTCTGAGCATGTAACAGATATTGAGGAATGGGGTCGGTCACTACTGATTTCATGCACTTCAGAAGTTTTAATGTGAAACTCCATTGGTTGGATTCCATCTGCTGGATAATGAGAGTCCATTATGTGTTGCACTGAAGCATATATATTACATTTTTATCATACACTCATTTTCTACTCCATTTCACCACAGTCAGCATTTTATATTAACATTTAAGTTGTAACTGTGAGAATTTTCTATCAGCCAAACACATTCATCTCTAAATGTTACCTCCTGACTGTACTGGCAGTTAACATTGATTTAGTCTGACTATAAAGGTTCAAATGTGGAGAAATTGCAATGCGCAAGCACTTTGTCATCTGGAGGGTGGGGTTTGAAACGTACAGTTATTATGTAATCGAGCAGCCCTGCCTAGTGTACCTTCCATTTGAGCCGGGAGGAGGTAACAAAAGTTAAATCGGAGATGAACATTTAAAAAATCAAAATAATTCTGTCCCGGTTTCTTCCCACAGTCCACAGATTTCATATCAAGGGACAGGAGATGCTAAAATGCCTGCTTAATGTGACTGTACGTGATTGTGTTTCAACCCTGTGATGGGCTGGATACTTGTCCAGGGTGTTCTGCAGCTTCCTATGGACTACGAACACCGGGATTGGTTCCAGCACCTCCTGAGAGACAGGTTACAATAAGCAGCTCAGATAATGGATAGATAGATAGATAGATGGGTAAATGGGTAAGGGAAGCTGATAAGGATCCACATACAGCACTGTGCAAAAGTGAATGAACAAAAGAGAAATCTAAATCAAATCAGTATTTGGTGTGACCACCCTTTGCCTTCAAAACAGCATCAATTCTTTTAGGTACACTTGCACTGTTTTTGAAGGAACTCGGCCGGTAGGTCATTCCAAACATCTTGGAGAACGAACCACAGATCTTCTGTGGATGTAGCTTCCTCACATCCTTCTGTCTCTTCATGTGATCCAGACACACTGGATGATGTTGAGATCAGGGCTCTGTGGGGCCAGAAGAACTGATGCTGGTTTGAAGGCAAAGGGTGGTCACACCAAATACTGATTTGATTTAGATTTCTCTTTTTCACCAAATACTGATTTGATTTAGTGGTAGGGTACTTGCCTACAGACCTATGGCTCAAGAGGTCCCAGGTTCGAATCCCACCTCTGGCACTACCACCACTGGGTCCCTGAGCAAGACCCTTAACCCTGAGTGTCTCCAGGGGGACTGTCCCTGTAATCAGGACATGGAAGTCGCTCTGGATAAGAGCGTCCGCTAAATGCCGTAAATGTAAATGTAAGGCAAAAGGTAGAAACACTGGATATTGATCTGATTGAGATTTTTCTTTTGTTCGCTCGCTTTGCATTTTGTAAAATGATAAAAATAAACAATCATTATTGATATTTCTGAAAGCGTTCTCTGTTTACAGCATTTTGTCCACACCTGACAAAAACCTTTGCACAGTACTGTATATTTTAAAGCAAACATAAACCCACTGCTAAAAAATTAACTTTCGGCAAATGAAATGATATTTAGGATGGTGTTTTCCCTAATCAGCCTGTCTCAGTCGCTCACACAACTATCACTGTTAGGCCAGAACTGGAGTTTCAGAACATTTGAATGGAGTGGGGAACGCTGGTGTATTGACACATCGAAAGTAATTGATCTCCACTGTTTAAAATGATTAATAAAAAGTGTTCCCAGGCCTCATGTCAAAAGCCTGTGTTTCAAAATGTTCCTTTAAATGTGTCCGCTCAGTTGCTAAAGCAGTACCCAGGTGCCCTGGACTGAAAACTTGATAGAAGACACAGCAAAAGTTAGCACAGATCTGAAAAAAAAAAAAAAAGAAAGTGACAACCCTAGTCACTGGGAGGTTACAGCACAGCACACCACAACAAAATTGGACCTCTGCACACCGTGGAGCAGTGGGCAGCTATTGAAAGCGCTGGGGGAGCAGTGACGGGGGCAGTACCTTCCTCAAGGGTACCTCAGGGCAACCTACTGGTAAGGGGAATCGAACCCACAATCTTCCGATGCGAGGGCAACTCCCTAACCACTAGACCACTGCTGCCCCAAACAGATCTTCCCATAGGTCATCACTGTAAGGTCAAGTCAGTCTTCTAGAACATCTTTGGACAGTGAGACGATTCAGAGCACAAACCGCAATGTTTCTAGGAGACAAAGGATTTCAATTTCAATTTATTCTTGTATAGCGCCTTTTACAACACAGTTGCCCCAAGGTACTTTACCATGGTGGTGGATGGTGGAACAGGTTACAGTGATAGATGTTAAAGCCGGACGACTACGAAGGAGAGGAACCAAAAACTCCACTATGTGGAGAAAAAAACCTCTGAGGGTCCAAGGTCAACCGGCTACCCAACCCCCTTGGGTATACTAACAGTACAAAGTTAGTTTGGTTTTAAACTCCAGGATTGTAATCCATGTGGCAATCAGGTGAAATACCCAAACAGGAATTCACCTCCGTCCCAGCGGAGACATGTAGCTCTGATTTGGCCTCTTTATGTCCATTGAGAGGCTCATTTCAGCAATCGACAGCAACCTGTGCTGTGGCTGAAACACCCAATGGGTTTAAAATGGAGAAATTCTGGACGGAGTCCCAGAGCACCTGCCCTTCATTACTTCCCTTTTGGGCCGATGAGATTTCCCACCCACATTAATCCAATTGAGAAAAAAACTTGTGAGAAAAGGCTCCGCAATCTGGCCGTAATGTGCCGTATACGTGGGTATAAATAGACAGAGTTTTTGAAAAGGGGACAGAATGGGGTCTTGGTGTGTAAGCCATGTCAGAAACAAGAAAACATGCCTATTTTCTTAAGAGCCAACGACAAAAACACTCCAATTATAGAAAACAATTTTGGGTTGACTGGCCACCATTGGGCAAGACATTAGCTAAATAAAAACAGGCTTACTAGGGATTATCTTTAGAAAGTGCCTACAACCGACTGCAGGAATTTCAACCGCAAATAACATAAGAGTTTGGACGCATCTTATGATTGCGGCGCTAAATGCAGCGGCTGCGGTCAGACACGATAATTCAGAGCCACCATACACCGCCTTCTGTTATCACACTGCAGAGCTGTCCTCGTTCTACTGACTGCGGCGTGCTAAAAACGACTCTCAAGCCTCTGTTTTAAGTCTAGGAATAATTTACTTCACATGGCAGTCCAGGACAAATGATTGCGATTATCACTTTTTGATATAACGTTTCAGCATGGCGGCTAAGAGATGCTATTGTTTTGAGAAAATAAAGCTCTGTTAAACAACACCCCATGGTCAGCAAGGCAGTAAATCCATACTGGGTGCAGCACAAACACTCAAAATTCAATAAGGCTCTAGTTTGTCTTGCAGCGGTCTGTAGAACGACAACATCTGTATCTTTCGTGAGATGGCTCTCCACATCTGGGACACATCCTAATGGTTTTTTTTTTTCTTTTTCGGGGGGATGTGGGCACGGACAGGCAGCTGCGCCTAGCGGCCCCCAGATGTAAGCGATTGGCGACGTGTTGGACTGTTTGTTAGGAGGGGGCTGATCTTTGATCCCCTTGGCTGCTGTGTTATCGTGCAGAGGCCCAGGCCACACGCAGCGGAAGCCATGCAGCCTCCCAGTGAGGCTTGTGGTGAGGTGCGACGAGGGCCAAAAACACAGCCGTGGCGTCTGTGGAGGGAGGAAGCAGGACCAACACCAAACCTGGAGCTTTGCGCTCTCGCTTTTTTGTGCGGCACCATAAACAACGGAGAAGCACTTCCTCCGCTGGGCGTGTGTAACAAAACTGGGTGTGTGCAGCAAAACTCGCTGACCTCCATGTTAACACATTCAACTCCGAGTGCCTGTACAGAGTTTGACACACAGCAACTGCTCACCCTCTACTGAGCTCCAGAATCAGACCAGTACAGAAGACCAATCAGTTCAGAAAGCGCCCGACCACACACTGCAGATCCGATACAGATTATCAAAACTACACATTGCAGATTCATACTGGATTAAAGCCCAATCCATGATCAAAGTATGTCAATGATTATTACTGTTAGACGGAAACATCTATTCCTCTTCCTGTTGCTCAGAGATTAAAACTCCACACATTTTGATTCACAGTGAAGTGAAAGTGACCGTGATTGTGAAACACAGCACAGTTAAAACAACGAAATGCAAACTGCTTTTCACGCACTGTGCAGAGAAGCAGTGATGGGGACGGTACCTTGCTCTGGGGCACCCGTTGCACTGGGATTCGAACCCACAACCATCTGGTTAATACCAAACCAGTAGGCCATAATTAGTCAGAAATAAATGATGATAAAATTAACAATAAATGAATAAAGTTTCATTTTAATTGTTAGGTACAGAGTAACAATAATTGCTGAGAAGGTCTTAAAACGCCTTTCCTCTACTGACCAATAATCAAGTGAAAGTGACACTGTCATTGTGAGTACACGGCACAAAACACAGCGAACCACAACGAAATTACACCTCTGCATTTAACCCACACACGAACACGTGCAGCATGGCAGTTATTGAAAGAACCCAGGGAGCAGGGAGGGGGACAGTACCTTAGGCAACCTACTAGCTCACAATCTTCTGATGCTGGGGCCAACTCTCTAACCTCTAGGCCACTGCTGCCAGTGGCATATCAGGTCTGGGCAAGGTACTGTAAAAGTCCTGAATGCTGGAAAAGTATCTTCATAAATAATCATCTCTCTTTTCACTGCCTCCCAAAATCCTGAATGAGGCACTTTTCCTTAAGCCTACCCAGTGGACTTATCTTTTACTTTTCTTCCAAACACACACACACACACACACACACACCCTGGCAGTCCTGTCAGTCTTGTTGCGCTGTAGAGGTATTTTCAGAAGCGGAGTACACTGATGCAGAACTTCAAAAATAAACTTTCGCAGAGCGGAAAAGGCCGTGCAGGCCGGGCTGCTTCCTCTGGTGCTGGGCGTAAAACATGCCCCGCTCCGCTGGGAGTTACACCAGTAACAGGTTTTAATGAAGCGACACTGCCAACAGCCCGCCGCGCAGGACGTAATTGTGCAACATTACTCACAGCTTCGACATTTACTGTTAAAGATATGAGGTCACTCACTGATCAGGGATGTCTGTCAGATGTTGACTGTGGAAGACAAGAAAAAAAAAAAAAAGGTTCCAAAAAAGTTCACCAAAAGTTACACTGAAAAACACTCTGACTGACGGTCTCCCTTTGTAACAAAGCCGTGCTTTTGGTTCCCTCAAAGGATTTCATTTGTGCCAGAACAAATCTCCTCCAGATCTGGCATCTCAATCAGATCTACTCAAATAATAAAATCCAGAACGTTAATAATCCTGAAACCTGAATGTTTAATAAAGGACATTTATTATGATAAAGGAAAGGGGCAACCGTGGCCCAGTGGTTAAGGATCGGAAGATTGTGGGTTCAATTTGCCCTGAGGTACCCTTGAGCAAGGTACCATCCCCGCCACTGCTCCCCGGGTGCTTTGCACGTGTGAAACGCAGAGGTTGAATTTCGCTGTGCTGTGCTGCGTTTTACAATGACAAGAGTAGTCACTTTCACTTTCACGTGAGTGTGAACATTCTCCGGGGATGCATGTGTGCACGATTATTCTGCAGCTATTAGTGTGCAGAATTATCTCACTTGTTTATTTTCAGCTGTTAAAGTGAGAATAATAAACAAAAGAAATCAGTGACCAATACAGCCACCGTTTCAGTAACAGGCATGATCCTTCATTCATGGAGTCTTTCGGTTTCTTGATCTGTTGATCTACTTTTTGTGCAGCAGCAACCACAGCCTTCCAGACCGTTTTCCTTCCTCATAAATCTCCCGTTTTAGAAGGTCCACAAGCTCTCAATAGGGTTTAGGTCAGGTGAGGAAGGGGCTCATGTGATAATTCTTTAATCTTTGCTGGCCAAGCAGTGGAGAACTTCCATTCATGAGATAGAACTTCCTGCAGAACAATCATGATCTTGTAAACTTGTAGACTGCACTCCAGGCAGGGTTATTTCTGGAATATGACAGCACTGGAGGATCACGGGTTCCTGATAGCTTCACATTTGAGGTTTTAAATTTTGGTAGTTCATTAGCAATTTTTTCTTGAGACCCTGTTGGCTTTTTGCAACAAACCATTTTTTGGCCCATTTTGCTTGACGAGGAAAAGAAGCTGCTTAATAATTCTACTCACCTTAATATAGGGCGTTGATCTCCTTAGGCCCCACCCTCCCTCACATCACCTGATGTGCTTTAATCCAATCAGCATTCAAGTTTATTCAGCTTAAAGTTGGAACCTAATACTTGTGCACACACTGTAGTCTATGCGATGTGGTTAAAGTTCTGTGTTTTCTGGTGCTCTGACTGAAGCCAAGCCTGCAATGAATTACCACCTGCCAGCATACTCAAAGCTTGTGAAGGAGAACAGCTTACCCCACAACTCCTACACGAAGCTCATTCAAAGTCAAGCTGTTTCTGGGTCTGGATGGCTTCATAAGCCTAACGAGGATGCTTAATTAAGGTAGAGGCTTGGAAAACAGCAGCAGGACTGAGACAGAACCTCTTTTGAGAGTGAACAGGACAAAACCCAGAGGGATATGTGGTCCAATTTTTTGTTGTTGTTTCTAAACCTATACCTTCTCCCACAGGTGACCCTCACGGGAGACCTGTGTATGCACCTACAATTCGGATGAAATTGAGTTTTCAGGCAGCGCAAGGTCTGACCATGAAAAAGTAGATGCTATAGCATCAATGTAGAAAAGTAGAAATCAGAAAGACGATGGAGCCACTGTAGATATGGGGTTGTTGAATGAGTTTGATTGGAATCCAGGCTGACGTCCCAGCTGAAGAACCCAGCACCATTTGAGCTTTTTAAATTCTACATAACCCGTTGAAAGTTTTAAATGGATTGCTCCTCAAAAGAACCATCCATTGAACTGAGACATGCAGCCTTTAAACTTGAAGTTACTTTTAAAAACTTTAAACTGATCAGAACTGGCGAAAAACAAAAAAACTAACCAAAAAACTAGGGTTTGACTTTTGAACTTTAAGGAACACTGCATGGCAAAAGAAGAACATATTTTTGACAAAGGGATCTCTTCACTTAAGAGCTTTATACATGGCTCACATGGATGAAATGCTCACAGGCAAATAAGACGCTTGAGTTAATTGTTCCACTTCACTCTCTTCAAAACACAAGTCCACCACTTCCAAATCGTTCAGATCTTGAGAACCACATTTTCTTCATTGCCTATGGTCCATTAATAAACCACTTCCTTGCAAATGCATCAAATGAGAGTCTTATCCAGGTCAGGAACCAAATTTTGATCGTTAAACTAAACTGGCCACCACATCCCAAACTCCTAATCCCAATTCCCCACAAATGTTCAGGAGACGAAACCGGGGGGTTTGAGAGATTTACAATGGGGTTCTGCCCAAGGGTCATTAGGCAGGCTCTGCTTGGCCAGACCTCAGGTGGTGGACCTATAAGGTCAACTGCCTGTGAAGCTCATTTCCAGTGAAAATGTGCAATAGCTGGAGAGGAAGAGGTGCAATGGAGAATCAACCGGGGAGTGATGGAAATTAAATAAAGCGAGGGAAAGTAAGGGGATGGCCCGTGGGCTCCTGAGTAAATAGATCTGAGCAAAATCAAGAAAACACAGGGAAACGTAGACTTCATCTAAAACCAATCCATGAGCTTCGTCTTTAGACGTGATGTACAGAAGCTTATCAGCAGACTGATATACTCAATAATGAACATAAGATATGTATTCAAAACTGTATGGTACAAAATAAAAGGTCAGTGGGTCAAAGTAGGGGGAGGGAAAAAAAAATATGTATATATAATATATATATATTTTTTTTTTGACAGGACCGTGATAAAAAAAAACTTTTTTCTAATAAATATGATTTTACTTTCACTTTAGATCTGAAGTTCTGATTAATGACCTAATAGCTAGACACAAAACCTTGCAACTGAAGGTTTGCCAGTTCAGTAGTTTCATAGTAATTCCTCAATATTGTATTTTCTTACTTGGCCATGGATTTAACAGCATGCAAGAAGCTATAGCTACCTGAACTTTGGATTCAGAATTTAACGCCCCGGATCAGACTGCGCCATATTCGTCTGAGTGACGATGGTCACCATGACAGATTAGATGATCACACTGCCTTGAACTCTTGCAGCGACTCAAGGAAGAGGATAAAGAAATGGTGGCTAGATAAGTGCTCTGTGAGATGCTGTTGATCTAGAGCCCTGAAAAATAAAGGTATGTAGGTCCTGTGGTCCTAATCCTTGGTGTCCCCGAAGAGCACAGTGTGGACCATCTTCATGGAGGAACTCCAGTAAAAACTGTTTGTAAACAAAAGATCAGGTTAAGACCTACATGGAGACTTTGATACTCCTTAAAAAAGAGCTCGAAGAGGCGTTGTTGCCAGTCCTTCATTTCATTGATCCATGCAGCAACAGCAGCATATCTTTGTCATGTTTTACATGTCCCTAACACTCATCCCATTGGCCATAGGAAAGGAACATGTGGTAGGAGTCTTACGGCATCCCAGATGCCACACTGCTGCTCTTAGATCATCCCTCTACTAAAGAGTTTGTCATTCTTATTGTTCACATTCGGGCCAGACGATAAAACCACACCTAAATCTGGCTGAATTTATGTAGTCAGAACCCGACATAAGGTGAAACAGCCGATTTCAATGAGAAATTGGCAAGGTGGAACCAGAACTGTCCAACAGCAAGCTTTGCTACACAGTTATAAGGGTGCTGGTGTCACTCTTTCTTTCTGTTTTTCAGGATGAACGAAGCAGACCGGTGTTTTATAGCAGTTTTACAGCTGCTATTAGGAGCTCAGGCTACAGATCCAGAGAACGGAGGTGGAGATAAGAACAATTCACTACTCTGGGATCTGGCAGACATACCTGTCCCTCTTAATTTGTTCAATAGTGTGGGGAGGACGGAGGGACGAACAACTGTCTCCCATCGCCATAAGACGAGTTTCAGTCTCCATGGATGTCTCCAGTGGACGAATTAATAAACCTCACACGAGATGAAAAGAGCTTCTTGGCTTTGGTTATGGCTAAAAAATCTAGATTTTTATGGCTGATAGGACGGAACTGTCTTCAGTCTGAACTTTCTCAGTACTTTGAGAAAAATATGCGTAATATCTTCAACCAACAGAAAAATAGATTAGGACCTCATTGGCAAAATGTGTGAGAATGATATATATTGGTAATATCTAAAACTATGTGCATCTTGATCAACCTTTAACCCCCAATATATATTTTAACGGAAAGAGGAGAGATCTAGGTGTTGTAAATATTTCTTTCCTCTACATTTTTTTTTGACATGCTTTGAAAGTTAAAGTCTTTTGGGCAAATCGATATAAGTACTGGGGATATTAAAAAAAAAAACCCTACAATTCATAATCAAAACGTCAACATTTTGTGTGAAACATTGTAATAGCGGATGGACAGACATCTGAAGGCATTTTCAGTTTACCAAGTCAACCCTGGAATGTGACAGATATGATCACGGACTGCAAACGCGTTTGTTTTTTTCTGTCTTCATCGCGAAGGGATCCACTGCTTATAATAGAACAGTGTTTTCCCTGAAATGAGATAATAGAGGTTAGACTGAAAAACTGAGGAAAGGAGCCAATGGTGGCAGTTATATGATACTGTGGACTCCAAACTGGCATGTCTGTGGTTTTCAGAGACTTTTTCTTTTTTTTGGAAAAGGCAACAGATGATGGGGTTGCTTCTCAATTCTGGAAAAAAAAAAAAAAAGAACATACTATAAAGAGTAAAGGCTGCTGCAGTGGTTCTGTATTTTAGGAAGCTAAATGTGCCTAAATGTCTAACATGCATATTAAGTTTTATCAGACATGACAGCTGCCTTGATGGGAGAAAGGAATTATTTGTCCGTCTTGGCTCCTCTAAACAACGAGCCAGACAAAGGCCAGCAACCACAGGCTATGCAAAAGTCCCCACAAAGCAGCAATTTCGTTCCTCTGAAATTACAGATTAACATATTATATGCTATTTCATACACCACCATCTAAACAAGCAGTTGTTCTCTCACAATGCGATTAATTGAACTGAACCGTCACAGGTCCAGAGCAAAGGAATGGGATGTGCTGCCACCTGGTGTTTATAAGTAGTAGCATTATTACCAGCTTACGCCAACAGCGGCGTTCTCTTCATCCAGCGTCGACTCAAATATAATTACATTTTAAATGCTGCCCTCAACGACTAATAATCGCAATATTATCGGAATCAAATTCAAAAATTCAAAGTCGCTTCTTTCTGAAGGAACATGCTCAGCTTTAAATGCAATCCAGCAAGGTTTCAGAAAAAAAATAGAACATTTATTCATCTTTTTTTTGATAAATCTCTCACATTTAAATTTAGGAGATAACCGAAACCATCTCTAGTGCAATTTAAGTCATGTCAGTCGTGTTTTCGAATAATGTGGAACATCTTTCAAACAAGCAATCCCTCACTGAACTATGAGTAAGCCACAAATGAAATTCCTGAGTCAGTCTTTGAGCCTACGTGCTGAGCTTTCAGAGAAAGAGGGTGTCAAGTTTACCTTGAGATGCTCTAAAAGTACAGACAGCATCTTCCCGTCTATCTATTCTAGTAGTGTTTGAGTATTTATCATAGCCAGTTCGTCATCGTTCACCCACTGCTCCTCCACAGCTGACGAAGCAGATTGGCGACTCAGATTGGGCGGAACGGTACGCACTGGCTGGGGGGTCCGTGACCTCCTGGGAGGGTTAAACGTCTTCTTGACACTAGGGGGGGTGACAATGCTCAGAGGATTGAGGGGTGGTGGGGAGGGAACACGTGACAGGTAGTCTATGCCTCGCTTTCTTTTCAAACTCTTGGGGTCTTTCATCTCAGGAGTTTGGACAGGGGGTGCAGAGATTCTCCTGGACACTGGTGTGAAAGGGGAACAAACTCTTGACAGCTGGGGTGTCCCCTAAAAATATTGAAACAAAACTGCACTTAAAAAAAATCTTAACCTTTAAATCAAGAATATTTCCACTTCAAGTTTTTAACTGATGATTTAAGGGCATGATATCAAGTCAGACCCAGTAACATTTTATATGATGTTTTAGTCAAAAACTGACCACACAAAAGAAACGCTTTGATGCTGAAACAGTAAATAAACTCACATATATCCTACTGTTTGGCTTTGGCAGGGATTGCAATCCAGGAGTTCTGGGGGACTGTCCAGACTTCAAGTTGCCTGTTGGAATCAGGTTTGAGAGCTTCTCCTCTGCCATTCTGAAGAAATGTTCATAATTCTGTAGCGGCAAAGGAAGACGAAACAAAGGAATCAACTAAACCAGAGCCTGCATGAACCTTCTGAGCATGCAGAGTAAAATATCAAACTGTGGGCAACGCTAGAATGAACAGAAAGGTAGTCAGAAGAAAAATACTGCTTCAAAGAAACCAGAACTAAACCATTGTTTCTTTGACTCATTCAGCGCTTTACTTTTGACACAAAGTTAATCATTCCTGATTTCAAAGGAAACAGTCACTATTTTCATGGAGAGCAGTGTCGCCTCATTGTGAGAAGGTCTCGGTTTTATGGAGGTTGAAGAGTTTACATTTTCTCTCCCTGTATGCAGGGGTTTTCTCCAGGTGCTCTGGTCAGATCAACTGGAGTTCCCAGAATTGCCCTCTAGGTAAGAGTGTGTGTTTCCACCCTGATACGTTGGCAACCGATGTAGCTTTTCTCCACCATTTGCACGCTCCAGCACCACCCACGATCCTACAAATGGTTGATGCAATGAATGATGTTTAAACCACACAGAATACCTGAACAAAGTTCATCAGATGAGCCACAGCTTCCTGCATGTGGACTTCCTTGGGGTTTATGGAGAACAGTGCATGTTCTCCAGCATAAAGCCTGGGAACAGGCCCAGAGACCTCCTGCAGCTGCAAGTTGCTTATAGCCAGCAGAGCTAATGGCTTCACCAGGTCATCCAGGGCTTGCTGAACGAGGCTACTGAAGCTCTTCACAGAGACAAAGTCAAACTTGTCATCCACCATGTACAATACTGGAGAAGGACCTGCAGAGAGGAGCAGACTGAAATGAACATTTATTGGGCAGCGGTAGCCTAGCGGTTAGGGCGTTAGCCGCATGATCGGAGGATCGGGGGTTCAAACCCCTTCCCAATAGGTTGCCCTGAGGTACCCTTGAGCAAGGTACCGTCCCCATCACTGCTCCCCGGGCGCTTTCAATAGCTGCCCACTGCTGCACGGGTTTGAGTGTGCATGGGTTAAATGCAGAGGTCCAATTTCGTTGTGGTTCATGTGTGCTGTGCCGTGACCTCGCAATGACAAGGGTAGTCACTTTCACTTTCACTTATTGAGCATTATGAAAGTGAAAGTCATTGTGAAACGCAGCACAGCACAACACAACGAAATTCAACCCATACACACACCGTGCAGCTATTGAAAGTGCCTGGGGAGCAGTGACGGGGATGGTACCTTGCTCAAGGGTACCTCAGGGCAAACTACTAGTGAGGGAATCGAACCCACCATCTTCCGATCTGGGGCAACTCCATAACCAGTAGGCCACCGCTGCCCCAATTATGCATCTACTTATGATTATGTATCTGATCTACATCAGAAATGAACCAACCTTGTCTATCCACAATAGAGATGACGAATCCGACAATATCCACCTCTCCGCACGGAGAACTGAATCCAGGATTCTGCACATCCCTAAAGCTTGATAATCGTCTTGCAGGAAAGCGTGTACGTAACCACACCGGACAAACCTGTTTTAAAATGATCAAGTGAATCACACAATTCTTTCTACTAAGGCACTGAATTGAAGTAAAACACTGTAGAAATAAGATGCAAGACACAGTTTCCCAGAATTCTTAGACCAAGTTCTCTCTTCAGCCACCACATAATATCAGCATAAGAACCACATCACCCAGTCTTACCGCTACGTCCTGAAACTGTGTTTTCTTGGTGGTGGTGAACTGGATACTCGCCGTACCAAACCGTTTCTTGCTCTCAGATGTGGCCAGATGATACGCCTTGTACCTGCAGCCCTCTCTTAGTAAAGAACGCAACTCAACAGAGGGCCTCCAAATATTCAGTGTATATACTGTGATGCAAACAGACAGTTGGTTAGGCCTAATAGCTTCAGCATGACAAGCAGAAAAAGAGCTGTCGTCAATACAAATCAAAACCAACGCCATGTAGAAATCATAAGCATGAGATGACAAAGTGAGATGACAAACACACAGCAGTCGTGGGTGGTGTTTGTTTGACTGCAGCGTTTGGCATAGTAGCTAAAAACACAAGCCTCTATGCATATTGCTTCTATCAATTCTTTTTACAGTACATCATCTGAACTTTAGACGATGATGATAGTAAATAAAATCACCGCGGTTGCCGTTTTGGCCCATGAAGTCAGAGATGGCGAGTTTCCAGACTGGAGTGACGTCTCTGTTGGGACAGCCGCCCTCAGCCTCTTTCAGAGCCCTGTGGATACGCTCCTGCAGCTCCGCCTGCCTCCTCTCAACAACACTACGCCTGTAACTGTTCACAGCCTCCATCTGGCCTGCACTCAGGTGGGTCTGCGCAAAAAACAAAAAGATAAAATGAATTCAAGTGCTCAAAAGGCTACAGTCCCAGAGCACATGTTCAATTTGTAAGGTAAGCAAATAAAGAGTATGAAAAGATAAAAAAGTAAAAGCAAAGGGCCACTAGACAACATTTATAGTGTAGTTACAATGGTGAGAAGTCAAGAAGTTGGATATAGTAGGCACTGAATGTACAGTCAAGTTCTTGAAGGTGATGTGATGAGTGTGATGGAGTGGCCAAGTTTTGAAGGTTAGAAGGTTTAACCCAGTTAGAGGGTCTCCAAAACAGCAGGTATTTTGGGGTGTACCCAGTGCCTGTGGAAGGAAGCCCATCCTAGCAAGCCTACAGAGCTAAAGCGACAAAACTCCTGAAAAATAATTTTGCTGCATAAATGTAGTCCGGACAGAGGGGCCAATGCTGATATGTGAGGATCAGAACTGGACCGTGAAAAGTAGTGAAATGAAGAAGTGAAAGTGGTCAGTTTTTCTTTGAATCTTGGATGGAAGGATGCGTGCGTGTTAGTAAGCACCACCACCTTCTTTCGGCTGCTCCCATTTACGGGTTGCCACAGCGGATCATCCACTTTCATTTCTTCCTGTCAAAGCACCACCAACCTGAACATTATTGCAGACCAAGAAACTGTATTCCCCTCACGGCATTGGCCTTTTCCCAACACGATCCACACTGCAAACAAATTTTCAGCAATGGTTCGAAGAACATAAGAGTTCCAAGTGTTGACCCACAAAGTTCCCAGATCTCAAACTGATCGATCATCTACTGAATGTACAAACACGTCCAGTGCAGGGAGGCCCTACCGCAACTTGCTTGACTAAGAGGATCAGGATGTGAGACACTACAGCTCTCCTTCAAAGGTCTAAAGACCATAACTAGAGCAGCTCGAGCTGCTCTGATCCCCCGACTTGCACAATGTTTGCCAGGTATTTTTATTGTTCTGGCTGATCATGTGCAGAGATTAACAGCAAAGTAGGATCCACAGAGGAAACCGAACTTAGATTTAAAAGTTTTAGCACTTCACCTCTGCATAAGCTGGGTCACTCTCCATTGCACTGTACAGCTCTTCCCCATCCTGGAGTTCTTCAACCTCATTACGATGAAACCGCTGTCGTGTCCTGACTTTCTTCTTTTCTGCACCAGCAAGTTTGTACAACAAAGGTTTAAACATCACCGCTTAAGATAAGCAATGAATTTGAATACCGTGCAGCTGAGTGGTTTAGCAAGACGTTGTGTATTCAGAGTAAAACCTAATATATCGGCTCAGCAAGGCAATATGTATCATGCAAGGCATTCAGCTATACAGTATGACCTCTTACTAATCAAGTATTGTTTATTTTGTAGTGTAGATTATATACAGCATAATACCAGTTTATATAGTACAAACTATTTTCCTAGTCTTTTTATTGTAGTTTGACACATCCATTCGTTCTCTTCCAGTTAAATCATTTATATATTTTTAAAAAGTCTACATGTCTATTCGTGCCTCTGTGTATTTGTACAGTAGTAACCTAAATAATATCCTTCAGGAGTCACAAATAGTTTTTTCCCCAAAAAAAACTCACAGAAAGTGAAATGAAAGTGACTATTTTGTCATTGTGAAACACAGCACACCGTAAGCTGCAACAAAATTTTACCTCTGCTATTCACCCATGCACACAGTACAGCAGGAGGCAGCTATTTAAAGCACCGCGGGAGCAGTAATGGGTAAGGTACCTTGCTCAAGGGTACCTCAGGGCAATCTACTAGTATGGGATTCGAACCCATGGCCTTCCGATCCTGTGGCCTAGCCCCTAATCACTAGGCCACCGCTGCCCCTTAAGGTAATACCTAAAGCTACAAGGGGAATCTGGGAAATATGAAGTACACAGGCAGCGCGGGCAGCGGTGGCCTGGTGGTTAGGGAGTCGGCCACAGGATCCGAAGATTGTGGGTTCAAACCCTTACTAGCAGGTTGCCCTGAGCAAGGTACCATCTCCATCACTGCTCCCTGGGTGCTTTCATAGCTGCCCCCTGCTGCACGGTGTGTGTTTGTGCATGGGTTAAACGAGGAGGTCCAATTTCATGTGGTTCACTGTGTGCTGTGTACTCACAACGTGAAGTGTGGAAAAGTGTAGTCACTTTCACAGTATAGAAAGAAAGTATGCCGTGTAAACAACAAACCCAATTCTAGGCATATTATTTGGGAGGTTTTCTCATCAACAACCTTCGAACAGAAAATCAATAAGCCATAATTCGGTGCTTGACTGTGTCCGTAACACCTGATTTGACTCAAACTAATTATAATGCTTGCGCTGTGTACCTTCCTCCTCTTTTTCAAACTGGGCTTCTATCTTGGAGAGCAAGAGCTCCATTGTCTTTTGCTTGGCGCCGCTGTGAAGCCTGGCTTCTCTGTCTTCAGCTCGCTCATTGCGAAACACAAACACTCCCCCAGACTTCTTCTCCATCCACTATTTATAAAGAAAACAGAAACAGAAAAAAATGAAGCATCAGACTGATAGCACTGAAAAAGTCCACATTCTACACCTTTAAAAACAGTGTGAAAAAGTTAAGGAGACGGCAAATAAGGATGATTATAAAAATGAATAAAAGCAAACGATGAGCAGAAGAGAGAAAGTGTCACACAGTACCTGAGTGGGGTAGCTCCTCAATACGATCATGTCCACACAGCCCACTATGCCTCCATTAGGAAACAAAGAGGAGAGCGAGAGCTTGAAGGGCCGAGGATCTTTATAAAACCCCAGCTTGGTGTCCCAACGGACTCGTCTTGTGCTGTTTGCTGAAATCTGAAAAAACCCACAGTAACAGAGCTCAGCGTGGGAGAATGACCTAAATGCATTCAACCAACTGAGCAATTTACTAAAGCAGCTAGAAACTTCAAACACGAAAACAGACATTTAAGTTAAGGGGTTGTAGGGGTTATTAAACTTGTTTACTTTAATAAAAACTGCATTTAATTCATTTTTATTTTTAACCGAACTAAAATTATTTTAAAACAAGTACAAACTGACTTAAATGTAATATTACCCATATTAATCATAACTGAAGTGTTACGGTTCATCTTTTAACGGTCCAGTCCTCCTTTCGTGGGCCACAGTTCAGACTGTAACACAACTTGACTTCTAATTTAACCACCAATAAGGTTTAGATTTATTTTTACAAAATCATTGTCAGATAAAAATACATTATCAGTTCCTTTCAACAAGCACATCTCTCAGCACGCTCGCTCATATTTCGAGGATCGGAGAACATTTTTTGACATGTTGGTTCAGAACCATCACCAATCGAATGTGATGTGAAGAGCATTATATTCACTACATTGATTCATTATTAGTAAACTCCCGAATATTGGCTATAATGACTATTACCTTAAGCATGAGACAATCAGGTGCCTCTAGAGGAGAGCAAGCATCTTGAGAGCCTATCAGCTCTGCTCCGTGGATCATGACTTTCCCTCCAACTCTGAGGCGACCCTTTTGGAACATGGCAGAGAGTGGAGGGTCCAACAGAGCTTTAATGGAATACCAGCCGTCAGTAAGCCAGATGATTGCAGGAGGTGATTCAGACTTGGCCTCAGTGGTGACCACAGCTTCCTTTGCCTCCACATCACTGTGGTCAGCAATGCCACATACACAAAGTACTAATGTCTTGGCCGCGGTGTCATCCCTTTCTAGGATTCTCTTCAGAGCTGATCTCCGACTGTGGTCCACTTCGACATCATATCTAAAAATACATTGAAATTATAATCAGAGGTTTTTCCTTCCAATATTTTTGTCTTTCTTCCGATTTAATTTGTTCCCAACCCCGTTATAAAGTTAATGCACTGTGCAAACATACATCTTTACAATTAATACAACTTTACTATAACACCTAACTTTCAGTACCTGAATTTAAGCTGAAAAAGAACTTGTTCTGGAGTCAGGCAGCGGCTTCCCATCACTTCTGGGAACGCTCTTTCCATGCAGGCCTGTTTCCACACAATCCACCGATAGTGATTGAACACCCACGCTTCACTTATCAGTCTGGGGTCAACACCTGGGGTGTCGCACAGTGCTCTAACACGGGACAAGAAAGTAAACTTAACACCTCGGGGAAGTTCCCAGTTGGGACAAATACACTACCAGCCTAATTTTATATAGAATGGAACGTTTTGCTTTTATTCATTTCAGAATTTCAATGAAGAGATCAAATGAAGAATTAACACAGTTATGAAGGGAGACCAAAATAATATATATTTTTTTTCTCTCATGGGGGCTTTTTTCACCAAATATGCTGGGTCTACTAAAAATTACTTTTTGAAAATTTCCAGAGGAAAATGTCCAACTATGAAAACTGTACATACACAATTGTACATGACTGGCAGTGTGTGAACCCAAAAACACAAAAGCATTTGACAAACATCTGCATTTCTCAAGTCTCAAGCACTCGCCTGCAGAATTCCTCCTTGCCCATAGTTCCTTTGTTATCTGGAATCAGCCAACCACCATCTGCCAGCTGGACACCAGCATTCTCTATGAAAACCTCACGTTTGAAGAAGTCATCAAAGTGGAACCTGAACGTCTCTGCGTTTTCAGCTGTGACCTGGGAGACGTTGCAGTGTACACCATGCTGATACAGCTAGAAACAAAATATGAAGAAAAGCCTCACGCTTTGTGGTAAGAGTTATTTCAAACAGTAATATTGTGAAAATGATAAAGTAACTTTAAAAAACAAAGGGCACCTCTTTTGGAGTGTGCTGGAGTGGGCACTTATACCCTACAGCCTCTCTCAACGATACCCTTGTCACCCCAGATGTCTTAGCCAGGAAAAAACTGCCAGGCAGAGGTCGAATGTTCTGTCGCTTCTTTTTTCTAATCCTCATACTCTGCACATCTCTTGCAAACCCCAAGGACTGCTGCCAGGTTTCTGTAACATTGAGCATCCAAACAGTACTTTAGTGAGATAAGTGCGTAAATAAAATAAAATAATTTTTTACAGACTTAAAGCAGCTTAGAAGATTACCTTTCGCTTCGCATGTTACAGCAGCCCCATCTTCCAACTTGACACCGGTCACAACTTCTCTTTTGTTCTTGATCTCCTCACAGTCGTGTCCCTCAGCTGTGTGGGGCTTCACCTCTGGGATAGTCTTTTTGTTTTCACAAACTGGGACGGATGAAGAGTCAGTAGAATCAAGCAGTGAGCTCCTGCTTTGTGAAACCGTGACGTCCTTTTTAAATGGAGGAATGAACATGCTTGACACTTTGACTTCTTCACTGGGACCAATATTCTTTTGTAGCTCTGGCTCAATATTCTTTCGAAACGGAGGTACAAACATCACTGCCTTGGGATCTAATGGTCCACTTTTTTGACCACGAGAAACAGTCTCGAGGTCTGATTTGAGCATTTTTTTATCCATGGCATTCCTAAAGTATGAAAAAAAATATCTAGTCTATCTCTATGGTCATTTTAATTGCATGATTTTGTTACAATATTGCAGGCCAACATGCTTACTGACGACACAAGAGGTTAAAGTGTAATTACCCATTGAGAGAACTCACCTAGACGGGTGAGTAACGTATGGCTTCAAGTTGTACTTGAAGACTTTTCTGTCACTTAGAGTTCCTGTAAAGATGACAAATTGAACTCAGAAATAACTTTAGATCACAATAACCGATTTAAATGCCACTGAAATGCCAAACACTCACCATTGGGACTGCTTTTCACAGGAGCACAAATTCTTTTCCCATCTGAAACCTGGTTGAACTCTGAAACGAGTCTTCTTTTTAAAGGAGGAGGACCTTTATTAACAAAATAGGAAAATCATACAAGATGCAGAAGAAATAAATACATACTTCAATGGCACCAAACCAAAAATGGGTTGTAACGTCTTGGTCATAGGCCTCACCTGTCAAATCATCATCGGACAACCGTTTTCTTTCTCCTGTCTTTGTGTCTAAAGATCTCTGCTGTGGTTCAGCAGAACATTTGTGAATGCCAGAGTCTTCCATAGTTTCTGAAAGTGCGCAGTCGAAATCATCCTCCAATAACGCTTTGGTGCAAGCCATAGCTTCCTGCTCAAAATACTTCTGCTGAGTCACAGTGCACCCATTAATATTCAACGAATGACGATTCAGCAGGGAAGAATCAGCTTGCACAGACTGTGGTGTAAATGAGGACGCAGTATCTTTGCTCTGTCCAATCCTAACGCTTTCTGGCACCACTGGTGGACGCTTCTCATTGCTTTTTAAAGATTCAGTCTTAACTTGATGCTGGTCCTCTTGTATATCACAATCCCTGAACATTTCAAAAGCTGCCTGGAGGGCTGATTTTGACACGGCCACACCTTTTCCACTGGCTGTGTTAAAACCAAAATTCCCCACCTTTAATTGATCACGCTTTGAGTTTTCTGCCTTCAGTATCTCAGACTTCCCTTCAGGTTTCACAGCGATAGATGGAACGGACTTGCTCAGACTACATAAAGCTTTGTTGAAAGAACTCTTCTGTTGCTCTTTCTGTAGAGGTAAGCAGCTTTCAACCTCATGTACATCAGATGAAATGTCATCACAAGCTGGAAATTCAGTTTTAGTCTCTTCTGACGAAGCATCTTTGCTGGTAGCAGGGCTGAAACCTCTGGGCAGAACAGGGCCCTTTGCAGAAGTCAAAACACTTTCACTGGCTACACTTTCCGTTTCATAACGCAAAAGACGACTCTTTGCCTTTTCCAGTGCCTCGTCAGATATGGCGACTTTATTTCCACTTGCAGTACAAAAGCCCCAGTTATGTCCTTTGACAACAGCCTCTGTTTGGGGATTGCTCTTGTCTTCAGAAATTTCCATTGTCGTCTCACAAGGTGAAGCATCACTTGATTCATCAAACACAGCTTTAGCTCTCTGAACTGCTTCTGCTGAAACAAATACCGCTTTACCACTTGCTGTACTGAAACCACAGCCAGATGCGGATTGAAGGACCTCAGCTGAGGTTTTAGTGAATTCCCTCTGGGCATATTTATTTAGAAGTGTGGGTTCTTCTTTTAGACTGTCTTTTTCAGGCAAATGTACTGCGTTTCCCGCAACTGCCTTGAATTCATAGCTATTTATCACACTCAGGGTGTCTTCACTGGCTTGAGGATTATCAGAGCAATCAAGATCACAGTCTTTGAACTTAGTCTTTGACTTGATTGACACTTTTTCTAAAAAGTTCACTCCTTTACCGATCGCCATCTTGAACCCGTTAACGAATGTATTGTGGCTTCTTTCTACTTCTGAATCCAATTCTGAATCCGCTCCATTGGATTTTGTCTTATCTGGGACATCTGCACCGTCAATGTCTTTAAAAAATGTCTTGGAGTTTTCAATAGCTCTTGCTGTAAGGGTTACTTCCTTGCCACTGGCCATTTTAAACCCACCACTCTGTTCAGACTTGGAAGCGTAACATTGGCTCACATTCTGCATCATCTCGGTGACTTCTTCAGAGTTTTCATCTTTACTATCCTTTGTTAAAGAATCAGACATCTTTGAACGATGTAGGTCAACCAACAAATCTGAGCGATTATGCAATGACGTTCTACTAGGATTGGCAGCTTTTGTTTTGGGAGGGGCTTTTAATGAGAGTGCAGCTTCACGCTTGGAAGCTTCTTCACGGTTTAAACCTTCATTTAAAAGTTTTTTTGCATTCTGAAGGGATTTCTCCGACACCTTTAGGTCTTTCCCTCCAGCAGTACTAAACCCAAAATTCACTATTTTATTCTTGAGCAAATCTGGTCTATCATCTTTTTCGCCTTGAGCAGAATCCAGACTGGCTGCGATGCATGTTGGTTTGAAAGTTTCCGCTTCTGTTGCTACCCAGCCTGTGTTTCCATGACGAAGATTTTCCTCTGACCTTGGTTCAAGTTCAACTTTTTCTTTACAGTAAAGTAAACCATCCCTGCAAGCTACATGAGAATTCTCAGCTGCATGGTGGTCATTTGATTTTTGATTTTGTTCAACTGTAACTTTCCTGTGGTTGTACTTGGGACCAAAGTTTCCTTCACTGTCCTCCAAATCTGCAAAGAGGCTCCTTGCTTTGCTGAGATATTCCTCAGAGACGCACACAGAATTTCCTCTAGCTGTTTTAAAGCCAACACAAAATGACTTGTTTTCTTCTCTTGTGTTAGTCTCGACTTTGAAAGCCTTTGCCATCTCTTTACCATCTGACCTCAAAGTCAAACCATCATCAGTCAAAGAAAGGTTTGCATCTGGTGTTTCCTGTGGAACATGGCATGCCTTGCTTATATTTATACTTTGGATAAATACATCTTCATGTACACTGTTTGGGACTGGGGTGTGCTGATTAGGCGTATCTGGCTTCGCATGACGCTTTGTGGACACTTGTCGTTCCACATCACAGTTAAAACTGTCATCAAAGTCAATACCAGAAAGTATATCAGGATCCCAGTCTCTGCTATCCGGCAATTTTGAACCGAGCCTCGCTTGTCTAAACTGAGTAAATTCATACTGGCTGTCTCCTTCCTCCAACATACTGCACAGTTCCGTTACATCAGCTTTCTGTGATGCTGTCAAAAAACAGTTCCCCTCAACCTTATTATGGTCAGAATGGTTGCTTTTGAAGTCAAATTTAGGAAGTCTGGCATTTTTCACGTTTTGGACTTCCAACTCATCAGCATTTGGTGAATATAAAGCAGACTTCTCTTCCTGCAACTGCTTGAAAATGTCTTTAGCTTTCTCAAGATTAATAGATGAAACAGTAATAGTTCTGTTAGAAGCTGTTCTGAAACCAGATTCATTGGATGGCACAATACAAGAGTCTTGAATAGGTTCTGCACCAACCACTGAACTTGCATCTGATATAAGATTGGAGGTTTTTCCACCAGGTTTTAGTCCATGAACATCTCTTTCTGGAGATTTAGCTACTACAGGGCTTGATAAAACTGGGTTCTCTGATGCTTTAGCAGGCTTAGCTCCGTGCAAACTAAGTTGCTGTTCTTCCAAATCATCCAATTTTGCTTTAGCCTTCATGATAGCCTCAGGTGGCACTAATATAATCGTATTATTTGCGGTTTTAAAACCAGCGTAATGACCTTTGGTGCCACTACTATGTGCTTTAATAAGATCAGATAAGATGCCAGGACAATCCTGGTCATGTTTAGGACTTCCAGAGGTCTCTGTTGTCGGCAAATGCAAAAGGTTGATGGTTTCCTTTGCATATTGGTTTCCAGATTCTGTGCGAGTTTGAACTTTGCTCATTTTTGCCCTCATAACATGCTCGCTGTGGCCATATTTTTTGCTTGGTGATTTTTCCACGTTGACTTCCTGAGTGAAATCTTCTGCAAAAGCTTTGCAAAGCTGCGTCATATCAAGGCCGTGGTCCATGTTGAGACCTGCCGATTTAACCTCTTTTTTAACAGCAGTTTCTCCTCGCTCTTCCACCGAGCCTCCAGTGTCCTCTGTGTAAACATCACCTTCAGTGCGTATGGATCCATCAGCAAGAGGTGTAACCCCATAGTGTTTATCAGTCAATACTTCTGCAAAAAGAGGGCAGAAAGAGGCAGTTTGTGGATTTCAAGTGAAGTTAAATAAATGGAAAAAGAGCGGTAGAAGACTCTTACCAATAACTGGGTGCAGGAGCTTGTCTGGTGTGGCATTCTGTGTTTGTTCTTTACTTGACAGATATGGACTTTGCACTCGATACACAAACTTCCTAGTTTTTCTGGAGAAAGTCAATGTAGGAGAAGCAGCCAACAGAGAACTTCTTAGCTGAGATTTCTCTGGATATGAATCAGGACACCACCTCGCTTTCTCAACAGTGCAAGAAGAAAACTGGCTAGGTTGTGAGACATGCTCTTCTTTATTTCTGTTAACTGATGCAACACCCCCGTCTATTTGCGCGAATTCAGAAGTGCAGCCTTGCTTCGCCTTCAAGTCCGACACGTCCGATAAACTCAGCGGAGTCCACTGTGAAAAGTCTTTGTTTTTAAGGGGACTTTCAAGTGTGGCACTGTTATCAAAAGGCCCCATTTCCTGATCCACTTTCGATGCCAAGGACTGGTCTGTAGAGCACTCGGTTTCCTTTGCCACGCTGTTCACTTTCTTTTTCATTCTCTCTTTGGTTTTAACCCGTCGCAATGCTGAACTACTATTGCTGAAAAAGATAGACAGGACATCATCTGCGCCATCAAGGACGCTCTCCACAGTGTTGCGGACATCGCCGTCCTTTATCGCATCCGGCACTTTCTGCCTCCAGAGAGCATCCATATTGTCAAATGATTCATCTGATGTTTGCCCACACTCCTGAACATTCACATTTATTAGTGTTGCTGAAAATACACAAACACACACACAGAAAAACTGTCAAAAACATGATCCTTTGAATAGCTTTCATGCTGGGCGAATGCTTCACAATATTTTGTTAACTGTGGTAAAAAAATAAATAAATAAAAACTAATATATATATTTTTTAAAATCTCAATAAATCATGGTCATTGTTTTTTAGTGTTTCAAACACTGCTAAACAAACTCAAAGTAAACAGTGCGGAACCCTTCTTTCTGAAACTTGTTCAGCGTTCTCTACAAACAGACCATATCCACGATCATCATCTTTCGGCTGCTCCCGTTTAGGCGTTGCCACAGTCGATCATCCGTTTTCATTTCTTCCTCTCCTCTAGAGGAAGAGGAACCTGATCTAACCTGATCTGTCCCTCTTATATGCTCATTCCACAATATGCTTGTAAAATATATGATTATAAATATAATATCGATCATTCCCCTTTTCTAGATCAGAACTCCTACAGGCTACATCAAGGAAACGAGAAATCTATCAAACTAACCCTTGTGCTGTGCAGTGGATGTGCTTTCACATGTTGATTCAGTCCCTTTTGAGAGTGATGGAAACAGCTTTCTTACAATCTGCAGTATAGAAATGACATAAAAACACAACCCCACACATTAAATACACTGGGAACTGAAAGTGGTTGAACTCGGAGATATACAGATATCCACAATGTAAATTTATCAACAAGTGAATACTACAAAATGAATGGATTTGTAAGACAAAAACTGTTTTTAGCCACTTACAATGACTTCTTTGTCTCTGAGCACACTTACTGGTGAAAGTTGGGCTTCTTTTTTGGCTGTTGAGCAGACATTCAACACTTAACAACAGTTTGTTTTGTTTTCAATCTCATAAAACACAGGATGACAGAATAATGTCCACACTTACTCAAAATAACTGTAGGGCTCAGTGCTGACGGTGTGTTAAAGGAACTGCTCCAAGACAGATCAGGATTTAACTGAGCTCCAAGGCTCTCTGAGATGCGTTTTGCAGATGCATTTTGAACCTAACAGGGTTTTACATTGATGAGTAAAGCAGAGACTAGACTACGGCTGCTTTTTAATTATGAAATGGTACGATCTTCACAGAAAGTAAAATTGGGGAAAATGAGATCTAATTATAAACCTTACCAATGATGGTGGTGTGTCAAGGAAACCTGTGACAACAAATACAACACAAAAAAAAAAAAAAAAAAAAAAATAAAATAAATAATGGCAAGTTAGCTTGTCTATCTTATGGGGGAAAAAAATAAATGTAAAAAAAAAAAAAAAAATGCAGCTCCTCACCAAAGTAGTCGTTTTTCTTCAGTGATACATGGTCTTTTTCAAATCTCTGGCTAGTGAGATAAAGAGAGAGTTAATTTCACAGGTTTGACTGTAAATTCACACTATGAGCAGGGAGTTTGTTATAGCAACTGAAGGACGTTCATTTTCTACTTAACCCAGTGGCCAGGAGTGGCAAGACCCGGTGCAGTGCGTTTTGAGTGGTAGGGACTGTAAAATGTTAAAATAAACAAACCTAATAAGCAGCTATGATATAACTAATTGGAGGAGTGGCAGGTTTATGAGCAATTTATGATGCGTTCCTGTTAAAGTCCTGTTCGCTGCAGGTCAAATAAAGGCCACAATGAAAGCAATTACCTCTCACTTATTTATAGCAGAAAGAAACATTTAGAAAGATGCCAGACAGAATGAAAAGCTTGCTTTAAATGGGAAATTCAATTCATTGGCTATAAACAACACCACAATGATCATCTCCTTGTGGTCGATTAGCACAAATACGAGTCACTGCACTTTTCTTTTGCAGCAATGCTGCTCTCACTGCTCATTAAGTTATAAATAAATGAAGTCTTCATAACCGTACCTGTCTTTTGCAGAGCCAAACAGACACGGGCTGGAGTCTGTCCAGGGCAAAACTGACAACGGGGTCTCTGGGTATGAAGAAATTAGTATCTCTCAGTGAAGGTGTAGCATCTTCATATTATACATCATGAAAATCATTTTAGGATTAGGTTTAATCTGAATCTGGGGTGTTTAACATGATGGCATTAAAACTACACAGATGAGGGGAGAAACATTCAGACGATATGTAAATACGTCCACATCATATTTAAACAAGGTCATGTGACCGTCTAAATGCAGTAGGAACAACAGTGACCCAGAAAATCAGAAACATCAGTTCTCGGAGACGGAGAGGCACGAGAGGAGAGAAGATGGATGCTTCAACAAGACTAAAAGACAAAATATCCTAATAAACTCACAATGTGTCTGGCCAGAATCGGTAACTGGATGAATGCAAATTTTCTAAAACTAAATAAAAAAAAAAAAAAACACAAACTGAAATTCTCATCGTTGAAAATAAAGCAAAGAAAGTGCAGGTGCTAAAAGAATTCGGGAAACTAGCGTTACGTTTACAGTACGAAATCAGAAACTGCCGGTGGAGGGTGGAGAGCCTTCTTGGTGGAGATGTCCTGGGTGCAACTTCCGACTCCAACTTGTATATTAAATCACGCATCGAAAGGTTATAAAAGCTGCTTTCTTTCACTTAGAAATATTTTTAAAAATTAGAGCTAATCACAAACAGAAGGATGCAGAAAAACTTATTATTATTAATATAGCATTATTATTATTTTTATTATTAGTATTATTATTATTATTAAGTGTGTCAAAGATGAAGGTGCTGCCTTTATGAAGATATGGAGAATTTGTTTTTAATTGATCGTAAGTATCTCTGATCTATACGATCTCAGTCCGTCTAAGATTTGGATCATTTTTCCACACAAATTCATTTAAAAAACATTCTGACCTAAATCACCATCATTCGCTCTGCTGCTCTGTAAAATTGCTACCTGAGCCTGGAGACTGTGCGAGAACTGAATTAGGAGATTGGGGTCTTCTGTTCCTGAATATTCTGGGTGTCGACGACTTCTGATTGTCCGAGGCCGGGGTTTCCACTGGTGCTCTGAACATCCCATCATCTTTATCCGATGAGACCTCCTCCTCCTCCTCCTCCTCAACAGCAACAGAGCAAAGTCCATCTTTAGCTGCTTTTGCAGTTAGCTCCTCAAACCAGTCTGGATTCAGAGGCCCTAGCTCTAGGATAAGGGTTAGCGATAAAAGGGTTAAAGGGAGAATGCGATGCTGAAAATAAAGTCTCTAACGAGTATGTTATCAACTTACCTGTTTCAATTTGATGTAAAAAGTCTTCAATCATATTTCCCAGTGTTGTTCTGTGTAAACTGTTAGAGAAAACAAAGCAGAAGAGCGAAGGTCGTCACAAAATCAGTAAAAATGCATATACACAGAAACAGCAGGCTGCAGACTACACCGTCTCTCACTCCAGTATAAGAGTAAGAGTGAAAATGTCCCAATTTACACAATTCCAACACACTACATTAGTGAATGTATTTAGTAGGGTTACATACTAGTTTAATAATCTTTTGTGCTATAGTTTGTGATCTGGGATTCTAAGTGTAAAAGGTTTAGAAGACTTCACTTTCACAGTCTGCTTCACATCTCAGACACCTCTAACCTCTGTTGGCTCAGGCCTGGAGAAGAACGAAACACTGAAGCACAATGTCATCCTAAGCTTGTGAAGGCAAATCCAGACAAAAGTGTATTGCTTTGTACAGCTGAGCCCCGTTGCACAAGTTAAAGACAAGCTAGAAAGATGAAAAACTCCCTAAAGCTGGAGAAAGACACACTGGGAGGAACCAAGGGGAAGTGAAGTGAAAGTGACTGTTACTGTGAAACATGACATTGCACACAGTAAACAACAACAAAATACAACCTCTGCTGTTAACTCACTAACACCATGCAGCAGGGGGCAGCTATTTAAAGTGCCCGGGGAGCAGTGATGGGGATGGTACCTTACTGAAGGGTACCTCAGGGCACCCTACTTGTCTGGGATTCGATCCCATAACTTTCCTATCACAGGGCCTTGTCCCTAAACACCAGGATACCGCTGACATCCTTGTGGGCAGTGGGAGAACAACAACTGCCCCTTTTGAGAGAGACCCGAACACCAACACCTGCCCCAGGTGGAGGTACTTCAGCCCACTGCTGCAGGAGTGTGTGTTCACAGCAACAATAATAATATTATAATAATAATAATAATGATGATGATGATGATCCCAGGATGGGTTCAGAGGACAGATTCACTGCTCAGTGTTCCCAATATGCATGTGTGTGTGTATAGGTATGTTTGTGCGTGTATTTGTGTATGTATATGTGTGTGCGCACATGTATGTGTGTGTGAGTGAATGTGTGCATGCATGTGTGTGTGTGCATGCATGTGTATGTGTGCATGCATGCATGTATGTGTGCGCGAGTGAGTGTGCTGATGTATGTGTGTGTGCGTGTATGTATGTGTGCGAGTGAGTGTGTTGTGTGTGTGTGTGTGTGCGAGTGACTGTGTTGATGTGTGTGTGTGTGACTGTGTTGATGTGTGTGTGTGTGACTGTGTTGATGTGTGTGTGTGTGTGTCTGTGTTGATGTGTGTGTGTGTGTGACTGTGTTGGTGTGTGTGTGTGTGTGACTGTGTTGGTGTGTGTGTGTGTGTGTGTGTGTGTGACTGTGTTGATGTGTGTGTGCTCGTTCATCTCTAAAGAACACCACCCGCCACACCTCCGGTCACGTGGTCAGTGGTCCACCTCAGGCTAGTTCAAAACTCATTAAGAAGCGTGTTTCAGACACGGAGGGATTCCAGGGTCTGACAGAATCGCAGTCAATGCCCGACTTAACGACAAACGTTCTACAAATGTTGTCAGGAGTGAAAATAAACTCAACCCCGAGGAAACCGGAGTGAAGTTTAGCCCGTTAGCCACGCTAGCTGCCTCTTAGCATCCCCGAGGAAAGTAGATTCATTTTTACCGTCAGAAAACACGATGTCGTGTTCATAAAGCAGTTCAGCATGTTCTTAAGCAGTTGATAAAGTTGTGTTTCTCTATATTTTGTATATAATTAAGAGCTCTCCTTCACTGAGGAAACCTCCTTCTTTCAGGTAGTTCGCTAATCCCGCCGAATAAGATAAGGGCAGCGCGGAGAGCCAATCACGGTCGTGAAATCAGGAGTGGGCGTGGCTCGGCAGGAACGCGGACGAATCAGCACGCTCGGGTGAGAGCGGATTTAAAGAGACAGTGTCTCTGAGCCGTGTTACTGAAAGCATGCTCATAATATCATTGCAGTTTAGATTTAAAAGTCCCTCAGGGGTATTAATCATGATGCCATTCCTTTATGATGTTGGATTGTATTCTAACCTTTAAAAATATTTAACATTTTAATAAATTAAACTTTAAATGTAACTTCTGATTTAACTTGCAATGTAATGTTGCTGTTATATAATTAAGATTTATTTTATACAAAAAGGAGTCAACTGAGCTGACTTTACTAATCTAATTGGCAGCGGCGGCCTGGTGGTTAGGGAGTCGGCCACAGGATCGGAAGAGTGCCAAATGCCAGACCAATAGGTTGCCCTGAGGTACCCTTGAGCAAGGTACCGCCCCCATCACTGCTCCCCGGGTGCTTTCATAGCTGCCTCCTGCTGCTGCACGGTGTCTGTGTGCTAGGGTTAAATGCAGAGGTCCAATTTCGTTGAGGTTCACTGTGTGCTGTGCAGTGACCTCGCAATGACGAGGATAGTCACTTTCACTTTTTTCATTTTTTTAAATATAAATTTGACACTAGAGGGCGACTCAAGCAAGCCAAAGATGCATGTGCAGGATTATAAAATATGCTTGGGCCTGTTATAACAACAACAATAATAATAATAATTTTCTTATTGCTTTGCATACATTTTTTGCAAATCATCATCATCATCATTATAATTATTATTACTATAATTATTGTTGTTGTTGTCTAGCAGCTGAATGAGCTGACTGTAAAGCACTTGAAGGTAACTGTAAGGTAGGTAAACTCAGGCTGCAGCTTTTAAATATCTAAATAAAAAAAATAAAAAAACGCAGCCTACTGTAGCCTACAGTCCCATGAACATCTTAAACATGATCCAGATCTAGACATCATCAGTATCTAAATCTGTATTACATGGATGCGTGTAAGAGGCAATAAAAGGACATTTCCTGCACATCACTGACACAGATCAGACTCGACCGTATTCAAGGTTTTATTATGGAACAGAAGTTTAGAGAACAACCCAAAGCACAAACTCAAAAAACATTATTTACAAGATAAACGCTGTTCATCACTCAAACATCGTCGCATGTCCGTGCCACGCACAGGCCTGCAGAGTCAAGGAGCCAAACAGAACGATTCGAAAAATAAAACGTTACGAGCACAGCCTCCACTATGTACAAGTGCAACCTGCAATTAAAATAGTTCCTTTGTATTCATAAATATCTCTGTCTTCTTTTATAGTATATAGATTTGCATGCTTGGCCATTTTGAAAGACATTCTACAAAACTATACCATCCAAGTTCTGCTGAATTCTTGAGAATATAAATAAATCTCCTACGAGCAACCAGTAGACAGTAGAGAGCAGACACTGATACAAGAACGACATCATTAAGTACTGGAAGACTTCCATCAGCGTCCAGTTTTTTTAGACAGTAGCACTGCAGCGTGTGTGTATGTGTGAGTGTGTGTACATATGTGGAAGCCTGAGGTGCTCCAGGATGGTAGATGATCAACATAAACTTGTGATGGTTAAAAGATATTCAGCATCATCCCACCAGCTGTGGTAAATTCAAGTAGCCCAAAGCACGACAGTTTAAAGATACAGTAAGAGTCTTTTCACGTTATGTGAAGCATTGCACGTTTTCCCTTAAAGTGTACAACGGTGGACATGGGCGTGAGCGTCGAGAAGCTTCGGTTTGCAGCAGCAGGAGCCCTTCTGCTCAGCAGCAGAGGGATTTGCCCTGGTAAGTCATGTGTACTGGTTTTAGTGCAATAAAACCCAAAATATTTCTTCTTTTCTTTATAAGTGAAGCCTCTACAAGCCTCTTACTGTAAGAGATCCCTCCCGAGATGGGAGAACTTATATATGGAGACTCCTGGACAGCGAAGGCAGCAGCATCTGTGATTAGAGTGAATGGACAGCAGGAGGATAACACCATGGAGACCGCCAGGAATGCCACCTGTAAGAGTCCAGACTCCGAATGCTGCACTCTCAAAAAGGGAAGCTTTTATCAGCAACACGATTTTTGTGTTTTCAGACCAAAACCTAACTATAATCATAGCCCAGTTCTGCTTAAATGCATTGGTTGGGTCAGAAGTAGCACAAAATGTGCCCTTAATTGGACATGCTGAAGTGTGAAGAGGTGTTGTGTCTCGCTTCAGGACGGTACAATCACACGTGGTAAATACATTTTTAATCATTTTCAGAAATGGACGGAGAAAAGGAAGCGCCGGTACGGTCAGCAACATTCAGTGGAGAGCAGAGGTCATTGGAGTTCAGAGGCTGATGCCGGTCACGCTGGAGTCTGGCAGGTAGGCGCTGATGGACCTGTAGCCCTGAGCCTGGCGGATCATGTCCCGTATCTCGCAGTTGAGCTCGGTCAGCCGTGCACAGGCCTCAGACATGTCCTGCCTGGAACCCACCAGAGCGAACGTGCCCGTCTGCCCCAGAGATTGGTGGCGGAAATAGATGGTCAGGAGGGTTTGGGTTTCATTCTCTGAGCTGCTGCCGAAAATGTCACTGGGCCACGTCCGCCTGCAAGAGATGACAGAAGATATTCTAGAAGTTTAAGGCCTCAAACACATGTTGATGCAACCCAGCACTGAAGTTTCCTCCACAGTCATTTTACCGTAACTCAACAAACAGTCCATCCTCGAACATCTCAGAATTGATCGCCCAATAAGCTCAAAACACCTTTCTGTGTGTTGTAAAGGGAACACAGAACAATGAAACGATGAAAGTGACAATTATTTTTTCTATTTCTGAAATTCTGGCCCTTCTGCAGGAGAACTAATGAAGCAGCTCATGATGCTTGGTTAACTTAAATAAACACCTCTTGACAGATTAGAGAAAAGATACATTTTTATATTAATCTGCTCTCTCTCTCTCTCTCTCTCTCTCCCTCTCTCCCTCATTTTCTAAACCGCTTGTCCTAATTAGAGTCACTAGAACCTGAACAAGTCGCCAGTCCATCGTCCAACTCAACACTGACCAGTCCAACTCCACATAGAAAGCATCCAGAATGCCAAATCCTTTCTGCCTGGGAATCGAACCCAGGACCTTCTCACTTTGAGGCAACAGTACTACCTACTGCACCCCCCTGCCACCCTCATCAAACTTCACGTAAGTGTAATTCTTAAACTATATAAACTAGGCCAGAGAAATGTAGGATTTTTCATATTGGACCATGGGACAAACAAAATACCACAAAATGGTTCAGTTCAGATGGATGATGGGAGGTATGGGGACAATATAGGCTGATCAAAGGATGGTGCTTTGTTGCTCTGTGTGGTGAACCTTGGACAATTTCACCAGATATAACAGACTTGCTGATGTCCTACCAATGCCACTGCTTATAATTTCAGCTGAAAACACTGGATTATTACTGAAAGCTAACTGCTTGAGCTGAGGGGGGTTTTACCTGCACTCCTGAATGTAGCGGATAGCTGTGGAGAACTCTTTGCTTCTCAGGCTCTCCAGGATGGCCTGCACCGCAGCCTCAGAGGAGCTGAAGCAGGAGTGCGGGGCAGTGCTCCGGGCAGCCTGCTCCCCATCCACTGAAGCTGCTGCTGCTCGCAAGTTGCTCTTCAGATCATTCAGCTCCTTCGACATATTTACCAGCTAGAAAAGGGAAAATACATCTTGACTATAAATCTTGACAATCTGACCAGGATACAGACTCGTGTTTCTTCATATATTTTTAAGTTTTTGCAATCATTTTTATTGTTATTAATGTTGAGGAATGTTGAGGTATTAATTAATTCCGCAGGGTGTCTGGGCTCTCCCTTAGAGACAGGGTGAGAAGCTCAGTCATCCAGGAGGGGATCCGAGTAGAGCCGCTGCTCCTCCGCATTGAGAGGAGCCAGATGAGGTGGCTCGGGCATTTAATTAGGATGCCCCCTGGACGCCTCCCTGGTGGCACGCCCCACCGGAAAGAGACCCCGGGGAAGACCCAGGACACGCTGAAGAGACCATGTCTCTCGGCTGGCCTGGGAACGCCTTGGGATCCACCCAGAGGAGCTGGAAGAAGTGGCCGGGGAGTGGGCATCCCTGCTGGAGCTGCTGCCCCCGCGACCCGACCTCGGATAAGCGAAGGAAAATTTATGGATGGATGGTATTAATTATTGATTGGGCAGCAGTGGCCTAGTGTTCAGGGACTAGGCCCCATTATCGGAAGGTCGTGGGTTTGAGTTCAGGATCAGTAGGTTGCCCTGAGACACCCTTGAGCAAGGTACCTCCCCCATCACTGCTCCCTGGGCGCTGATTACTGCTGCCCACCGCTACACTTTCAGAGTTTGGATTAAATGCAGAGGCTGGATTTTGTTGCGGTTCACTGTGTGCTGTGTTTTCGCAATGTAGGCACTTTCACTTTCACTTCTAAGTGAATTCTATAAGTTATACACAATTAATTTAACACAAAACCTCTGTCTGTATCTTTCCTGCCCTTGTGCACATTTTGCAAGCATTCAAGGCCCCAGGATCGGAAGGTCGTGTGTTCAAATGCCGGACCAGTAGGTTGCCCTGAGGTACCTTTGAGCAAGGTACCGTCACCATCATTTCTCCCTGGGTGTGTTCAATAGCTGCCCCCTGCTGCACGTGTGTGTGGGTAAAATGCAGAGGTTGAATTTCGATTTGTCTCAATGTGTGCCATGCCGTGTTTCACAATGACAAGAATAGTCATTACCCACACACGCATGCAGCTGTGGGCAGCTATTGAAAGCACCCGGGGAGCAATGATGGGGACGGTACCTTGCTCAAAAATATCTGATACCTGAGATAATGAAACCCAGGCATGAAGTAGGGGTCTTCAGAATACAGAAGGCCATAAGGTCATAAGGCCATAAATTCACTCTGTAACACTACTCAAAATCACAGACATCTTCGAGGACAGCATACCTCTGGGATGGAGCTGATCGCGTGGACCTGACCAATCAGTTTACAGTAAGACTGAAAAAGCAGGAGCAGTTGAAAGTGGAGTTTGTAGAGTCTTTGACACAGCTCCAGTTGCTGGAGAAACAAAGCAGAGCAGAACTGAAATCTCAGCGCGTGTTTCGTTTACCGGCTGGATCATTTCAACTTTCTGAAAATGTCAAATGGCAAAACAAAGAGAAAAAGAGAACTTATTTTTAGTTATATGTTTTCTTTCCAAAACTGCATCTACAAGAGATTCTCCATTTTATATAAATAAGAGGGAAACTTCAGTTTTTCCAAATTTGCATAATTTAATGGGCATAATCTGTCATCACGAGCGGTTACATGCAAGTTGGAGGAATTTGGGAAAATGCTGACAGCCTTTCCCAAACACTGATTTATTTTTAATGGGCCAAAATACAATATACACATTGATAGCTGCACATTAATTACTATTTAAAATGAGTAAAATGTTATTTTATGGTAGATTTGAGCACTGATTTCTACCCCTCCCCCTCCATTCCTGTCTTTGGTGACTTTTTGCCAGCCAGCCCTGCATGAACCTCTCTGCTATAAATTGATTTTTAATTTTAATGCTAAAAAGGCATGTCATAACCACTGAAAATGAATGTTTTAGGCATCATATAGCTCGCTGTCAGGGGCTTTAAACTCTCTAGATGGCTGGTATGTATTAATCTGATTGCTAAATTGATCTAGAAGGGACCAAACAAAATGATTTTACAGCTTAATCCACTTTAGTCCTCTTTAGGCCATTACCTAATCATGTTTCTCTGAGACTAAACTTGCAAAACTGTGTCATGTTCTACAAGGTGTGCTCTGAAATCAAACGTGGGGTATAAAACAACCACTGAAAGACATAGTAAAGGTTACGTATGACTTACTGCAAGAGATTCCATTTGCTACAAAGCAGGCGTTTGACAAGACAAAAGATGAGAAGTGAGAAGAGAGAAAGTTTGCATCGTCAGCGAGAACACATGCAGCCCAGAGGACTGAGCAAAACACGAGCAAGAGCATTTCTGATGCATGCAAGGCAAGAGAAACAGCTGAGAGCAAAATGAAAAAGACGTTCTGCAGCTCTCTTATTTCAAGCCAAGCACTGAAGCAGCTCTGGGACTCTGCTGGGAGAGTATACTAACCTTAAACACAGTCCTATTGACAGGACCGGGAATTAGAGATTATTGGGGGGGGGTGTATCCTGCATAAACCCTTAGGTACTTCATCTAATGATTGGTGAACTTGCCCCAACAAACTGTTCTGTTTGCAGCATCCAGAGGTGGAAAGCAAATACGAACATGAGTCAGAACATGAGTGTACTCAGTAAATATCTAACTGTAGGGTGCTGATCATAGGGCTACATGTACATCATTTTATGATAATTTTCCCAAATCTACACTTTTCAAGTGCCATAAAGGGTCAGTTCGAACCAGAAAGTATAATCACAATAAACATTTGTCGAAATAAGTCTTTATAAACGTCTGTGTCAGTTTATGTTCATTGATATAAAAGCTGAATGTAGACATCAGGCTGTATGATTGATGCCCTGCCTAGTTACCAGATATGTTTTAACTTGTAACAATACTTTTTATAATTTATATATATATATATATATATATATATATATATATATATATATATATATATATATATATATATATATAAAATTTATACTCAAAAGTATTGTTACAAAAACTACTCAGTTACTATATATATATATAGTAACTGAGTAGTTTTTCCAGTGTAAATCTTGTTTATTCGTGGTTTCTGTTGAATTTCTGCTTGTATTTAGGTGAATTACAGCACCAACAGCATTAACATACGTTCAGATTTTAAATGCTCTTTCCGGCTCATGTTCTTCTGCCCAGCAGAGCTTTAAGGAACTTGCAATGAACAAAAAAATGAGCTTTTAGTGATACAGAACAACCCTAAGGCTGCTCAGAAAACAGGCTTGAGAGTCAGAGACAGAGATTGAGACAAGTGTTTCACTCACGGCGCTACCGCAGAGTAATCGACAGGCAGTAAATGTAAGACATAGATCAAAATGGAATCGGAAAATATCGCAAATCATGAAAATCTGGTACATAAAGGATGTTGACTGTGTCTCACTAACATGCTCCAGACATGTGCTGTGTCAACAGAGTTAAACACAGCAAGGTGTTTTGGGATGAAAACCCGGTTTTGATTTAACGCAGTAACACTTTCACATCAAGTCCGGTCCGGTTAGTGCATTCTTTGGAAACGCAGAAACAAAAATGGGCAGGAAAGGAAGAAAGAAAGGGATTTTTTGGGAGTTTACAGTCAGTGTGTTGCTAATTTTTTATGCTTTGCCTCAAGTAAGACAAGCTGTATTATATTTTTATTACACCGTGACCACAGCCATGGAGCTCAGCCTGATTTTGAACATATCATACGCAGGAAATCAGTCTGGCTCTGATGAAATCTACCACACAGAGCCGCAGTCCATCAGTTTCAGACTTGATGTGAAAGAGCACATGTTATCTGTGTTATATAACCTTGATACATTTGATTTTTTCATCTGTGTGAAGAGACTTTTATTCCAACATACAAATATGCGGTCAGTCACACCTTCCTCACGTTTACATCCATTGTCTATTTGATCAGCTCTTCTGACCAAACGGGCAGCAGTTTACACCTCCTATATATCAATTTTTAGTCCCCGCTACCTCCTTTCAACTATGCCCAGGATCACCAGTTAGCAGGAGGATCATTTTCAGCATAAGAAGGCGAAGAAGAGGAAGGAGAGAGAAAGGGACTCTGAATATAGCTGTTATCCCTGGTAAAGGTAGAGAACTAGCTGATATGATGGAGGGAAGGACGGGTGATATTTTGTGTGCGAGAGACTAGATGGAAGGGTAGTACCTCTGGGTGTATTAGATGTGGGTTTAAATTATGCTACCGTGGTGTGGATGAGACAGAGTGGACAGTAAGTGGACTCTAGCAGGACAGCTGTGTGTGAGACAAATGTAAAACACTGTCCACTGGTGGACCTGGGAGGTGCTGATTGTTGATGAACGAATTAAAGGGAGTTCAAGCAGAAAATCAGAAGGACAATATTAATAGAAACTACAAAGAGCCTCAGCATGAGCAGATGAGCTGATAAAATAATTGTAAAATAAGGGTACAGTGGTAAAAAGCCTAAATCCGTGCCGATATACAGTTTTGAATTAAACTTTTGATTAAATGAATAATAAAGGAAACAGTAGGGTGCAAACAACCCTTCAGTGATCCAGTTTATAAAGTACATCTCTGATGTGTTCTGAATTCTGATTTGCAGTATAAAGACCGGAATTAGATTCTACCTTTTCTTCAGTCTCGGCAGGCTGGTATGTGATCACTTCATCTCCAGATCCTTTGGAAAAGGTGGCCTTGCAGTTCTGCAGCCACTGTGGGAGACCAAAAATCATCAGCTGATTTGAAAGAACCATCAGTAGCAGACTTTCATCAGACAGAGAAATCACACGTACAGAGATGGCCGCCTCCTTCCTGTTGTTGTAGGTATCCAGATACTCCTGCAGCTCCAAAACACTGAACTTCATTTTTTCTAGCAGTCCGTAGGATAGGATCTAGTAAACATAGAAGCAGTGTTAGCCAGGCGTTTTTTGTCTTTTCAGTTAAAATGCATCTACATAAAGAGCATTTCGTGAAATGTTCAAACATTCATGAGCAAAAACAGTCAGGATTATGGACTCATGTGCTTTACCGTCCTGTGACAGGACTGAGGACGTCTAGGATCAACAACTGTGTTTACTCCAGCAGACTGGAATAACTTAAGAGCCTATTTAATCTTCAAAAACGTCTCTCAGGGTGCTTCTGTGCTTAATGTCTCCTTCAGGAGAAACTGGATTGTTCACAGCAGTGAGGACTGGATTGACATCCATGACGTTCAATGCCTCTAAAAGCTCTCACAGAAAGTTATTACATGAAACTATAATACATATCCCTAAAGAAAATGTATCTAAAGCTCAGGACACATGTAGGGTCCCTCAAGTATATTTGCAGAGCTTTACATTGGTTAAAGTGATCGCCTCACAGCGAGGAAGACCTTTGTCTTGCTTAGGTGAGATGAAGTTTCTATGTCAGGTGCTCTGGCTTCCTCCCACAGTCCAGACGCATGCACGACAGACGAAGGTGATAAACATGCATCAAGCTGTGCATGAGTGTGATGCCCTATGATTAATCTTATTTTCTGCTTTTCACCCCAAGCATGTTGTTATAGGCGGCGGTACCCCAACCACCCCCCAAACGACGGATAATTGCATGATGGACATAATGATCCTTCGTTCTTATCACCCCCCCCGTAAATGGTCATCTTTACCTTACTTAACATCTAAATAATTCAGAAATGTGATATATCCAGCGCACAGGGAACAGTGATGGGGATGGTACCTTGCCATCCCCATCACTGACGGTAGCTTGAGGCAACCTACTGCTCTGGGATTCGAACCCACAACCTTCTGATCCTGGGGCCTAGTCCACCACTAAGCCACCGCTGCCCCAAAATGACATGCTTCAAGTGATTTCCCTTGTTACAAAGTTAACATCGGCATGATATAAGAACTTAATTCCCATGTAACTCACTGTGTCAGCATCTATGAACAGAGTGGGGCACTTTGAGTGTCCCGTCAGCATCTGCGACGACTTTATAAACTTGGCTCCTATTCCGCGGAGGCCATCGCCGAGATAACTAGCAGCATCACAGGTCAAGGCACAGAACTTGGTCTGGATACTCTAAAAGGAAAAAAAAGGAGAGAGTGAAAAAATCTTTCTGAGCAGCATGGTGTCAGTACTAATGGAGTCTTATCAAAGACACAGCAAGACCCCTGAAAGCCCAGCGCTTCCAGGCCTGTCAGCTTTGTTGGATGGAGCACAGCTAAACAAGTTAATGAATGGGCAATAGATTAGCAGTGGAATTGCTCAAACTGGGACCGCAATGAAAACCCCCTTCTCCAGTAAACTCGGTGAAAAGGACCTGCTTTTATTTCTCAGGATTCACCATTGAGGACTGTGTCATTTAAAAGGCTGGAATCATTTGTCATGTTCATAACTGCGGTTATTCATCAACAAATACAGGTCAAAAGTCATAATCAGTTTTCATTTTCAGAAATGACTACAGACCCCAAATGAAAGCAAAATGTTGTCCTCCTTTTCAAAATAACAAGATAAGTAATTAACCCTTATATCTGCTTCTTTTTTTGTCTCCCGTTTAGGCATTGTCACAGTGGATCATTCGTTTCCATTTCTTCCGGTCCTCTGCATCTTCCTCCTTCAAACCGACCACCTGCATGTCCTCTCTCACCACGTCCATAAACCTCCTCTTTGGTCTTCCTCTTCTCCTGTTTCCTGGCAGCTCCATCTTCAACAGCCTCCTTCCAATATAATCCTCGTCTCTCCTCTGGACATGTCCAAACCAACGCAACCTTGCTTCTCTAACTTTGTCTCCAAAACGTCTAACCTGAGCTGTCCCTCTAATATACTCATTTCTAATCCTGTCCATCCTCGTCACACCCAATGAAAATATCAACATTTTTAACTCTGACACCTCCAGCTCCACCTCCTATCTTCTCATCAGTGCCATCATCTCCAACCCGTGCAACATAGCTGGTCTCACTACTGTCCTGTAAACCTTCCCTTTTACTCTCGCTGGTACCCGTCTGTAACACATCACTCCAGCCACTCTTCTCCACCCATTCCAACCTGCCTGCACTCTCTTCTTCACCTCTCTTCCACACTCGCCGTTACTCTGAACTGTTGATCCCAAGTATTTAAACTCCTCCACCTTCACCACCTCTACTCCCTGCATCCTAACCACTCCACTGTCCTCCCTCTCATTCACACTCATGTATTCTTTCGATGAACTATGGCTTCTGGGTGAAAAAGTTCCACTGAGCCCCCACAGTCCCAATCATCAAACATTAGACAGATCAGGAAAATATGATTCAATAAGCAGGTCATTTAGTATTCACTAGAGATGGAACGTAACAATGTACAAATGGTCCATTTCAGATGTCTATAGTTTAAGGATTTATGAAAATGATTTAAACAATCCATATAATAATCTGCATAAGAAATTGTGTAACAATTGTATATTATTTAAAATTATTTATTTAAAAAACATGTCGTTCCATTTTCTAAACGGAAGGTCAGCTGTTGTTAGTTAACCTGCCACATACCTGGAAAAGTGAGGAGAATACGTGGAAGGTGTGGACGGCACAGGAGCCATCAGTATCGGCCACCAGCTGGTTCAAGTGAGTGCGCCAGGCCTCCTCAGCATCATCGCACATCACTGGCTGGAAGGCGGCCAGGATGGCTGAGAAGAACGGGGACGGAGGAGGGGAGGAAGAACGAGACTCCAGCAGCAGATCTTCTCTCTCCTCTTCAGCCAGCATGGGACTGGGCCGCTCCCCAAAACCACTGCATGAGTGAAGTTTAGAACCACACACAGAGACAGACAGAGACAAACACAAAGTTTGACATGGATTTAAGGTGTCCAGTGTGGATTTCTTGCTCATATTTCAAATTGTAATGAAGTCATAAATACACCTTCTGATGAGGTTTCCTTCATTTGGGTAATCTATAGCATTCAGATGTCCACATCTTAGTAACTTCGATGTCTAGTTCTGATACGTGTCACAACTACACAGTCTGCCTTTGAGTTTTCATGGCATCTTGGAAACACCAATTTCAGAATTCTTGTTGCTTAGCTTGTAGAGGACTTAAAAATGTATGTTTGAAACTGTCATTGTTTTTACATATTACATTAAACATCCATTTCCTCAACTATTTATCCTAACCAGGGTGGGAAGGAGGGCTAGATCCTAACCCAGCATTCATAGGATGAAAGGTGAAGAAACACCCAAGCCAGGTTGCCAATCCATCACAGGATACACACCTAGGAGATGATTTAACCTGACTCGTATGTTTTTGGGCTGTTTGAGGAAACGGAGCTCCTGAAGCCACAGGGAGAATATTCAAGCTCCACAGAAATGGTCAAGCCTGTCCTGACTGGACCACTGTGGGGAGCTACCATAAACTATTTAATTTTTTTAAAAAAGCATGGAGGATTTGGTTTTCCAGGATCTGACCTCTCAAACACTATGATTGAACATTTTCCATTTGCATTTTCAATTCATAGCAGGCCTGATTTGCTCTCCAGCAGCTTGATACACAAGATCAGTCTTCCCAAGATCTTGTTAGCTGCAGAAAATGAGTTTTTTTGACAAAAACATTAGTTTAACAACAAATTCGAAGTCAAGAGTCTAGCTCATTTGTGTTTTTTCACAATAATTATTTTTTGTTTTTCATTCATTTTAGCAGTTGCACTTAAACAATCCTGAATCGTGGGGGTGCTGAAGCCCCTCAGTAACCCCGGACCCATCTGCTGCTTCTAAGCAGAGTGTGGCCTGTAATGAGAGAAAACATACCTGGGCAGACAGCTGGACTCTAACTCCACGTCCCCCTTGTCGTCCCCATGAACACACAGCATTGCGCTGTCTGTGTGGCTGAAGCTTGAGGGAAGCTCGTTAATGCAGAGAGAGATATCATCCTCATGGATGCTCACGTCCTCATCTTCTGCTGAAAATTCAGTCTAATGATTAAAGAAATGATAAAAAAGGGTATGAGTTGATGGAAGGAGTAAAAACTGCTAAACAATTTGGTCTTGCATTGGAAGGTGAAGTGGGGAACTGAGGTCAATGTAAATGCAGTGCAGTCGCTTTTTATAGCAGAATTTACACACTAACAACCAAAAACAGACGCAAATCGTGCCTTCATATGCAAACGATGATTTCCAGATGTTGCCGCTTCTCTATAACCATTCGCCTCAATGGATTAAATTATAATAAGTTAATTATAATAGGCAAAGTGATATGTTCATAAGAATAACCAAGCTAGTGTATGTTAAGAGCGCTGTATCAGAAGATGGAAAAGAGTTACACTAACCTTTTAAGACTAAGCCACTCCGTGTTGAGTATTATTCCCGCTCTTTGGGATATTTTTAGTGCTCAAATCATTTGAAAAACTGCAATTGGCTGAGCAGTTGAATCTGGCCTAATGTATAGGGGCCACGGGCAATGTGTCCGCTTTCTTTTCATCTGCAGCCCCACCATGCTGAGGATGTTAGAATGCCACCCAATGAGAAACTGTACACATTGCCCCAGTGGTCCTTAAGAGCCTCGTCCTGTTGCCAAACCAAACCCAAGGAGCCCCGAAGGCAAAGCCGTGGCAAGCCTCAGAAACGGTTAATTTAGTGTAGAATCAGAAAGCCAGAGTTAACGCTTATGTTAGTACATCTGCATGCAGCTGTGACTAAAGTGAAGTCCCATTTTTTTAAAAGAGAAATTCTAATTATAATAAAAAAAAGAAGAAGTACATTGTACTATTCAAGCATAAAATGTTAAACCTCATCCCTCAGCAAACCCTAAAGCAGAACCAGTCCAGAAAGAGCAAAGAGAAGCGTTCCTATTTAGCAGTGTTAGTGAAAAACTCCAGAATGGAGGTGCGGTAGGAGTAGGAGTGCGTGGGTCCCCAGAGCTCAGCCATTCTCAAGCCCTTATTCACCCGTGGGGTCGAATCCTCGGGCGGATTGGCGGGGCTGGCCGCAGGGGTGGGCAACGAGAGGGGCTCAGGTAGAGCGGCATCCAGAGAAGTGGACAGAGAGTCCATATGGTTCACCTGCTCAGTGGGGGACATGCTGACATTCTGGAAAAAGATACAGAGACACTTTTTTTAATGCAGTAATGGAACCATAAATGAGATCTTAAAGTCTAGTTAAAACTGCACACTGAATAAATGAACAAAATTGAAGAATCAAAACTGACAAAACCTCATAAAGCCTACTTTCATCATTTTCACCCCAGAAAGTAGAACAACGATGGACACTTCTAGGTATAAGCCTTTATAAATGTAGCCGTTTGTAGATGTTATGTGACTTATTGAACACTACCACTACTAGAAACAAGCTTTGATATTAATAACAGGCCTAAATCCATCAGTGCTGACATCTATCGCGGCACCTCAGTCCCTCTGACACAACTGTGGACTCACGAGCTGGGAAGTGGACAGGATGTGGCTGACTGTGAGTGAGTCTTCTTCCGAAGACTCGTCCGAGTCGTCTCGAGCGATGGGTCCCAGGCTTGGTGAACTGCCAGACAGCTGGCTTTCCTCCTCCAGAGGCTGTGGCTCCACCCGATCCAGACTGTCCATCGAACGCCTTCGCGCACCCCAGTTAAAACTGTCCATGGTCTCACCCTGACACACGGAGAGTGCAGAGCTTCTAAATACACAAGCACAGCCTAATGGCAACAAACAACAGCAGGCAGGACCAGGTTCTCCAGACTGAGGTCCATGGGCTTCACTGAGAGTTGTGTGTGGCACCCACTTACAATGGTTACCACAGTTCCCTTAAGTAAAATACTCCACATTACAGGCAAGGAGAACCTGCTTCTGAAGATGTATGTAGATTGATTGATTGATTGATTGATTGATTGATTGAGTGATTGATTGATTGATTGATTGATTGGTTGATTGATTGGATTTTTTTCTATTACTATTCAATATTCATGCGATATTATGTAATATGAAATTTACATCATTTTGTAATATTTATTAAGGATTGAATTAAAAGAGATATTGTTTAAATTATAAAATTATGAGTTTATTTACTTGATAATATTTAGTAATTGTTTATTATTATTTTATTAATGATATTGTGTTTTATATTTATATTTATTTCTTTATAGCTGCTGAAAGCAGAGAGCAGGCAAGTAATGTTAGTGATAGGAAGTCATCATAGTACCATTGCAGCTAATAATTATCTGTAGACCAGAGGATCAGACTCCAGTTTTCCTTTTATTGTAAGCACCAGCCCTGATGCAGTCAGATTTGCAGACCCAAACTCATTAATTGCTGCAAAATTTCTCAACCATTAATGGAAACGGACCAACACTTGAACCACTGCTGACCATAAATAATATTGGCCGAGTTGTTCTCACAGCAGTGACATGGTAGTTTGGTGTAAGCTTCTCTTTTCAGAGTTCAGAGCTGTGTTGCCTCTGGGTGGTGGTGTGCCGACCCTGACGCATCTCAACAGTTCAGATAAAACACTTGCTCTAATAAGTGCCTCTGATGCAACTCTGATGAGAGGGGAGGGATGTGCCTGGCACCAGTGTCATCACCTCCATAAAACGAGTCAGCAAAACAACTAATCTCTTCCACTTTTATCTCTGCTAATTTCATAAGACTGAACAGAGAGCCAAGGGAGGATATGTAGATGAAGGGAGTCATGACAAGAGATTAACCAAGAATCTGAACTTCTTGATCTTAACTGTACCTTATAACACCAAGGACCAAGTGTATATCGAACAAGTGCACTGTGCAAAAGTTTTGAGCCATCCTTTATTTCTTCCTATTTTTCTGGACATCATGTTGATGAAAAAATACTATTCTATTCCTGTCCAATTGTCTTATCTTTGGCATACTGAGTAGATCAAATGAGAAAAATGGGAACAAATGTATGACAGGCTGCAGAATGTCTAAAGATACAAGGTTCTAGATAAAGGGGTTCCAACCACTCAGCTTTCAGCATCTGCGGTAAACTGATCACCTGATCATCTGGAATCATCTGCACCTGTTTCTTCACTACCTCAAGCAGACGCTTTGTTCTGCTTGAAGGTTCAGACGTAGATCACTGTGTGGATTAACCAACACAAAACTATCAAACTGCTCAGGCACAGAGACTGGACTGAAAATGAGAGACAACAACACTGTCCTTCAGGAAGATCTGGAGAACTGCTTAGGTACAGAGACTGGACTGAAAATGAGAGACAACAACACTGTCCTTCAGGAAGATCTGGAGAACTGCTCAGGTACAGAGACTGGACTGAAAATGAGAGACAACAACACTGTCCTTCAGGAAGATCTGGAGAACTGCTCCTCAACAATACATTAACAAATACAAGGAGGTCTGGCTCTTTGGAAGAAAAATATGAAGCAATGAAGGATGGATCAAGACTTTTGCAGAGTACTGTATGCAGTGCATGTTTAAACTTGTATATAAATGTAAATAACAAATGTAAATTCTCTATTTATGCAACATATTAAAAACCACTGTGCTTTTCCATCGTCCAGATCCAAGTCAGACAAACTCTCGCTTGGCATTGGAAGAGTTTATGCCTCTGTTTCCAAATCACTCCCTCAAAAAAGCAAAAACAGACATGAACACAAGGGAGGAAACTGGGGTCAGGCACAAGGTCAGCCATGTGGTTCCACTTTACACTGATCTACTGTCACCCCCTATTTATTTAGATCACTTAAACGGGAACTCCATGGATTTTCGACCAATTTCTCCATGAATAAATAATGAAGATGAAGTAAATTATGTCATTCAGAGTGACTTGGTGTAAAACACTCTAAAAATCTCACAATGAAGGTGATAGGAATCTGCCTTTAGAAATCTTCCTTCCTATAAAGTGATATATCACTTTAGGGATTAAAAAAAGCACATAAATGACATAGAAAACTATTTTTTACCATTATTAACATGAATAAATAAAAAATCTAAAACAAATGTTGTACCATTATTAAGATGAATAAAAGAATAAATAAAAAGAATAAATGATCAATAACCGAATAAAAAATATCTATTTTAAATATCTAAAAAGACCATTATTAGAATAATAAAAAGATTAATAAAAATACAAATAATAAAATAAAAAATGTAATAAAATATATATATAATATAAGCTTTTATTTTACCATTATTGACGTTCATAAAACAATGAGTAATAAGGTAAATAAAACAATCATAAAATTAAAAAATATCTAAAATACAATATGTAAATTCCAATTATGTGCAAATTTTGTCTGAATTCCCCTTTAAACAATCAAAATTTCTGAATTATTTTTAACTCCACAGGTTGTGGGTCTGTAAACTCAGTTTAGTTCACGATCAAACATCGAACACCACCAAATCATCAGCGAAAGGCTAAAACCATGCAAAGCACTGCAGACAACACTGTAGGTGATGTGTGGTTATAGAGCTAAAGTTCTGCCTCTGAATACAGCACAGCACACCAGCATGGAGAAACTTACCTGCAGCTCCTTCACGGCACAGACATACACAGAGAGAGGAAACCATATAACAGTGTCAGAGCCAGAGAGCCACTCACAGCAGTTTCTCTCTCATGCAGTAACATCTATTACTGGCTACACAAACTCACAGTTTCCCAACCTCGACCTTGGGGATCCCAGCATGTCCATGGTTCTATGGTTCCACGGTCTTATCTGATTGAGCCACGTTCTAAGCCGTTGGAAAATATTCTGATGTTTGTGGCCAAACACTGCTGTTTGAATAGGTTTGGGCACCCTGGTCAAATATTTTGATTACGTTTGTGCAAAAGAGCACACAGATCACACTTCTTATTCTAATACACAATTACTGTTCATCTGCTGGAAGAACCAAACTGATTCTTCAGAACTCAACAGAACTCAACATTGCTTCAGCAGTGTGGGATTATCTTCATAGATAATGGATTAAAGGTGGGAGATGTCCTCAAAAAACACGGAGAACTGTTCCTTAAAAAAGTGACAAGAAAGCAGGCTAAGAGAGCTCTGGCTGTGCTGAAGAATAAGGGTGGTCGAACCAAGTGTTGACTCAAAAGCTTGTTTAAATACAGAAACCCTCTTCGTATTTGCATGTGTTTTTGCACACATTTTAATAAATCAGTGTATCTGTTGCTTAATGTTTCTAGAGAAATGTGAAGAAGTGAGAGGTGGCTCATGATTTTGCACAGTATTTTATGCAGCAGGTTCTTTGAGGGACGCTTTGTCTTCGGCTGCCTTACTTTAGAAGCTGAGGTACAACAAAGGATGACTTTCTACTGATGCCCAAGGACTGGGTTGGGAAAGATGTGTCTAAGATTTAAGTAGATGCTCAGCTTTATGTGCCCAAAATACTGAATATTCTCATTCTTCCCATCCTTACACAAGAACGATCAGTAAAGTCTGCAAAAACGTATTGTTCTACACTGTTCAGTTGAAGGCCTCTCACCTCTCCATCTTCCAGCTCAACATCCAAGAAGTCAAAGTCCCTGAACACACGGAACTGCTGTTCGGACGCTGTGTCGTCCATGTTGTCTGGGTCACGTGTGCCGTCCTCTGAGGAGACCAGACTGGGCTGGTGGTCAATCAAGTCCAGCTCTCCGCAGGATGAGAAGATCACCTGCAGAGCCAGGAAGTGTTTTAATATGATTTCATAATATTTTTATATCGCCTCTCCTTTTGAACCAATATATTTTTGGCTTCACAAACCGAAGGGTTCTTCGTCAGCCCCACTTCTTGTCCACACAGAGTCAGCACATTCACCAGTTTCTCTCTTGTCCTCTTCTGCAGGACAAGATAGGAAATGAGAAGAGGAACTCATTAATTCAATATGGAGTGCCTAACTCAGTGTGTCTTCTGAAACATCAACCTTGGTGACCCCCCAAATATTGTATTGACCTACCTGAGAGGACTGAGGTCGTTTCCAGCTGACAGGCACCAGGGCGTGGTTGTTGTTGTTGGAGCCTGATGAGGTGGAGGAGGTGCTGCGTGTCACAGCTGACACACTCCTCACCTTTCCATCCCGGCCTGGAGAACCATGCAGCTCATCATACCGCCGGCCAATCACTGGGGTCTGAAATACACATAGACCCCAGTCAGGCTTCAATGACCTGCTTCAGAAAAACAACACCTGCTGGACGGGGGAAGCTTCTCCACTCCAGTGTGGNAATGCTGTGAATGTAAATGTTTCCATTTCTTCCAGTCCTCTGCATCTTCTTCATTCAAACCGAACACCTGCATGTGCTGTCTCACCACATCCTAAACCTTCTCTTTGTTCTTCCTCCTTTCCTCTTGCCAGGCAGCTCCATCTTCAACATCCATCTCCCAATATAATCCTCATCTCTACTCTGCACAATTTTTGTGGTGTGTACTGGCCTATTATCCTGATGAAAGATGACAAGTCCATTAGGGAATATTGTTTTCTGCAACAATATTTAGGTAGGTGGTATGTGTATGATATATATATGCCAAGGTTTCTCAGCAAAACATTGCCCAGAACCATCACACTGCCACTGATAACTTCCCTTCATCCTATGGGAAACAATGGCATATCACCTGGCCATCACCATAGACAAGACCACCTTCTTCAATTGCTCTGTGGACCATTTGTGAAGCTCACATGCCCACTGCAGGGATTTATGCATAAAAGGAACACCTCACAATACCTGCCATTTGTAAGATGCTCTCATCAACAATCAGTGGTTTTAATGTTGTGGCAGATTATAGAGAAACTAAATGGAATAAAAACTGGATGGAATCAACAGTATGCAAAAGTTCTTTAAACTTTAAATGGGTTATTCATACTTACATCGTATTTATCGTATTTTAAAAAATGGCTAGAAAATATTTATTTATAAAATGTTACCTTATCTTTATTTTAAAGAGGGATTCTGTGGATTTTTTCCCAAATTTCGACATGATATAATTATCAGTGTCATTTGTTTTTTTTTCTACACACATATACATACTTTTTATTTCATTTGATAAAGGCTACTTCTTTCAATATTTATAAAAAGAGACTTCCAAAAATGAATTTTTTGACTGGAAAGTACTCAAGTGGCTGTATACAGCAGAGAAACATGAACTGAAAAATAAACTAAAAACTTTCATTCCAAGCATTTATTGTGGGAAATGACATCCTCCTTGAAACATTCCTGATTGCTCAAAATATATTTCCTTAATACCCAAATCATTATTTACATACTTTCATCTCATATTTTCATTCAATTGCTTGGAATTTGTGAAGAAGGTAAGTAGAAATGAAAACAGATATCTTACTAAAACAAAACTGGCACATAAGAAAGTGATCAGATGCTGGAATACTAGGGCACTATTTTATGATCATTTTAATTTAATACAAAGTCATTTATGTTAGGAAAGTACATGCTGGGCATTTTAAGGCAAAGGCAGCAAGGGTACAGATTATTCCTGAGGTCTGTGCGTAGGAAACTAGAAAAATGAGCAAGTGCAAGGATGGTGAGTGATGGCTTGGTGAGTGATGGTGAAATGGTCCAAGCATCTGCAAACCTCTTGGTGCAAATGGCTCAGGTTTGTTTCATAATGCAGCATTTATACTGATTAGTAAAAACATTATTTTCTTTTTCAAAATCTGCTTTTCTCTCAAACCAACCTTTCTTTCATTATATCCCCTGCTTCTATGTCAAAATTTGTGGGTCTTCCTAAATATAGTCTGAGAAGCCTTCCAATTATGGACCTCTTATTAACGTTAAAAGACAGGATTTCACATGTGTGCGACGCTCAACCTCCCCCAACTGTCCAATCACAAGACAAAACACCACCTTCACACAGTCATGCTGATGTCAGAGGGGACCGCAGAACATGTGTGTTTCAAAGTGAGTGGGCACATAGTGGCAGAACAGCAGCACAAATCAGATTTATTGTGAGAGTCACCCATTTCCCTTCCGCCCTCCCTGTCATTTAACGTCACTTTCACATCAATCATAACTTTTGTCTGCCTCTGCTCTCTCTTTCCCAAATCTTTTCCCTTCTGCTCTCCATTTGTCATCTGCTTCTATCCATCCATCTAACCATCTATACCTCTGTACCTCCATGGCCATTTGTCTTTCTTTTATCAGTCACTTTGTCGGTTCCCTCTATTTGTCATGTGCTCTGATGCTTTATTATTATTGCTCTTTTATGAGCACCTGGTGACATCAAAACTATTTACAGTGTCAAAGCTACTGCGTGTGACCCTCCAGCTCAAAAACAAATGGAAGAGCCACTCATGAATCCTGGAACGAGCACATTATAGAAAAATATGTACCGCCAGGGGTATCGGGTTATCTGACAAGCGGGACAGTAAAGCTATATGGCACTGCAGGAGTATGTAATAGGCTTTATTATTCACTCCCTCGCCTTTTGGTGGTCTATCTCAAATAATTTCAAAAGGAGAGAAAATGCAGCTTCTCTCGCAGCTGAGGCTGATTACTGAAGCGTTTCAAAGCCATTTGATTGAAAATGAGTGCAACTCGAGCGTGAAAATGGCAAGCTGTTTGTGATGTCACATAAGGCCTGACTCATACAGTAGTTCTGCATTCTACCTTGGTCCAAAGAAAAAAAATGTATTAAAAAAAATAATACAAAAAAAATACATGGCCACTGCAGATGTGCCATAGCGATAGTACCTTATTTTCATAGTTAGAAAACCCTTTTCCCCTGCAGGTGCTATAAACATCTGACATTTGCATGCCAGCACCTGACATTTGTTCTGTCACAATATGAATGACGTTAGGCTTTGCTTTTGGCGTTCCCCCCCTCTCTGAATGAAAAGAGGAGCCTTGTTCGCCATGGTAGGTTCTGTCTGGGGTTTTTTTTGTAACCCATAGCAAGTCCAGCAGCTCTCCAGCTCAGCCTTAGGCAGCCATGTTGGAGTTGAAACGAAATGGCGATGTTCTCTGTTTTGCTCTTGTGCTCTTTGCTGAGAGCTTGCTGCTACATTGGCCAATCATTGGCACGGCATGCAGCCTCTTGCTGTTCTTTCTGCTTTCCTTGGAATGCTGTTGTTTGCTTAAATTGCTCACTTCTTGCGCTAGAAACCCGGAACAGAGCGTGTGCCTTGCAAAAGCCTGATTGCAGCTATTGTCTACAGATTGCTTGCAGGCACTCACGTGATAACTGAGGCTCAAGGAGACTGATTTTGAGAGAGAGAGAGAGAGAGAGAGAGAGCGCACGAGAGAGAAAGAGAGAGAGAGAGAGAGAGAGAGAGAGAGAGACTTTCCCACCTGTACAAACTTCTCGATTGTCTTCAGCACCTCCATGTTAAAAGGTTTGGCCTGGATGCCACTAAGGTCCATGTGAGTTAACAGACTGTAGATGATCTGCAGGAGACTCTGTTGCATGCTGGGAAGCCCCTTCTCCAACAGCTGCCATTTCACATTACAAAGCAGGTTAGCAATAAAAGACACCATAAGGAATGCAGAACATTTATCTTAAAACGTATTATTCAGCAATGATTAGAAGTGTTTTCATCATTTTACTAGGATGTCAAAGGTTTTTGTAGGCTTTTCAGGTTATTCCAATGAATAACATTACCCTAAAGGTACAAGACCTCCTGTCACAGTTGCCTAGGCAATGCTACAATGTAACATTGAGGCTCAGTGGTCCTTTCTGGGGCACCTAAAGGATTCAGTCAGTCTTCTGTGGTTTTCCCTCCATCAGTTGGCGTTGTGTGTAATGTGGTTGTATTGTTTATTGTCAAATGTTCTATCTGAGCCACTTATCCTAACCAGGGTTGCAGAGGTTGCTGCAGCCTGTCCCACTGTGACAGGGCGGGTACACAGATAAACCCTACACAGAAGGGACCTTTGGCACCTCTGCCAGGACTCAAACTCCTTTCTTGCTGTGAGGTGACAAACCACACACCACTGAATCCCCTATTCATCTCTGAAAAAAAAGAAAAATGAGTAAACCTCGAATTTAGCCATTCAGCTGACTGACCTCTGCCATGTAGGTGACCATGCTGAGTGTGTTATCACTGAAGGCTTCATGCAGGTAGCGGCACACCACGTTCACCCAGGAGAAGCAGTCTCGGGTGTAGGAGTGTGTTTTGTACAGAGTCATCACATGTGCCAGGTTAGACAGCTTGGCGTTGTTTTCTTCGACACAGACCTGAGCAATTCTCTCAGCCACGTCTTTACAGAACTGAGTTGGAGAGTCAAAGTGCTGGACCAGGTGAGGAAGGAGACAGAGTATATTCAGAGGGAATCCTGAAAGCAGAGAAACAGCACTGGCATGAGTATAGTAGCTGTCCAAAAGGTTTGACCCGCCCCTCATTTCTTTATATTATGGTTGACAATCACTTTTTTTTGGTGCAAAAATATCGTTGTATGCCTGTAAGCTCTAATCTTTGGCATATTTTTAATGAAAGAAATAGGAACAAGTGTTTTACTATGATTGGCTGCACAGTGCTTAAAGATGGAAGGTTCTAGATAAAGCAGTTCAGCATCGTCAGTAAAATGATCACATGATCATCCGCACCCGTTTCTTCACTGTTTCAAGCCTTAAGTTAGACTTTGTTCTGCTTGAAGGTTCAGACGTAGATCACTGTGTGGATTAACCAACACAAAACTATCACAAAATAATACTTTACTACTATTTACTATTAATACTTTAATAATACTTTATCATCACAAAATAAATTATAATAATGATCCATACTATTCATTAATAAGTAGTATCATATGCTATCAATCCCATGTCTGAGCTATCCTTGCATGAGACCATGAGAACATAGAGACCACACTGTGAGGTGAGAGCCCTGTGCTAGCGTGCCACCCAAAACCTCCATACTGCGCCCATTGAACTGAAACAAACTATATAATGAAGACGTCACAGCATTTCAGACGCATAAAAGGAAGTTTTTTTATTTTTTGTGTCTAATCCATCTTCAAACTGTGAAATAAAGTTTGTTTTTAATGCCTGTTCTACAGGTGTATAGTATTTCATGTTTCTTCTGATTGAGTTTAAGGGTTCCCAACACCTTAACCAGAAAAAAATACAGAAAGCCTATTGAAGATTTGTTGGGAGAAGAGAAATGCAAACATTTCTGGGTCACTAAGGATTCAGTGGTCCTTAGTCCAGTTCAGCATAATGTCCCTCATACCAAATCCAAATAATCCATTTGTTTATTTATAATGTGTTTCATCAAGGAAATCACCAAATTAGGAGGGCATTTGGACCCATCTGATCTACAGGATGTCAGCCCACAACAAGGCTGTAGTAGGTGTTTTCCAGCATACCTATGGCCTGTGAGGTGTCCACCACAGGGACGCGAGAGACAGGTGTGAGCTGAGAGAAGAGTTGTAGTGTGACCTCTGTGGTGCCAGGTGAGGTGAAGCCTTTAAGCAGGAGCTGCTGGAGCCCAGAAAATCCGCTCCACCTCAGCTGGCTCTGGATCTTCTCCAGCTTCTCCCGATTCTCCTCCTTGTCCAAAGAAAGGTGGGTGAAAAGCTTCCCCAGCAAACGCAATGACATGTGGTACTCAAACTCAAAGTCTGACTCCATGAGGGACACGGCTGCCCAGAAGATTGTAGCCAAGAGGTTGCGGGGGTGGTTGGCGTTGGCCGGGTTGGTGGAAACCACGTTGTCTCTAGAGGAGCTGGAGGAGTGTGATTGGAGCTTAGACAGGTTGCCCTGGTGCTGATGGGTGCAGGCATGGATGCGGTCTAGCGTGGCACTGCGAGGAACCTCAGAGGAACGCTCAGCCTCACCAAAGCGCTTGGGCACAGAGTAACTCCGTTGGTGGCGGATTCGCTCAGATGCTGTTCCTGAACCAGGGACCAAGTCCAGCTGACTGGTGCTCTTCCGGTTGAACAGGAGCTTACCATTTGGTAGGTCAGGAGAAGAAGCTCTGGAAGGACAGAAACATTTCAGCTAGGGAATGCAATTTCTTCTCTCCTGGACCCTGACTCAGCATTTTATGGTATTTTCTAAAGCACCTTATGCAAATAAACAGCTACTTAGTCAGCTCTTCTAGTTGGCACTGAGGCAAAAGGAAAATATCAAGGAACAAAGCACAAAGACCAGGATGGAGAACCTCTGGCTTAAAATGAATAATAAGGGACTATGGAACATGCCTTGTGAGAAGAATCATTAAATCATTGTTCTTGAGGCACTCTGCAAGGTTATCCACGACCGATTCAACTGTGAGCAGCAGTTCCATCACGTAACCCTGAGGAGAACACACAACACAGAGAAGCAAAAAAAAATCGTGTCTATTTTCAATTTAAGTGAATGGAAATGTAATTTCAGAACATTTTTATTTGTCCATTTATCATGTAACCTTAGCTCATCACAAAGAGTGACTAATGTTCATATTCTTTCCAAAAAAAAAAGAAAAAAAAAGAAAAAGTAAATACAAGGTTTTGTTCTTTTGACAGGGACACTATACTCCCTGATACTGAAGCTTCCTTCCATGATATACTTTTGTGCAAAAAAACCAAAAACAAATTACCAATCAAACAAACAAACCCATCTATCACTCTTATGTCTACTATCAACAAGAATATGCCTCACTTTAAGTACATTTTGAGATTTTTTATACAAGGTATTTTTCTTCTAGCTTTTCTTCTTTTGGCTGCTCCTGTTAGGGATCATTCATCACCATTTCTTCCAGTCATCTGCATCTTCCCCTTTCACACCAACCACCTTCATATCCTCTCTCACCACGTCCATAATCCTCCTCTTTGGTCTTCCTCTTCTCCTCTTTCCTGGCAGCTCCATCTTCAACATCCTCCTTCCAATATAATCCTCGTCTCTCCTCTGCACATGTCCAAACCAACGCAACCTTGCTTCTCTAACTTTGTCTCCAAAACATCTAACCTGAGCTGTCCCTCTAATATACTCATTTCTAATCCTGTCCATCCTCGTCACACCCAGCGAACATCTCAGCATCTTTAACTCTGACACCTCCAGCTCCGCCTCCTGCCTTTTCGTCAGTGCCACCGTCTCCAACCCATACAACATAGCTGGTCTCACTACTGTCCTGTCAACCTTCCCTGTTGCTCTCGCTGGTACCCGTCTGTCACAAATCACTCCAGCCACCCATTCCAACCTGCCTGCACTCTCTTCTTCTCCTCTCTTCCACACTCATCATTACTCTGAACTGCTGATCCCAAGTATTTAAACTCCTCCACCTTTGTTTCCTCTACTCCCTCCATCCTCACCACTCCACTGTCCTCCCTCTCATTCACACTCATGTATTCTGTCTTTGTCCCACTGACTTTCCCTCTTCTCCTCTCTAGAGCAGATCTCCATCTCTCCAGGGTCTTTAATATAGAGCACTGTACTGGGATATATTTCACTGCAGGCTCTACCTCTTCAACTGACGTGATAAAAAAAGCATGAATCTGAAAAGCTCTAGGAACTATTAGCTCGTTATAAATCCTGCGTCAAAAATAACCGAAAACAATTATTTCATTTCAGAGAAGGTTTGATTGTTACACATACAAGCACACAAACACACCTGGACTTCCTCTCCATGCTCCCCGACCACCTCCACCAAACGCGAGAGCAGGTCGGACACGGCCAGCGCGGACAGAGGCTGCCTCAGAGCCCGGAAAACCTGGAACGATCGACCTGCGTAATGTCTGGAGGAGCTGCACAGAGCCGTCTGCAGAGCCACATCACTGAGCTGCTGCTCCAGACGCACATCTGTACACACACCCACACACACAGGCACACAAATCCAAGCCGTTTCTTAGATTTCATGAGTTTAATCCTAGTTCAAGACATGAGCTACAGAGAGCAAGAGAACGAGTGTGGTGCATTGGAGGTGAACAGCAGCTCAATCCCTCCCACAATCTGGGATTTCAATGAATTTAACTATTCATTCAGGACATCCCAGCTGTAATGGTATCGTGTAATGACATAAAGCCCTGCTGCCTGCTCTACATTGTGGGCCCATAATATTAGTGTTAACAGTGATTTTATGAACTGATACAGCAGTGCTGAACACTCTTGTTTTGTTTGCACTTTTAAAGCATCATTACACAAGTGTTATAATTTAATATGTACACAATATAATGCCATATAAAAAGTCATTAATATACAGAATAGTGCAATAAAGTGGAAGTGACTAATTGCCATTGTGAAACACAGCACGCAGCGAAACACCACGAAATGTATTTCATCCACATACCCAATGTGCAGCAGGGGGCAGCTATTTAAAGCACCCGGGGAGCAGTGTTGGGGACGGTACCTTGCTGAAGGGTACCTCAGTGCAACCTACTTGGGAGTCGAACCTTCCAACCTTCCGCTCCTGAGGCCTAGTCCCTAACCACCGCTGTCCCTCTATAGTATAGAATGATAGTGAAAAAACCTGCCTGATTTGGATTCCTTGAAGACAGACACTACATGTTGGAGAAAGTTAGTGAGCTGCTCTGTGCTTCTGGAGTGCTGGTTTTTAGGGGTGATGTCTTCATGGCACCACAGCGGTCCGAACGGTCTGACCAAAGAAACAAACCACACAAATAATCATTTAACAATCAACTATAGCCAGAGCAAATACATGAATCAGTTTAAATGTTTCATTAAAATAAAAATGTGCCAACTGAATGAACATTTTAACGCCGAGCTTTTGGAACTTGCTGATGTACAGTTGTAATAACCCCACATGGCCACTGGGAAGCAGTAGAGGTAAAGATTGCATGGTCTACAAATGACAAAAGTCTGGTTTACTTATTTGTTCTCAGCAGTATCCTAAAAATACACCCACCCCATCGTTTTAACAGTTTTTTATTTTTATAGTAGTTTTATAAGCGAAAGATTTCCGTTTTATTTTGTAACCTATAGCCTTACACATGCACGCATCCTTATTTTAGAACCATAATCATAATCAGTCATCACATCAGCTTCCTGTTCGGTGGCCCTTTATCATCTTGATGACTGTATGATGAGAACGTCCTCTGAGTTATCAGCGGACTGTCTGCTATCTGGACATGCAGTATATGTATGTGCTGTTTTTTTTTTACTACGATAACTGTTAAAACTGTTAGAAAGTTCATTATAATAGAAATGTGTTCTTAGTGCAAAGCTGAGAACAAATATTCCAAATGAAACAGACTGTTTAAGCAGCGTGTGTGTGTGTGTGCGTGTGTGTGTGTGTGTGTGTGATTACCTGGTGGTGAGGAACTCTACGAGTTTGCTGCTTTTCTCCTCGGACTCTGTGCTGCTCTCCAGTGGGTCGGACTCTTCATGGGACAGGTGCGGCAGGTTGCTGTTACTACCCCCTAGGCTCAGGCTGGATGACGTGGAGGATGAGCTCAGGCCAGAGTCTGGCAATGGGGAGGCCTGACTGTCCCTTAGGAAGTCCACTCCACCTGGACATGGACAAAGGCAAGAGACAAGCACAAAGATGAGGCTTAGCTCACATACTGCAAAGCACACACTTTGCCTGTTACTGTGGCAGAGAAAGGGGGAGAGATTGGATATCGGTCCCTACAACACTCGTAAACATCATACACTTCAGAAGATGTTTATGGTCTTAACGGCTGGGACTTGGACGGTTCAGTGAGTCACAAATGGTCCATCCTGAATGAAAGGTCAAGACTCATTTCTGCTCCAAACAAGCAATCAGTTTTATAGTTTTATGACATAAAAAACAAGATCAAGACTGTAACTGATTCTCAGTTCAGGGTCTGCATCCTTCGATGAATGCGGTCTATGTTGGGTCTTCCATCAGTGAAAGTGAAAAAGTGAAAGTGACTATTCTTGTAATTGTGAGTCCACACAGCACAGCGCACCACAACGAAATTGGTTCTCTGTATTTAACCCATGCACAAACACACACCGTGCAGCAGGGGGCAGCTATGAAAGTGCCCGGGAAGCAGTGATGGCGATGGTACCTTCCTCAAGCGTACCTCAGGGCAAGCTACTGGTGAGGGGTTTAAACCCACAATCCTCCGAGTCTGTGGCCGACTCCCTAACCACTATTCCACCACTGCCCTGCCATCACCGCAGTGGACAAACTTGCTCACAAACCAAAATGGGACTAAGATTTGAACCTGCGACCTCTTGGTCAATAGGTGAGTACCACTAGACCTCCACCTCCCACACATGGCAACAGTTGTTACATAGCAACAACGAGAATTTCTTATGTTGGCAAAACTGTGAAAAATTTAGTGCAAAAATTTGTACAAAAAAAATAGTACAACAGTATCTCTAAATAATGTCCAAATATTCTTAATGCCAAAGCCTCATCTCAGAAATGATTTTAAATAGTAAGCAGGAATTCGGGTGGACTGAACTGTTCTGGGTGTCAAGAGACTCAGATGACGGATGTGTAGGCAATTATCCGACAGCGCATCTGAAATCTTATGTAATAACTTTTGGCAGAAGCTTTCAGGGACATAAACTTTTCAGCTGTCTGGTTCCTTTTACCACCACTGTGTACGATTCTGACTCGGATGTTTTGCTAGAAAGTAGCACTTCCCAGGAAAAATTATACTGAAAGATGTTTGCAGTTTTTAAAATCGGTGCAATTCTTAATCGCAGAGGAAATAATGTTGTCTATGCTGCAACATTAGCTGAGAGAAGAACATGCATTTTATGTGATCTTTTGAGTAACGCAGTGTGGGCATTGGGTTAAAAAGGAAAAAAAGTAGAGAAAGAAAGACATAAGACTTTTTATGGACACCGGCCATAAATATATGGACACTGTACTTTTCCAAAGACCTCAAAAGGCTTTTTAATTTCAGCAGAGCCATTTGCTAATATGGTTGACCACTCAGCTTCAGAGCTGTTGGTGTGAAGAGCAGATTTATCTTAAATAAATGACCAAAGGTTTCAAAAATCATGATATTTAAATGTGGATCTGTTTCGTTCAAAAAAGCACACATTTTTAGAAAGCTAGCTATCCATAAAGATTTGACAGACTATCTTTAGTTTGTGTGTGTGTGTGTGTGTGTGTGTGTGCTTGAGAGGGGAGTTTTATGAAATTCCTCTTCGCGGATGATAAGAGAGTAGCTCTTATTGAGGGAGTGATGTTTACATTCTGTTCTATCTGAACGAGACAAAACCGGAGCTAAGGAGCCCTGGCACTGTCGGTTCAGCGCTGGCCAGACCAGCATTAATCTCATCAGGACTGTTATGACCGGTGGGGGGGTGGGGTGAATAATGTATTATCAGTGTCAGTCCGGGTCTAGACACGCTCTGCAGAACGGAAAACTCAAGACCATGTTTGGCATGTCCTCTCCAACCCCAGAGACGTGTGATTGTTTTTGGTTTGCCTTCTGTATGTTTTTGGTGCAGATAAGTCCATTCCTGCTGCTCCCCTTTACAACGTTAGTCTAAAACCACATGGTAAATACTATAGTCAATAAAAAAGACGCCTCCTAAAGAGTGTGTAACAGGGAGAAGCATGTAGTCTTTTTAAGGGCATTTGATGGGTGGCATAGTGGGTAGCACTGTCGCCTCTCAGCAAGAAGGTTCTGGGTTTGATTCCCAGACGGGACAGTCCGGATCCATTCTGTGTGGACATGTTGTCCCCGCGTATGTGTGGGTTACCTCCATGCATGTCAGGTGAACTGGAGATGCTAAATTGCTTCCTAGTTCTGTGTGCTTGAGTGTGTTAGGGCCCAGCATCGGAAGGTTGTGGGTTTAAATCCCAGGTTGCCCCACGGTACCCTTGCGCAAGGTCCCGATCACTGTTCCCCAGGCGCTTTCAACAGCTGCCCCCTGCTGGATGTGTGTGTGTGGGTGAAATGTAGAGGCTTTTTTTTTGGTTTTCACTGTGTGCTGTGTTTCATAAAGACAAGAAGTCACTTACATTTCACTTTCACTTTAAGCACTGGCATGTTGGACCTCACATCTACCGGGGTGAGTAGCATCAGAACAAAAAGTCTTAGTTATTGTACTTCAGCAGAGTTTTGAGTAATTTGAATATAACATTAATACCTGAGTATTTCTTCTCCTTTTTTTCTTTTTCAGTTTTCTTTTAACACATTTTAACAAAAATATGTACTTTCCTTATATTTTTAGAACATACTTCTTATGTTAGTTTGAACCTTCCCAACATTAAGATGGTCTCTTGGTGTTTCCATCGGTGAAAATCACGAACGACAGACGTAACGAGATGCCAATGACGGTGAAGACGTAAGAGAGAAGACAGGGAGAGTGGACGGTGGAGAAAAGGCATGTATTGCGTCTGGGGTCCGTGACGGGAGAACCAGTAGTGGACGAAAGTGAAGCAGTGACGTTAATGTTCATTATTTTCAGTAGATTGTTTTTATTGGAGTTGGAGGCTTTAATAGTCTTGAATTCTGTCAACATGTATCTTCTACTTCAGTAAGACGTGTGTGGACCTTTGCCATTTGAGACTGGATGGGTGCAGGAGAGAACTGTGTTTTTGTTTGCTGAACTCTCTCGTAGTGGTGATTTAAGTGGAGATGCTGAAGGTCTGGGGTACCTGTGTAGAAGTCGGGCTGAAAGCTCGGCCAGGTGGTGAGGTTTTTGGGGGCAGTGGCCTCGCGGCTCTGGAGCAGGGTGGAGGCGAGAAGAGGGAAACTCCGGCTGCAGGACAGTGAGAGCAGCAGGTGCAGGAGCAGACGCTTACAGTGCTCGAAAACCTCCGGCCTGCAGTGATCCATACCTAAAACACACACACACACACACACACACACACACACACACACAAACACACATGAATTTATTGATTCAATTCCTATGTGTGCATATGTATGTGTGTGTTTAAGAAAGAGAGAGAGCGAGAGAGAGAGAGAGGGTGAAAGAAAGAAAGAAAGAAAGAAAGAAAGAAAGAAAGAAAGAAAGAAAGAAAGAAAGAAAAAAAAAGAATGAATGAAAGAGACAGATAATGATCAGAGAGAGAGAGAGAGAGAGAGGGTGGAGGATGGAGAAAGTGAGAGAGGAAGGGAGAAAGACGAAAGACAGTCACAGAGGGAAGAGGAGAGAATGAGAATGAGAAGGAAAGAAAGAAAGAAAGAAAGAAAGAAAGAGGGGAAGATTGAAGGGCAGATAGAAAGAATGAAAGGAGAAACAGATATGATCAGAGAGACAGGCAGACAGAGAGAGAGAGAGAGAGAGAGAGATTTAGAAGTTGATAAAGGATGGAAAGATTAATGAAGCTTAATTAAAGATGAAGTTAATAAAGGCAGAGCCTGACGTTAGCATTGGTGTGCCTGTGAGTATGTTGTAGAATTTAGATCTAAGAGATATAAATGCTCCACATCCAGCTAACAGTACCATCCTGCATGCTCAGTTTCAAAATAAAAGTCCTGCGACAGACAATTCCAGAGACAACAGATTGGACAGGCAGATAGGTTTATCTGAACACATATCAGCTTTCAAGAGCTTAGACCCACACACACACACACACACACACACACACAAGAGAGAGAGAGAGAGAGAGAGAGAGAGAGAGAGAGAGAGAGAGAGAGAGAGAGAGATCTCACCCAGAAAGAGAGCGTGCAGCAGTAGGGGCAGATGTAAAGCCCAGTCCACTCTTACACTGTGGTCAATCACCAAGTCCGTCATGAAGATTACAGCTATGTTACACCTGCAGAACACCCACACACACACACACACACACACACACAATAAGCCACAAGAAGAAGCTGTATAGACAAGAAGGCTATAGAGGTTTACACTCCATGAGGTTAGACTGAAATACATTTTGGGGATTATCTTCAGAAAAGATTCAGATTATTGTTTTCTAACTTTTAACTCACACCTTCATCTAACACACATCTTGGCTCTTCAACCACATCTAGAATAATTGTGAACATTTGAACTCTTTGTGTAAACGAATAAAGAAATCTCATGCCGGCTGCAGAAAGTGGAATCAAGCTCCAGGCACGCTGTAAGCAGGTGAGCTCTGTGTTTTTACTTCAGCAGCGGTGGACAGTGGACAGACCTGTGCAGTGGTCCTCGTGGGGTGACCGTTTCAGGTAGATAGTCCACCAGAGGTGCCCAGCAGCCTCCATTAGCAGGCATGGGCAAAGGAAATGGCTGATTGGTCTCAAGAACGTTCAGCAGCCAACCGGCATACAGCGGGAGGGGCTCACCTGTGAATCAGAAAGCGCTGTCAGTGTTGGATTTTACATGCATGTCAAACTTCTTTACGCCATGAGCTCTGATCATAGGCAGTCAGACAGGAAACCAGTGAGACCAGAAGTCTGGTCAATGTCTCAAATCCTTGGTTTGGACTTTAGACTTTTGACTTTAGACTACAGTCTGCAGGTTTAGTCATGCAGTTCATGAAGTGCAACGACGTCTTGAAGAACAAAAAAATTAAATATAAAATATATTATTTTTGCTTCCCTATAAACGGATCCAGATTTATTTTATAGACCTGGAGTTGGAAACTGCAGATCCCTTCTTAAAGCCTGAACCTTGGACATCAAACACCCTCATCAAGTACATTTGGACTGAAATTTGTTCATTTTAATTGTTCTCCAGGCTATTTTTTATGATGCAGCATCTTGAACTGTCAAGGAAGCAATAACATCCAGTCACCGAAGCTCATGTTGACACACTTCCATCAATCACTCAACACACTGTTGTGTAAAATCCCCTGGAGGGAAAGAACTGGTTTGGCACACACTTTTTTCCTCATCGTACGAGCCTCCGGAGCTGTTGCTGTAGCGAGACTCCAGCCGGTTATGGGCCCTCATTATACTGCTTAACCTGCAGAAGATACACACACACACATACACACACACACACACACACACACACATGCCTGTCAGGAATTTACTCTTCATTTCAGTTCCATTGAGATGCCTCAAATATTTGTAATTGCATCTTTGGTAGCTCATCTATAAATGTCATGTCATATGATCTTGGGGTTTTACAGGGCTTTTAGTTCACCAAACAGAGGGACAAACACATATAAGTATCCTGGACACTTTGTTATCCTCAGACTACTCAAAAGACCAATCATGAAAATAAATAAATAAATAAACAAACAAACAAACAAACATCAGGTCTAGATCCTTGCAAGACTGACGTTGGCTTGTTATTATTTTTAGCATGCACTGATTAGACAAGGATGGAAAAACAAGGAAAAAGTAAGAAACTATGATTCTTGACCCATAAATGAAGGAGGTTTCGTTGTAAAACATTGCTTTTTAGTTGCAAAGCTGCAAACCTTGTGTTTCACCAGCCAATCAAGGGATTCTGAGAAGTCTGTTCTGAGAAGACACCCAGAAGCCACTGTTAGTGTTATACTCTGAGACTACACTTAGGTGGACGTCCTGCATTGGAGGCTTTCCAACAGCCCGAGCAGTGGACGACCCGGGAGGACGAGTGTTAAGACATTTTAAGGGATCACAGGAATGAAAATGTTCCACAGGGATGAAATATTAAACAAGCTGATAGTGATAGTGAACGCTTATCACTAGAGGGAAGTGAACGTCGTGATCTTGTTAGGTACCTGCCAAATTTTTCCCAGATGTAAAATGCACTTGATGAAAAAAAATGTTTAAGACATTTACCATTTTAAGACATTAGGATCTGTGTGTGGATGGGTTACTGTACCTGCTGTCATTCTCTCGGACGACTTTACAGTCATCGGTGTCCGGGATATTTTCTTGGCCGGCAATGACTGTGTTGCTGCTAGAAGTTGTGCCTGTAGAATTAACGGTGCCCTTATTAATACAATTAAACTTTCATTTCGATTCACTACAGTTAAAAAAGAATTAGAGGTCTTACTGTCATTTCATTGCATTAACTGAAAGTGAAGTGAAAGTGAATATTCTGGACAGTGAGATGCAACGAAATTTGACTTCTGCTTTTTACCCCCCCACACACACACACAGCGTGTAGCAGGTGCCCGGTGAGCAGTGATGGGGACGGTACCTTGCTCAAGGGTTCCTCAGGGCAACCTACACCAAAAATTACATTTACATTTTTCCGATGGTAACACTCTACTGCAGGGAGGAATTTTATAAGCTGATATTAACCTACATTTATAAAGCATTTATAAAGATTTATTATAACAAGCGTCCATTGTTGTTTATGCTCAAAGGATGAAACTGATGAAAAGTGCCTTTATAAAGTGACATGAATAAACCTTTATAAATGACAATGTAGGTTAATGTCTTGGGTTCTTGCGAGGTCACAGCACAGCAGACAGTGAACCACAACAAAATTAGACCTCTGCTTTTAACCCATGCTACTGAAAGCTGCCCGGGGAGCAGTGACGGGGACGGTACCTTGCTCAAGGGTACCTCAGGGCAACCTATCGGGAAGGGGTTCGAACCCACAATCCTCCGATCATGCGCTAACGCCCTAACCACTAGGCCACCGCTGCCCTTAAAGGCTTTTAATGCTTTATGTATTCTCATCAATGCTTCCCTGCAGTCAGGAGTTACATTCAGGGCTGGACTGAGGGACCACCTTTCCAGCATTTGCCAAAAAGTGGTTTAATTTCATGTTTTTCAGTGAAATAATACAGTTATTGGGAAAAAGGTGCTGTGAAGAGTAGAACACTTCCCAATCAGATATGCTGTGATACGTAAAAACGTGGTTAAACATTGTGTAATTAATCTGTCTAGACATGTGTGTACCGGAGGTAACCGTGGAGATCTTGCTGGTGGCTGAAAAGTGATAGAAGGGAGGATTGTCACAGTGGAGAACGACAGGGTTGACGGGGTCGGTCTGCTGCAGCTCAAACAGCAGCTCCAGCATCGTCTGAGTGCTGCTGTTCCTACACAGATAGATCACCACCTTCTTTATCTGGAGAGAAAAAAGAAAAGAGATCATAAAAGAGAAAGAGAGGGAGAGAGAGAGCGGAGGGGAGACAGAGGGAATGGAATGAGAGATTTGGAAAGAGGAGCGAGGGGGGGGTGGAGAAAGTGAGAGAGGAAGGGAGAAAGACAGGCACAGAGGGAAGAGGAGAGAATGAGAAAGAAAGAAAGAAAGAAAGAAAGAAAGAAAGAAAGAAAGAAAGAAAGAAAGAAAGAAGCTAAGACAACAGGGAAGATGGAAGGGCAGATAAAAAGAATGAGCAAAAGCACTTGCATGAAAGAAAAACAGATAATGATCAGAGAGAAAGAGAGAGAGAGAGAGAGAGAGAGAGAGAGAGAGATAGAGAGAGAGAGAGAGAGAGAGAGAGCTCACGTGTGGTAGGAGCTGGGTGTCACTGCTGACCCCACACAGGCTGACGAGGAACTGCAGGGCCGTGTGCAGGTTACTGCTCCACTTCTCATTACACACCAGAGCCGTCCACGCACACTCCATCTCCACCCCCGGGACATCATCTCCATACTGACCCACACACACACACACACACACACACACACACACACACACACACACACACACACACACAAGCAGGCTGTTCAAAAAGCTTCAGTATATATCAGTGTCTCAAAGAATTACATTTTTTTCTGAATTATTCACCTGCATAAACAATAACCATTAAATGTGTCATGTGTCCAAACATTTGCCCAAACCGTTGTCTGAAATTCAGCAAATAAACAGAAGCTGTACATTAAAACCAGCAGAGGTTTTAGTCCCTGCTGAGGTTATCATGGCGTGACTGATGATCTAGATCTCTCTGTAAACATCAAGCGATTCAATTTCTGCTTATTTCTACTTTTCTCCTCGTACTTCAAACAAAGCTGAGACATGTGTAGTGTCTGGAGTGCAACACTGTTTTATATTGCACTGAAGGTGTGTGTGTGTGTCTCTGTGTGTGTGTGTGGGGGGGGGGGGTTCCTGCTTTGTCCCGCAAGGCGACCTGCCTTCAAAACAGCTCTCCTGGGAATTCTGCGAGGAAGCTACTTTTACTTCTTCTTCTATTTCAACTGTAAGGAAACTTAGATTCATAGAGATTCATAGAGACTGTAAAAGCTGCTTTAAGAAGTTAACATTGGTCATTGTTATTGTTGGGCCTTTAAACCTCAACAGGGGGTCAAAAAAGTCTTTGTTTGGACCTAAAAGCTTAATTTAAACTTGCTTTGTGAAACAAAACAACACAAAGCAAATCAAAGCAATAAAAAAAAAAACAAACCCAACGATACAAAAAAACAACAAACAAATCAAACAAATCAAAGCAGACAAAAAAAAAAACAAAAATGTTTTCCTATCCTTTGATACGTATACATTGTGTACTGTGTACTGACTTAAAGTAATGAAATTATAAACCAACACATCATTTTTTTTTCAAATAACAAAAGTATGAATAAGTACATTAACCTTTCCCTCTTTTAGTATTTGTAGCCAAAACCAGCAGAGCTATTTGTAATGTTATTTTAAACGTTGGTCTCCAGAGTTTGTGAAAAGGTTTATAGTTTAGTCCAGTAAAAGAGTTAGAACGTAAAGCTGTGAACTCAGGTTCTCATGCTCACCTTGGCGGTCATGTACATGAGGTTGTTGAGGACGAGCGCGGTGGCCTGAGGTGAGCCCCAGCCCGAGCCAGGGAGGTGGGGGGAGGGGAGGACCATGCTAGAGCTCCTCCTCTGCTCCACAGGGTGGGAGGGGCTGGAGGTGGCTGGCAGGAGACCTCCATCCACCAGCTCGATGTTCCTGAGCCACGGCAGCAGGTAGGTCAGCATGACCTGTCGGCCATTCGGGTGAGTGCTGGGAAACCTCTGACTGACCTCTGCGGAGGAGAGAAAAGACGAGTAGCAAAAAACATTGACCAATCATGGAGCAAATGTCACTCTGTATCATAAATTGAACCACTTTGTAAATGTACTGATATGGAGTTATGGTGCAAAAGTCTTAAAATCCCTTATTTCCTTAATTTTGCAAGAAATTTGCTGGTTCAAAAATATTTTTTCCGGAAATTTTTTGACCTGTCAACCAGTCAAGATGTGAGATATTGAGTAGATTAAATTACAGAAATGGCAACAAAGGTTTTACTGTGTCAGATTATTAAGTGCCTAAAGATACAAGGTTCTAGATAAAGAGGTTCCAACCACTTAGCGTTCAGCATCATCAGTAAACTACTCCCCTGAGCATCTGGAATCGCCTGCTCCTGTTTCTTCACTGCATAAATTAGACGCTTTGGTCTGCTTGAACGATTAGTTAATTTTTTTAAATGCGAGTATTGTGTGTGTTTGGACTTGCACTGAATGATCTGAAAGTTCAGATATCTTATACTGATTTAACGTGCAGTAGATTTTCAGTAACATAACCCCATGTGCACTAACCTGAGAAGAGGGGCAGGGTGAGTTCCGGGTACATCCGGGCGAGTTGGGCAGAAAGCTGTGACAGAGAGAGAGTGTAGAGGGGCGGTAGAGGCCCATGGGTGCCGTGAAGTAAACTGCTGCTCCTTTCCTCCAGGATCCTCTTAGAATACACACACAGCTTAGTCTCCAGAATCTGATTAAACAAAGCAACACGAAGACACTTTAATCCTTACCTCCCATCACAGGGAATATTTCAGGCTAATCTTAGTCAAAACCAGCTTTATTTAGGCAACGATGATGTACATGCAGGCAGCGGCTTCAATAAGTGCACATCTATATGTGACGTTGTCACGGCGACCACCGAACCCAGGCCATGGCCACGGTCCCAGTTCCTGGAATTCTGAGCCGGAGCTTCCATTTCACCCTCACTAATCACACCCAATCGCCCGTACCTGGTCAGCCAGGCATTTAAAGTTTGCCAGTACGACCCAGTATCACCTGTTCACCATTGTGTCTTTTTTTTTACCTAGTTTTCTGAAACTGTTGTTTTTGATCAGATTAAAGAACCCTAAAGTCTGCCACGCACTTGTGCCTCTCTTTCCTGGCAAACATGACACATACTAAACATACTACACTGTAAATAACAAATAATTATCATTGTTTTTATAATTACAACAAATCAGGGTTTTGCTCAGGAATCCAATGGTGGTAGTGCTGGAGGTGGGACTCGAACCAGCAACCTCTTGATCCACAAGCAAATATCCTACCACTAGACCACCACCATCTCATACAGGGGTCTGTTGAGCACGATCGTCACCGACGAATAAACCAAGGGATCTATTTTTTCTGTGCATGTTCATGTAGTTTGAAATTTGAATTTGGGAAGAGGTTGACTGATGGCAAAAATAAATAAATAAATAAATAAATAAATATATAATGGGAAATTCCTCTCAAACGCATCGAAACTGAAGTACCTGCATTACTGCCTCACCTGCATTAACTGCATAGAAATGTCGTAGATCTCCCTGCTGGTATCCGAGGCTTTGAAGAGGATGAGGTTCAATAACGTCACAATGTCACAAGGGTAATTCCTACACAAAGAACAGCGCTGGTAAAAAAAAAAGTGAGGCACGCACAAGTCATTAAAGCCGTCCATTTGCTATTCTAATGTAGTCTGAGGCAAAGAGGCTTGCTCAGAATCAGTTCATTAAAAGCAGCCCTGTAAAAACAATTGGACCTCCGGTTCTCACCGAAGCTGCTTCTTCTCTTGGCACTGCTAAATAATTAGCAACAGAACAAGCGTGGAGACCTGAGCCAAGTCCACACAGAGTGAGGAGGCAATTCATGAGGGGGTGGATTTGGCCAGGAAACACTCCAGCATCAAAAACTGTGTCATTTCTGTAATGACACTTATAATATTGCGACTCGACACAAAGGCCCGGTTTAAACCATTGTAATAACTGTGTAATAACACATTAACAAGGTGTGCAATAACAATATAACTACTGGTGATGTTTTCACCATTACAGCTGGATTACTGCACTGCATCTTATGTCATTAAACTCAGTTATAAACATATTTAACCGATGCAATTACATGCAATTCTATTGAGATATACTTGTTTAATTACAATAAAAATGCATCCATCTTTACATCACCTGCCCTACTATAATCCGGCTGTAACAGCTTGTGCAATCAGCGAATGAGGACTCAAGCTCTGCAGCCTTAAAGTCATTCAGAAATAAAACTGGAAACCATATTCTGACTCAGATCGTTCTGTTTCACAGCAATTCAACACAATACCCCACTGTATTTGTGACATGCTGCCAGAATGTTGGAAAATATAAGTAATATATAAGAAATATATTTTCATTATTACTTTTTAATGCTTCTGTAAGAATTAAATCTACCATATTCTTATTTTTAAAGACTTTTTTCTTTACTTTGAAGCACAGTTTTGTATTTCAGATACAGTTACCCATCTTAATTGACCATTATTACAGAGTTTTAGCCTCTAATTTGAATGTATATATTCTTAAGGAAGGTGAAGCTCTAACTCCTCTACAGACTGTATAGCTTTACACTTAATAGCTTGTTAACTGGAATGGGTGGGGCTAAACTGCTGTCAGCTGAATGGGTGACAATGATCAGGGTTGTGACATCACAACCATAATAGCATCTGCAATTTTCTTCCCTTTGCTCACCTGCTGCCACAAACAGTAGCGATTGCTTTGAAGCAGCCTGAAGCCAGTTGGTAGGACCCGGTGTAGCAACGGTCGACGGCCCAGTTGAACAGATTGGCCTGGTCTGGGTTCAGTTCCAGCAGCAGAACCACAACTTCACAGCCAAGCTGATGCACCTGCAGAGCAATATCCAATTAATGCTGATTAAAGCCCCAGTCACCTTGAGTGAAAACATCAAATCAGCATTAACTAATATTATAATCAAGAAATATGCAAATACTGGTGCAATTATTATTAATTGCTGGCTCAGAACAGTGTAAGACGGCATAACGACTGACGGTTGCCTTTCACTGGCAAAAAAAATGGTAATCCAGCATCAGCGGTGATGGAAGGTTCAGCCGTTTACTAGCTGATGTATAATTGGATTACATTTCATATTTTTAGATTTGAACATATTTTTGAACTAAAACTGTGTTTTAATAGAACTTAACTACAATTTTAGCATGTTTATTTTCATTGACTTGCCATGACTGCTCACCCACGCTCAATGTGAAAAGATGATCCTACATTTAACCCATTCTAGACAGCAGTGAGCAGTGGGCTCCAGACTCTACCTGGAGGTTGGTTATTGGGTGCTGGTTATGTGTCTTGCCCGAGGACACCAGCCATGGATGTAGGAGTTCCAAGGCATTGTTATTTATACATATTTTTACTGCTGGTTCTGGGATTTGAACCAGAAACCTCCTAGAAACCTTCTCTAACTATCCGGCCATGGATACCAATAAACCAAGAATTTAAATAAAAAATAATAATATATTAATAAAGTAAGACATAACCATACTTGAAATTTGAAGAATATCTATCAATACGACTTCTGTATATATTACCGTTGAAATCAAACATTATCATTCATTTGATTATATTTTATTTGTGTATTTTATCACTTAATTTGATTTGATTTGATTTTACTACAATATCCTCTTTTGGGATCTGATTCATTTTGGGTAGTAATGCTATTACAGCGTCTCACTGCTTCAACGTTCAGCACATCTTTTCATCGTTTTTATTTCCAGGTGTCCTGGAATTATTTTTTACACAAATCTAAATCGAAATTTCATCATTTTAAAAACTTCTAAACCAGCTTTTCCAGTCTCTTGAGCAGTGAAGATGATTCATTTGAGATGGACGAATGGTCGTCCAGGTACCCGCAGATCCTGGCATGCTAGGATGTTATCCAGCCACTTGTAGAGGTAGCCGTCTGAAGAGAGACCCACATTGTCAAACACAGGGCCGCAACAAAGTACGGTGGACATGGCCTGAAGAGGAACAGGCAGACAGAGAGAGGAATATTTTAATATCTTACTCAATCCATACTTCACAATACAGGCATCGTACAATACAGCACCAAGGACAAGACCTCAGCCAATCCCAGTCACTGCTTCTGAACTTTCTTCACCAGATGATATTTGTGGGGGGTCAGTTATTTCTTTAATAATGTTGATGGAATGTATTTCAATGATAAACAACATGTTAACACCGATGCATCCTTAAGGGTAACTATATTAGACTGGTTATATTACAATATATTGTTTATGAAATCATAAATAAAATGCATGTTCATGATGAATCAGGTGGCGATTTCAATTTTTTCTTTCTCTGATCAGAGATCATTCACAGCATCGAACTCTGAAAAAATGTCACATAAAGTTACATTTACGGCATTTAGCAGACGCTCTTGTCCAGAGCGACTTACACATCCTAACTACAGGGACAGTCCCCCTGGAGACAATCAGGGTTAAGGGTCTTGCTCAGGAACTCAGTGGTGGCAGTGCTAGAGGTGGGATTTGAACCTGGGACCTCTTGATCCATAGATCCATAGGTAAGTATCCTACCACTAGACCACCACCACCAAATTAATAAATAAATACATACATATATTACTCGATTAAAGTTCAAAATGATCACCGGTTCACTGAATGGCCAATTTATTCATTTATGTCCACAGTGATGTTTAGTGTATGTTCCTGGGATATAAACCTTTCTAAAAATAAAAAAAGCTCCGAGGGAAATTTCAGCTATGCTTTGAAGGAGGTAGGCACAAAACTGAGACCATAGAAAGCAGAATACACCCCGGCAGACTCCTATCATATTCCGCTTGATGTTTTTAGGCCTCCAAAGACTCTGAAACTACATACTTCACACACAAGGCTCTTTAAGATCAGCTTACAGACCCCGAACAGGCATAAAGAGATCTTTGGAAGCTGAACATGCAGCCACTGACCAGGAGGTAGAACATTGTGGGTCGAATAGCACACATTAGCACCTCTTTATGCCTCGGGGCAGCGGTGGCCTAGTGGTTAGGGAGTTGCCCTGCATCGGAAGATTGTGGGTTCGATTCCCACCCCAATGGGTTGCCCTGAGGTACCCTTGAGCAAGGTACCATCCCCCTCACTGCTCCCCGGGCGCTTTCAATAGCTGCCCACTGCTGCACGTGTGTGTATGGGTTAAATGCAGAGGTCCAATTTCGTTGTGGTTCATGTGTGCTGTGCCGTGACCTCGCAATGACAAGGGTTGTCACTTTCACTTTCACTTTCTTGCCTCCGGAGAGGCGGAGTGTTTGTTTACGTGCCATCAGTGATACTGACATCATCAACAGGGGCTTCCAGAGGTCAGACGCAAGACAAACACATGACATCACAGCTGGACTTCCAGCAACGTTACCTAACGACCCCCTGTTTTCCCCGCAATGTGGGAATGTGTCTGATGGAGTTCTGCACTTATTACCGTCTTGCTCCTCATTCACCTCCATAATTGGACTCGGGAGAATAAAGATAGTAGATTTAATATCCGCAGCCAGGATTAGCAATGGCCCTGACAGGTTTAAAATTAGCCGCTTGCCATAAATAAATCACTGTCTTTATCTTTCCAGGTCATTTTTTTAGGCTATATTTCTATTTTAATAGATCATCAGATTTCATACTTAATGCTTGAGAAGGGCAGCTCAGGTTAGTTCACCTTCAGGGCGCAGTATTGGTATCTGGTGATCTGATGATTCCTGTCGCTATAGCGATCCAGGGGTGTGAACATGATGCTGAAGGGCCCGGCCCATTGGCTGAAGAGGATGAAGAGGTGGTGGCGGAGACTCTGCTGGGGGAAGAGGAATCGACGGTGGTGCACTGAGAGAATGAGGGAGAGAAAAGTGAATCAGAAGCATTAACAGATACGACTTATTACATTCGAACAACTGTCTGACATTCTGAGCCCAAAGAGATCCCAACCAATCCATTTCAGTTCAGGGAAGGCTGGGTTAGATGGGTGAGGTGGGACAAGTGGGAGGTGGGGCATTTCTCAGGGCTAGTAGAGTTCACTAATGTTTTTATAGCAGTTCACACACAAAACACTTTTCATACTATCACCCAAAAAGTCAATATTCTGAGTTTAAATCTGGGGCCTGAGCCTAGACTATGCAACATTTTGAATATACTGCACGGAAAATGTCATGTTGGTCTCATACAGGTCTCAGTTTAATAAAAAAAAAAAAAAAAAAATCTGTTAATCCTAGTAGATCCAAAATAATCCTAAAAACCATCTGTGAATCCTAAAAAATCCTGTAAAAGCTGTAAATCGTAAAAAAAATGTAAAAATCAGATGTTAATCCTAAAATAATAAAAAAAAACAGCAATTAATCCTAAAAGAAATCCTAAAAATCAGATGTTAATTCTAAAATAATCCAAAAAATCCTAAAAAAACCCATCTGTTAATCATAAAATAAACTCCTAAAATTCCTCAAAACCAGCTGCTTTTCATTTAGTAATTTTAAGTATTTTAAGCCCGTGATGGGATGATCTTCAGCTGATGGTGTATTAATTTAATCCAAGTCAAGTCATCCATTTATTTTTAATTCAGAATTGAATTCTGAACCAGTTACTTACCTTCTACCTTCTGAAACTGCAGCTCACGTCTGTATAATGTTAACTGTTAACAGATTCTCCTTTCAGGCTTTGCTAATCATCTTGTTGAACAAGTCTGAATGCAGCTCATGTTGAAATGATAGCCGTTCCAGATCTGGATTTCTTTCACCTAACGAGGAAGTCTGGAGTGTCTGGTTATCTTTTGGCGCAGTGTGACCTGTCACCTGCCCTTGAAGCCTTTCTCCTAATCCCCTGTTATTTTAGGAGCTGCTGGGCCTAAATTGTGCCCTACATCACTGCTCAAGCAGACAGCCATCAGTAGGGATCACGACTCGTTGCCTAGCAATGGATTCCTTTTCCAAAACTGAGAAAAATGAGACACGCTTTTTCCAAAATGGTCAACCATGCTTGTGACAACAGCTCATCTGAAAAGTGAAAGTTTCACTGTGAGGTGGTTTGATTAAAGAATTGGATCGTTAATTAAGGTTACTGTATGCTTTGTTTTTGTAAAATATATGCAACATTGAAAAGAGTGAATGGGGCATTTAAGTGTTTTTTTTTATTTTGCAAAATTAGCTTTTTTACCCCAATGAACCTGCCGTGCATGTCTTTGGGTTGTGGGAGGAAGCCGGAGCACCTTATTATTATAATGTTATAATATTAAAATGCCAAAACTGTTAACATCTGCCACGGTGGAGGTAAGAGTGTGCCAACAGTAAACAGTTTTTTCACATTAATGATCCGACCTGAGAAACCCTCTCTGCCGCTCAGGGCTGGAAGGCTTTTATTAGCTTGCAGCTCAAAAGCTTCCCCTTACCAGGCACGCATTGTATGAGGTTGGCCACCATGGCGCTGAAGTGGGCTCGGATGTCTTTGAGAATCTCCAGGTCTTTATCATTCTCGGCTTCCAGAAGCATCCTGGTGAGGTCCACGTACTCCAGAAAGAGAGCGCCCAGAGCAAGAGTGTCACGTTCCAGTGCCCCATTAGTGCTGCGACAGTGAAAGAGGATGAGAGAGAGAGAGAGAGAGAGAAAGAGAGAGAGAGAGATAGACTTTGGGGAGTTGCCCTCGGATCTGAAGATTGTGGGTTTGATTCCTTCACCAGTAGGTTGCCCTTAGTTACCCTTGAGCAAGGTACCATCCCCATCACTGCTTCCTGGGCGCTTTCTATAGCTATAAAGCTATTTCTATAGCTTTTCCCCTGCTGCACGTGTGTGTATGGGTGAAACGCAGAGGTTGAATTTCGTTGTGTTGTACTGTGTCTCACAATGACAAGGGTAGTCACTTTCACTTTATATATTTACATTTACGGTATTTAGCAGACGCTCTTATCCAGAGCGACTTACATGTCCTAATTACAGGGACAGTCCCCCTGGAGCAATTCAGGGTTAAGGGTCTTGCTCAGGGACCCAGTGGTGGTAGTGCTAGAGGTGGGATTCGAACCGGGTACCTCTTGATCCAGAGGCAAGTACTCTACCACTAGACTCTACCACTATATTATATGGTATTACTTTATACTATATATTATTACTTTTAATATAAAACTTTTACAGTCTCAGCAGCACTGCAATGGGGATCACCCACAATGTACTCTAAAGATCAAATGACCGACTAAAGAAATGAAACTTTTGTGAAAAGCAATTCATGAAGTTTGAACTTGATTGATCTTGAGTGAAACTGCTTTGCAGGTTTTGTAAGAGTAAATGTCCTGAAAGTGTTTAAAGACAAACACAGGATGGACGTGTGGGACTTCCTCTTACCTGTCGCTGATGACTCCAGAATCAGCCAGTAGCTCAAAGATCCGGAGCAGCTGGAGCCTCAGCAGGTCCCTCCTCTCTCTGCGCTTCTTATTCTGAAACATGTTCAAGTGAAAGTGAACATGACTACGTGTCATTGTGAAACACGGCACAGCACAGTGAGACAAAAACGAAATGCTTCCTCTGCATTTCACTCATACACATGTGCAGTAGAGGGCAGCTATTTAAAGAGCCCGGGGAGCAGTGATGGGGACGGTGCCTTGCTTAAGGCTACTTCAGGGCAACCTACTGGTCTGGGATTTGAACATACATCACTTTCAATGACAGGCCTACTTTTCAGGGAATAAACTCTCAGTTCACACTGTCTCAGCAACTCAACAAAATATGGTTCATATATAAAACTGCACCAAAAACAAAACTCCATTGTTCTTCACTAAACTTTGTTTCTTGCCGACCAATCTTTTAGGCGCACCAGTCTTTTGGATTTGAAAGATCTGCTGGATCTCCACTGTCGCTTTTCAATTTGTTAGAATAAGACACAAGTTTTCTAATCATTTTGGTCAAATTCATTTACTGATCATGAAAATGTGTTTATTGGCATCTGATCAGGTTTTAAATGTCGATTTGAGAGTCTTTGGGGGAAAAACACATACATTTTGGAACGGTTTTGGTTCCAAATGGTTTTGGAAAGGTTTAAAAGGTTCTAACATCGCATCATCAGGCTGTGATTATAGACATGATGGGTAAAAAAATAGATTATGACATTGTCAAGTTTAAGAAAAGAATTTACAAACCCATGATATTTTCAAAGAAAGTCACAATTTCTGTCAAATATTTTTAGTAATGAAGTGTAAATAAAGCATGTTACAATTTACATTTCACTGACTTCCTGTTTCACTGAACCCCGGCCATGGCCACGGTCCCAGTACCCCGAGTTTTAAGCCGGAGCTTCTTTCCAACCCGCACCAATCAAAAATGTAAAAAATGTTAAATGGTAACTTAGAAAAGCCTTGCTCAAGGGTACCTCTGTGTAACCTAGGTTACCCTGCGGTACCCTTGAGCAAGATACTGTCCCCATCACCGCTCCCTGCATGCTGGATATGATCGCCAACTGCTGCACAGTGTGTGTGGGTAAAAAAAAAAAAAAACGAGGATGCATTTCGTTGTGGTTCACTGTGTGCTGTGTCTCACAGTGACACACAGTCACTTTCACTTTCACTTCAATACAAGGAACTACACGACACTATAAAAAGCAGCGGAAGATTTGATGATTGGTGGTTCTTTGCCCTCAAAAGGATACATGGCATCTTGAACATGAAGTTTCATCTTGGGGTTATTCGTTTTTATGTAATTTAAAAAAAATGGTGGCAATAATTCTGGAAGAGTGTACACGTGTGGTACAGTATTATTTAGATAAACCTGAAAAGCTAAACGTCACATAACCTTTTAAAGGCAGCGCATGTATGAAACGGGGTTAACGCTCTTGTTTTAAGGTTTCATTGCTTTTGCTCACATCACTGCCTTGTTTTAAAGGATTTTATGAGATTAATATCATACAAACTAAAACAAGTCATGAAATGATCATAAAAAATGAAATGAAATATCATGAAATATTAAATACTGACCTCTGGTCTCCTCTCCAAAGCTTCCTTCATCAAAGGATGCAGTTCTTCTATCAGCTCTCTGCATAGAAAACACGTCAAAAAGATGGAATCAGTCCTGAGAACCAATACGCCAAGGTCGGAGTTTATACCGCAATCATTTTTATTCCTGTTAATACTTTAATGACTCCAGGAAATGAAATTTGTAATGAGTCTGTCCTGTATGCTCTTACAGAGTAAGGGATATCTGATCTAAAATTAAATTGACCGAGAACAAAATAAGCCATGGAATCAGGCCAAAGTGTAAATGCTGCAGGGTTTATGTTGAATCTGTTGAAATAAAGTCTGGCTTTAATCCGTACAAAGAGACATTTAAAGCAGCCATGTATGTATAGGTACAAACACACTCTGGGCTACAGACACCATTTTCAGCTAAACCCTTCCTTATGGAGTCATATCTGAATATAAATGAGAGGTTCTCACATTGTTTTGTTGGGCAGACTAAGTTGGGATGCTGCATTAAAACTAAGCCCAGAGGGTGGAGGCTGCATTTTAGCCCAGCAATATATTACATTCTTTAAAACTGCACTAAAAGAACCAACACAGCCATTCAAAAGTTCAACTTGGGCTATTTGGGAGATTATTAAGTTCTAGTAGGTTTCTTGCGATATTAGCTCACGACTGCAGAAGAATTTTAAATCAAAGATGCCTGGACTATAAACAGATCTGGGCTGTTTCATTTGATCTGAAATAAGTAGAAAACTGTAAATCAGATTTAAACTTCAGGGTGTTTAGTCTCTACAAAGCTCTCTGCGATGTGTAAAGGTTTAAAACAATGCCGTTTGTGTAAAGGATCTGGGATACAGGTTTGTCTGCAAAATTTCAATCTGATATTGCTTCGCAATGGAATCCAGGTCCTGTTAAGGAACAGCGCTTAAGGGCGTGTGTTGTTCTAATTTTCCACATCTTTCATTGTGTATAAAGGGAAGAGAACGTCTAGAAAACTATCGTGTGCTACACCGTCTATAAAGCGATCAAACTGTGCAAGAGAGGCAATATTGGTATTTGCACATTTTCGTGATTTATTCATTTAACCTGCAGGCTTGTTATTCATCCAGTTATTCTTAATCTTAAACTCAGTTATCCAGTATCTTCAGAAGAAAGGGGCACGTCGTAACGCAGAATATCATGGATTTTTTTGTAGTTCAACAGGTTTAAGTAGAACAAGCTTCGGGTCACTTTCTCGTATTTCCGCAGCAGTCAGACCTTTCCCAAGGCTGAACCTCTTTTGTACCATAAGTGTTTTCTGATTATTGAAATTATATGCAAAAACTTGTCTGAAACATTCTCCACATGTAAATGTAATAAAATTCAGTTTTGTTGTACTGATATCTGCTCTTTTATTTTGTTGCAAAATTATTGATCTGTAGTGAGAGTAGGGAGCAGCTTGAGGAGAACCTGGAGAGATGGAGATCTGCTCTAGAGAGGAAAGGAATGAAAGTGAGTCGGTCAAAGACAGAATACATGATTGTGAATGAAAGGGAGGAAAGTGGAGTGGTTAGGATGCAGGGAGTGGAGGTGGAGGAGTTTAAATACTTGGGATCAACAGTTCAGTGCAACGGCGAGTGTGGAAGAGAGGAGAAGAAGAGAGTGCAGGCAGGTTGGAATGGGTTGAGAAGAGTGGCTGGAATTATCTTTGAGAGACAGGTACCGGTGAGAGCAACAGGGAAGGTTTACAGGACAGTAGTGAGACCAGCTATGTTGTACGAGTTGGAGACGGTGGCACTGATGAAAAGGCAGGAGGCGGAGCTGGAGGTGTCAGAAGTAAAGATGCTGAGATGTTCGTTGGGTGTGACGAGGACGGAAATGATATAGAAATAAGCATACTAGTGGGACAGCTCAGGTTAGACGTCTTGGAGACAAAGTTAGAGAAGCAAGGTTGCGTTGGTTTGGACATGTGCAGAGGAGAGACGAGGATTATATCGGGAGAAGGATGCAGAGGATGGATCTGCTAGGAAAGAGGAAAGAGGAGGTTTATGGACGAGGTGAGAGAGGACATGATGGTGGTTGGCTTGAAGGAGGAAGATGCAGATGACCGGAAGAAATGGAAACGGATGATCCGATGTGGCGACCCCTAAACGGGAGCAGCCGAAAGCAGAAGAAGATTTTGATGTATTGCTTGGAAAATTTATCTGATAATAACAGAGCTCAGAACTACAATAATCATTTGGTTTTTCCTTGATTTGCTTCATTTTTAAGTGAACACTATCAGCCCAAATATGTAATATTTGAACCCACATCAGTTTCATAAACAGTAGATGCTGGAAAGGTTTAATTTGTGGCATAAACATGCAGGTCTCAATATCAAACAAATCCTTTTAATATCATTCACCAGAAAAGGTGATTTTTTTCTTCTATAATATAAATGTGTGGCTCTTGGTATCCCGGGGAGTTAAAGTAGCTGGAGATTAAGTAGCTCTCAAGTTATGAACCTGGTGTGAAATACCTGAAGACGAGAGAGTTTGTGCGGCCGAAGCCCAGAACCAGAGCTTCAGTGATTTCGATGCTTTCAGAGCGCATCAGAGGAACCAGCTGCTTCAGAAGCCACGCTACGGACGGGGTCCCAACAACCTGAACACAAGACATCCAGTCACCACAGAAGAGCAGTAACAGGAGACATCAGGAACACAGACAACCAGATCATGGTGCAGAGCAAGATCTGACTGCATTGCATCCATAAAATACACAAATATAATATAGAAATTATAAATATATAAATAAATAACAAATCACTGACATAAGGGGACTTAAGTAGAAGATCAGACCTGGGACCAGGCCTACTTTTAGACAATGTTTAGCAAATCTGGCAGTAGCTCGGAGCATTTTAGTCCAATCAAACCCGAGCTCATTCATTCACCTTGTTGTCGTAGCCGCTGCTGCTGTCACTGGTTGGGGTCATGATCTCAGGGGTGGAAGCTCGGAGGTGGCCGGGGCTCATAATGCTCGGCTTGGCAACACCGAAGCACAAGATCAGGTAGTTCCTCCACAAGGAGACGTAGCCGTCCCCTGATGCTGTGCTCGTCTTTTTAGCATTAGCTGGATTGCTAAAAAATAAAATATATGTATTTTAGCATGACGTAGGATGAAATAAAGCTTTAAAGCTTTAGTCCCAGAAAAAAAAAGTTATTATGGGCTGAGGTGAGAGAGTCCAGGCCAACGTCACTTTGGGTGCTTCTTAATAAGGCAAGTGGTACAGACAGTAAGCGCTGTGTTATAAATAGTGCCATGTTCAAATAGTTGTGAAAACTTTTGGGCAAAGACATTAATAGTGTTATTAATAGTAAAAGGTGTTAAAGAGTCTCTAGAGAGTGTGAATGTGTTCCCAATGTATCTTCTAGCAGTAAACCCAGCGGACCACTTAAACAAACTGTGGATCACGTACATGGCTATTAATCTTAACTCAGCTATCGATGTGAAGACCATCATTTGGAGTTAAGACGCCGATGGTGAGAAGACACATTTTATAGCCTTTTGGCATGTTCTACATTATTCTGCACATATTAATGTCAAGTGATGCACATATTTAATTGTAAACTAAATTGAAAGGGTGCACTAAACCTGGAGAAAAATGATTACGTTTAAATTATTTAAATAAAAATATAAAAATAAAAACGTATTTTTGCATTCCGTTACATTACAACATTAGCAACATCATTCTGGCTCAATATCAAACCTCCTCTTTGTCCTTTATCTTCTCCTCTTTTCTGGCAGCCCCATTTCAACATCCTCCTCCCAATATAATCCTCGTTTCTCCTCTGCACATGTCCAAACCAACGCAACCTTGCTTCTCTAACTTTGTCTACAAGACGTCTCACCTGAGCTGTCCCTCTAATATACTCATTTCTAATCCTGTCCATCCTCGTCACACCCAACGAAAATCTCAGCATTAACTCTGACACCTCCAGCTCTGCTGCCTGTCTTTCCATCTCCAACCCGTACAACATAGTTGGTCTCTCTACTGTCCTGTAAACCTTCACTTTAACTCTCGCTGGTACCCGTCTCTCACAGATCACTCCAGCCACTCTTCTCCACCCATTCCAAACTATCTGCACTGTCTTCTTCACCTCTCTTCCATACTCGCCGTTACTCTGAACTGTTGATCCCAAGTATTTAATCTCCTCCACCTTCACCACCTCCACTCCCTGCATCCTAACCACTCCACCTTCCTCCCCTTCATACTCGTGTATTCTGTCTTAATCATATGGACTGTCATTCCTCTCCTATGTGAAGCATATAGAGCATATACGTGGCCTAGTTACTGTCATAAAGTGCAAATTTACTTCATCTGCTGTGATGAAGTGTGAAAGCCCCAGTGTGATGTAGTGCAGGCTGAAGTGTGTTACTCACCTGGGCTCGATCAGAGGCATGAGCAGCTGGAGGCGTGTGAAGGCGTAGGGCCAGGCGTAGCTCAGAGCGGTGGGGCAGTGTTTGGGCAGGTGTTCTTGTCTCAGCAGGCTGAAGAGGCACAGGGCCCAGGGGTCCCGCACCGACTGAGCCACCACCCAGACCCGTGATGGGCTGAGCACATCATAGTGGCTGCTGAGGAGCCCCCCGCTCCACTCCACCAACCACTGCAGATCCACCTGCTGGCCAGCCGGCACTGACGTCTGGGGAGAAGGTTATGCTCGTAAGACTATGTGACATCTACACAACTCTTGTTGAAGCCTTTATGAATGTCCCTGTAAGTTAATGTCTATTTTCATAAAGCAGCATGAAAAGGCATTTGCGGCATTTAGCAGACGCCCTTATCCAGAGCGACTTCCATGCCCTAATTACAGGGACAGCCCCCCTGGAGCAACTCAGGGTTAAGGGTCTTGCTCAGGGACCCAGTGGTGGTAGTACCAGAGGTGGGATTCAAACCTGGGACCTCTTGAGCCACAGCTCCATGTGTTACAACAACGCCTCATTTTGTACATACTGTATTATCATTACTAATAAGTTATTTATACCTTTTACTTTTTTTACATATACATATTTGCCTCTGTTCACTAAGCTTATGTATACTGATGTATATATTTGTACATGTGTGAGTTGGAAAGCTCATTTATTTAAAAAAGTAATTGCATTACTTTCTGTTGTATTTATGTAATTATATTTCTATTTTGAATGTCTTTTTTTATATAATTTAAGTGAATTTGATGGTAAGTTAATAACGTTAACAGACAGTGAAAACAATTGTTTTTTCTTTCCTTTTTTTTTTTTTTTACATCTAAACCAATTAATGTAGCAGCTCATTCATTAATTGTATAACGTGTTATGGATACTTTTATATAATTATTATATCTTATATCTTTCATAAAAAAATAACAACATAGTTTTGACAAAGCTGCCTGAAAACTTGAGGATGGAGAAATTTTCACAACAAATTTGAGATTGCTTCGACATTCAGAGGTTGTGTGCAAAATATTCACATACTAGACATGTATTTCCTAAATTATCATTAAATAAAATGTTTAAAAATCAGAAAAAAGGTATATTCATAAAAATAATCTAATGAAACCCTCCAGTCCTGGAAGATCAGCGCACAGCGCGGCTGAAACTCAGAGGACAGTGGAAGCACACAGCTGAGCGTTAAGCCAAATTTAAATGAACTCCAAACAGAGGTGACTTTATGGCTGGACAGAAGCTGCTTGTTTTCAGCCATGGCCCAGCGTCCCACAGAGGAGCACTCACACATAAAGAGCTACTCACCGAGTCCCTCACCACATGGGAGAAACTGTCCAGGACCACCGGGCTCACCTGATCCACCACGTCCAGCATGGGCCGCTCATCTTCCTGCAAACATCCACCGCAAGCCAGAGCAAACTGTGGTGAGAGTGCAATACCCTTCACTTCACCCGCACACACTTTCTGCACCCAGGAATTAGGACCCAGCCCAGGTATGTTTTCACCCGTACGAAACATGTTTACCAGTTTCCTTTTATCTTAAAAAAGAAACTGCCTCTAATTTTATAGCTTGAGTCAGGGCAGGGGTGAAGAGGAGAGTGAGGGAGAGTAAAAAGAGGCAGCAGAGGAGCTGGATCATGTTTGCAAGCTCCTATGCAGTAATTACATCCCCAAAACCGGTCATTGCGGACACATAAACTAGGGATGTAAGCGGCAGTGTGTGAGAGGCATTTCTGACCTCAGTGTGTCCAGTGGTCAGGAGGATGAGGCGGACCTCTCGGAGGATGGCCACGGCCAGTTTGCGTGTGGCCGTGTGGCAAGAGCACAGCAGGACCAGGGCCAAACCCTCCAGAGCATGGAGAACTGCGGAGTGAGGGGCGCGTTCAGGAACATGCCTGGAGCCAGATCCACCCTGCAACAACTAACACACACACACAGTAGAATTACATAAATCAGACACATTTATCCAAACCACAGTCCGGTGCAAAACACACAGAACCAGTCACCAGTCCATCACAGGGCAGACATTTTAACAACCCAATCCTACAGACAACCCCGTCTTTGGAATGTGGGGGAAACCAAAATACGCTAAAGCAACATGCCCCAAGAAAATAAGCACAAGCTCCATATAAAAGCCACAAACTCCCCACTATAAGGCGACACCACTAACCACTGCACCAGCATGCCACCCTATATATACTGTATTTATGTCATATTTATAGTCCTGTACACATTTTTCTGCTGCCTCTTTCAACGTCTCCGCTTTGGACTGTTCTTCAAGAAGCCTGGAAAACTATTCCTTAAGACGACTTAAAGAAAGGACAAGAGAGCTCGCCTAAGAGAGTTCAGGCTGGGCTGAAGAATAACGGTGGTTGAATCAAATATTGACTTTAAAGCTGGTTAGAAAGATACAAACTCTCTTATGTTTACATACGGTTAAATCAAAGGTATTAATTGTCCTCAAATGCACACGCACACCTCCATACTTTCAGTTCCACAGACCAAAATAATAAAATAATAATTAATCACTCATAAAGGCATCAAACCAAACAACACTCATCACAATCTGCACCATCCTCATGATTGAAGAGATAAACCCAGATGTCCACATGGTGATGATGGCAATCTATAACTTCTCAGTACCTCAGCAGAGCAGATCTTAGCAGTGTCCAGACTCTTGCTGGACGCAAGCAGGGCCAGTTTCCACTGTGTGAGAAGCTGGTGGAGCAGTTTGACGGAGGAGTCAAGCAGGGCCTGGTGTGTGTCCTGCACCTCACGCAGCAGGAAGTTACTGAAGCCCAGAAGAACCTCCTCCCTCCAGTCCGAGAAGTCCACCAGCAGACTCTGCAGGGAATTCTGGGCGATTAAACGTAGCTCATCATCCATATGGATGGTCAGCCTAAGGAGAGAGTGCGTGAAGTCCACGTTAATGCTGTAACATTTGCCAGATATACGTTAGAGAAGCATGAAGATGATCTAAAGATGAGAATGAATATCGATTCGTCATTATTTGTCCAACTCGTTCAAATGATGCTGAAGATGCAGAACCTCTGTAGAGGCCACTTTGTTCCAATCTACCTCGAATTTTGTTGCAAAAGGCGAGACAAAGAGGTATGAAGCAGAAGTTCTTCTAATCTATTTCAAATTTTTATTACCAATTAAACTATTTGCAAACTCTTAGACTTCAATACCTCGTTTAAAGCTGATCTAATCTTTGTTTTAGCCAAAAACTTGTTTTTCATGCATTTCATTTTACTGCATACATTTTAAACAATCTGCCACAACCCAAGAAAACCTATTTGCCCTGTAGTTTGTGTCGTTAGTGAAAAATAAAGATTATATGTGAATAAGCCAGGGATCGTAGCACCTTTAACACCTGAAACATTTATGTGCTGATGAGTCATGCCATTACAACATGGGGTCCAAATGTCCAGAGTTTACTTTTATTCCCAAAGAATAAGAATAGAACAGGAATAAAGGTAAACTCGGGACAATATATTGCCTTGTTGTTGTCGTGGCAACGCTCCTTATCACTCATATATAAGCTACTCCAGACTATTAAAGCATCCTTCAGTTATGCTTCACAAATGCTTTAAGGGTTCGGTGATGGGAAGTGTAGCTGTGCAGATCTGATGCTCTGAAGGTAAAAGGTTTTGCTCTGCAAAATGATAAGATGATGCTAATCTGGGAGCCAACAGCTACACTTATGCTGCTGCACTGCTGCTCCATTTTTCAAATACAGCACAAAACAACCCCTGCAATACACTGATTGCAATTATGTCCAGAGTGTATTTATAGTAAAGTCTTTCTTGTAATTTGCCATTTGTCCATGGAGAAACACAGTTTGTCGCACTCTGTATTTGTACATTGTTGCTGCTGACAATAAAGCAACTTTGAAACTTGAACCTAAACCTGTGAGGTTTCAGCACTTAATGAGCTTTTCCAGGATGCCTCATTAGGGTGCGTGCAGCAGCGCAGCTTCGCAGAAAGATCAGCTACAGTCAGGCGAGCCTGGCTGACCTAATGGCTTAAACATGAAGAATTAGGACCAATTAGACCAGTTCGCTGCTCAGATTGCACTGAGCCGACCAATTCATCTGCTGGCTGGGAAGAGCTCACGTTACGCAAGAGCTTCTGAGAAACCTGACCAGTAGCTGAGAGAGCATTTATTCTTTCCTACATCCATTCATCCATTCTCTCTCTTTCTTTTCTAACATCAGAGTTTTTTGCAGAAAAGCCAAATACATCATAATAACTAGACTGTTCACATAAATCCCTTTGCAGATAAAAACTGTGTGTGTGGTGTGTGTGTGTGTGTGTGTGAACAGGTGAATAATGTTTGTGAGTGTGTACAAAGATGTATATATATCATCGTTTGACTATGAAAAAAACAGCAGCAGTTCATAAAGTTAAAGTTCACCAATTTAAATTAAAAAACTTTTTTCTTCCTATTAAGTTATTTCTATGGAGATAAAAGGTTTTGTTTTGACAGTGACAATATGTAGGCACCTATATATATATATATACTTGGTTAAGTTAACTTGCCATTTTCCTGTATATCCCTTCTTGACTCCAGGCTTTTGTTAACTTTGGTCAAGATTATGAAAGAATAAAAATCCCCACCTTTCTGTTGGAAAACATATTTAAGGTCGTGTACCTTCAAAAACAAAACATGCGTCTGATCTGACAGTAAAACAATTTCAAACATTAACCTCAAAAAACAATCTTAGTTTAAGACGGATAAAGATGAAGCGTTAAACAGACATTTCCAAAATCAGGGCCATATTACAGTCTTAACTTAAGGGTCTTATTCACACACACACACACACACACACACCCGCACACACACACATTCACTCACTCACCGCGCTAGCAGGTCGATGAGCTCCAGCTTGCTCATGCCGTCAGGCAGAATGCGTGGGATGGCCGCCACACACGTCCTGAACAGGTCAATCTTGGGCTTCCTCTCTCCACTGCCAGAAAACACAGGGGTCACACCCCGAATTAAAACCTCACAACTCCATTCCTCCATTGCACTTCCATTATCTGGGGACCTTCATCTTTTCCTCTGCACTCCGCTCACTGAATCTGTGACAGCATTATATATGTGTATGAACATTAGGCAGCGGTGGCCTAGTGGTTATGGAGTCGGCCCTGATCTGAAGATTGTGGGTTCGATTTCTTGAGCAAGGTACCGTCCCCGTCACTGCTCCCTGGGCGCTTTCAATAGCTGCCCCCTGCTGCATGTGTGTGTATGGGTGCAACACAGAGGTTTAATTTTGTTGTGCTGTGCAGCGTTTCACAATGACAAGGGCTGTCACTTTCATTTTCTTTTTTTCACTTTCATTTACTTCCATTCCCCTCATTTCCTCATATTTTGCTTCCACAGTGCCAGACTCCATTGTTTTTAAAATGTATTGTTAAGGAACAACTCCCCAGACTTCCTGAAGGAAAGTTTGTGGCTCTTGTTTTCAGTACAGTTCCTGTACCTGACCATTTTCTGGGCATTGATTTTTGTTTGTCAAGCCACACAATGAGCTACATATGACAAGCAGAAAAAAGCCGTCGCAATCACAGTGAAAGTGATAATTTGTCACTGTGAAACACAGCTCAGCACACAGTGAATCACAATGAAATGCATCCTTGGCATTTAACCTACAAACTGTGCAGCAGTGGTCAGCCGTGTCCAGCGCCCAGGGAGCAGTGATGGGGACAGTACGTTGTATGAACAGGATTTGAACCCACTGCCTTATTCTGGGACCTAGGCCCTTATAAATAGGCCACGACTGCCCCCAAAATGATGTATAATCATATTGCAGTGTAGCCCTACATCTCCTTCCATGCAGAAGTTGCTTTTAACATTGAAAGATAGTAGAGTTTCACTTCATTACATAACTTTGTAATTAACCATGTCAATAACAATGTTATTACACAGCAAAAAGGGCGGTAATTACTCTAGACTTTCAAAGGTCAGCAGGTTTATTACTTGGTCCTCGGGGCCAGAGCAGGTGAGGTAAGTCAACACGGTCTGGGATTGTGTTTGTTCTGCGTCACACTCACGTTATCATGTCCTCTGGTTCTTTATTGAGCATCTGCACGTTGGTGAGCATCATGCAGCGACCCACTTCTTTATCCAAGTGCCTCAGGATGTTGTCAATGGCTTTACGCACTTGGGAATAATAATGGGACATTCCTAAAAAAACACACACGCAAGTAATTTTTTTGATTGTTTTTCATTCACAGACTAGTATTACAAAGTATTTTACTAACACTGCCATATGTAAGGGACATATTAAATAGACAGTTCAGTCTTCAAAATCAGATTCTACAATGTTTTGTTTTTTTTGGAATTTTTTCAATAAAGTCTGTGATTGTATATACAGAACCATGAAAACTTTAAGAACCTATGGAGAGTTTCATTGGATATTTGTCTGCTGTAATGGTTCTCCATCACTTTAACTATGTTCTCCAGGTCCAGTTTTGTGTCTTGGTTTTATATCCAGCTTGAGCGTTATGTTGAGAATAATCACTAATATGATTATTGTGAGGGTTGATATCACAATAACTGTGAGATTTGGGACAGAATGGAAACAATTCATCAAAATTGAGTTGGGTTTGTCTCATAATGGGACATTTTTATGAAGTACATTTCTCTCTCTCTCTCTCTCTCTCTCTCTCTCTCTCTCTCTCTCTCTCAATTAAACACATGATCTCTTTCTTGTGTTCAGTTCTGTAACCTTTCCTTTGCTCTCTATTTTCCCTCTTCTTCTCTAATTTCTCCATTTGCACCAGGAGTTTGCAGAGTGAGCACCAAGGGATATCTTAGGGGGCTAACTATTCCTAAATACATACTTTTTCAGCTTTTGTTTATCTTTAAATTGAGAAAAGGGTTTTTGAAGCGTGTTGCTTAGCTGGCGGTTAGCTTGACAGATCACCAGTTGTTGATTTAATTCATGGTTACAGGAATAAAGAACAAATGTGGACAACAGAGCCCTGCTGTATTTAACTCTGGATAAGGGTGTGTGCTAAATGTCGTAAATGTAAACTAGGATTAGTACTGAAACTAAGCGGTACCAGTCGGGCCAGGATGAATTAGATCTTAAAGTCAAGCTAACAGGCTGGGATCAGGGTTCAGTGTTATTCCTCTACTTGAGCATTTTGCCTTTAGATCTCAATTTATTCTTAAATGACCACGATGCTTCAGTGAGGAATAAAGAGAGAATTCTATTAACAGGCTCTACCAAAATGGCTAAAAAAAGCTACCTGTTTTACCTATGACTTTGGCCTCCTCGTCAGTGAGGGTTTTGCTCAGGTAGGTTTTTTTGACCCGAAGTGTGTTTCCTGAGGGCAGAGTGGCTCCAGTGTTGGGCATTGGCGGCTCTCCGTCCTTCTGCTGCAGCTTATCTGCTATGACCAGGAATGCTCGGAGGCCAATATTCATCCTCTGATACACACATCCAAACATGCCAGCAAGGCATTCAGTAAGAGTCTAAACAATCTACTCACTGATCTACTCAAATGACTGGTAACAGATCATATCTGAACATGGCAGAGCAGAAATAAAATGTTTCTTAATTCCATAAGGTAATTCACCTACCTCTGGATTAAGACTAAAGGCTTTTGCAGGTTTTCCAACACACAGCAGGTCGAAGATGACTTCTTTCATTGCAAAGTCCAGTCTTTCCTGTTTCAAAGGGAACAGGTAAGGCAAGAGAGAATGCTCTGAATTACGACGATGGACAAAATGTTTCAACGTCTGTGAATTGCAGTGTATGAGATGTAAGTCATTAAATACCCTTCATGGACAACTTTAGTCATTTTGGAATGACTTGCCGAGTTGCGCACAGGAGCAAATAGTTAGGTTACAGATCATAATTGTGCCTTATTTGTGTTTTTGATTCAATGTGGGCCTGAGTGAGTGTCTGTGTAGTTCATTTTATTCATGACTGGGTCCTGTTTCATGAAGCATGAGACCTTTGAAGCAACTTGGTCCAGATTCCTAAGTTTCAGCTTCAAAAAACTAACAAGCTGACTCTAGTTTCCTTGTTTTATGAAAGATGTTAGACACAGTTGGCTGTTAGTCTTCAATGTTATGCTTTCTTTTGCAGAAACGCAACCCCAGCCCCAGGGAGATGGTGGTGTATGGTAGGATACTTGTCTACGGACCAAGAGATCGCTGGTTCAGATCACTGGCACCATCACCATTAGGTTCCTGAGCAAGAACCTTAACCCCAAGTTGCCCCTGGAAACACTCCCCGTAGTAAGGAAATCGCTCTGGATAAGAGCGTCTGGTAAATGCTGTAAATGTAAGTATCTCAACCTGGGCTGGTCCTCATGTTGTGGTTAAGGTAGAGGTGGGGTTCAGGTGAAGTGGCATTTAAATGCACTCATTTAGAAGAACATGAACAAACCGTGTGTGTATAAGTGTGCCTGTTTTTGTTCTCATGCTTTGCAGTTTTTGCTTCACTCACCTGCGCGATAAACTGAATGATTTTGACGAAGATGTTAAGAGGCATGTCTCTCGGGACCACACTGCGGGACCCCTTGGGGAACAGGGTGGTGACAATGTTATTCAGCCGTCTGAGGAATGAAAAGACAAGCACAATTTCCTGAGAGGATTTCAGCGAGCTCCAACAGGCCATGACACAGTGACACAGATAAATGCGCTATTAACGGCACTTCATTATATTATGAGCTTGTCCCATTTCACCAGACACCTCTTTCATTTCAGGAGAGGTTTATTTTAGGGTCTATTAATGTTTGCCAGGAGCCTGGTCCTGACCGCTTTGTGCTGCCTGTGATTGGGTGTCTGATTGTGCAATGTGTTTGAGAGACTAACAGCCTCCGGTTGCCATAGCGACCGTTCGACCAGTGATGTGCTCACTTTTTTTTATAACACCGGGGGGAAATGTATGGGCCTTTGCTTTGCAGGTCTTTGATAGTCTTGAACCACAACCAGCATCAGGAAAAAGGAATGTGACATCTGCAAACTGACCAATTGCAGATCACTTTGTGAGCAGAATGATTCACAAATATAGGCTTCGTAATCAGTGAACACCAACCAGTACCTCCTTGCAGAGTCTAGTTCCAGGCACAATCATGCAAGCTACCACCTCAGCTCATTAACTTCTTCAGAAGTCCTATCAGATGCCTGCATGTCTAAAAGTAGATCTCCAGGAGGATGATCTCCAGTATATTTTGGGCTATTCCTTTTAATTAAATTAAATAACCTAATTTCATCACTCAGATCGTGGAATAGAACCAGACATGTGAAATTTCTAGGAAATGATTACAGGAAATAATTATCAAAAAAATAAATGAATTATAATTTAAATTTATTAAAATGTTGGTTGTGGTCTGAGAAATGTTTCATGGTAAAGAAGGTTGTGTTTTTGATTTTTTTAAATTGTTTTATGCTGAAAAGATGTATGTTGTAGTTAGGCAAAACAGTTACCATAGAAACCATATTTTACATCACATGTAAATTCTCCAAAAATATGAATGTTCACTTGTGGGCTTGGACTCTGCATTAGTACGTTTCCCTACAATTAATACATTGACATGAACCTACTTTGAATAAATTCACCAGTCGCAGTGATTGAATAATCAGACCATTTTGAAGAATTTGATTAATTCCCTTTTTGTTTCCGGTCCTGTCGACTATGTATTGCACAGACATGTGTGGGTCGATATCCATCCTCCCAGAAGATATCAGTTGTGCCTGCGTGAACGGAGCATCCAAAGCAGAGACTGCTGCTACCTTAACTAAACCTATAAGTACATGATTTCTCTTGTCCTGGATCAACAATGTGGGTCACCCTCATCCAAACAGCAAACAATATAAATAATATTGTCTTTAGTCCTGATCTGGCTTTTCTCTCAGAGCTGACACACAGTCACTCTCACTGGCCTGCTGGCCTTCCATCCAAATTACACTCTGTAGCCCAAAAAAAAACCATCCACAAGCTGATAAATCACGAGTGAAAACATACATTAGCCCTGCATGAGTGCAACAACTGATGGTTAGGCAGCTATAAAAATAAAATCATTTGTCCTTTTGCATCAGTAATACAAAATCATAATAATAAAGTCATTCCTCGTGCAATTTAAGCTGCAGCATGGGAGCAGGCCTTTTGCATGTAAAGCCATCCAGCCATCCAGTATCTTCTGGTGGATGTCCGAGACTCAGACAGTGTCAGTTTAGACTGAAGTCTAGGCTGAAAACATGCTAATTTTCTCACTAGGTTAAAAGATACAGAGTCTATGGAACAGAGGATTGAAGAAACTGGGCTGTTTGTGTCTTTTCCCTCTCTAACCCCATCATTTCTGAATGTGGACAGTGGAGCAGGTTAGTGTCAATGTCTTAGAGTACTCTCATGTCTGTGATACCCTTCAGCTCTGTTCTTTTTAGCTAGTACCCTGCAAATTCAACTGAATAAACTTTGCTTTCTTTTCTAAGATGGAGAATGGCCCATCTGTCCTGTTTTTCTCATGTCGAAGATGCTTATCGCTGAGAAGGCTTCATCTCATCTTTTCTCAGGATGTCCTCTTTTCCTCTACTCCAGACCAAACTGACCATCAACAAGATCTCATATCTCATCTGCTCCTCAGAAGAGCTTGACTGCTATGGCTCACCTGCATGTGCTGAAACATCCTAAACTAAGCGACTACAACTCACACCTGCTGCTACTGAATACAGACTTACTGATCCCACTGCTGCTTTCCACAGACTCAGCTGAACATCTGGGATATGATCTTCTCTGTAAAATGATTTTATTCTCTTTTGTAGATTCTAAAAGACTCCATTCACTGTCTGTGTCCAGGCCTGCTGCCAAATAAGGTCGTGTTTGTAGCCAAGTAGACCAAGCCTGCAATTCCCAATGGACCATCCTTTCCTAAATTCATCTCTCTCTCTCTCTCTGGTGGCTAAACAGAAATAAAAAAATGTGAAAATGTGCATTTGCTCTCATATCTCTCTCTCTCTCTCTCTCTCTCTCTCTCTCATATATATATATATATATATATGTGTGTGTGTGTGTTTGTGTGTGAGTGTGTGTGAATACCCATTTCTCTTGAGTTCTCCTTCACTTTTCCGATGTCTATTCTTTTATTTCCCATTGTCTCAAATTTTCCAACTCTTTCTTTCTCCCTAACCTTCTTATTACTTCTCTCTCATTGTCTATTGTCCCTAGTGGCCCCACCTTCAGTAATCAGGAGCCTAGCTTGTTTACTTCCCTCACACACACAGACACACACACACACACACACCCACACACCCACACACACACACACACACACACACACACACACACACACACTCCAAAAAATAAACATGTTGCATAAAAGTGACTTAACATCTTTTTCTGTTCAGAGAAAAAGATGTTAATTTGTTAGTCCAGCCCCCTTTGGAGCTAAACACAGTGACGGCTCTGGGTGGAGTGGTAGTTTTTTATTCATGGCTCAATCCCACCCAAAATCTGCCAAGAAAGGTGGCATTCATGGGTCGCCTCTGCTGACGTAAAAGCCGCTTCCTGTGGGTCTGCCCCTGCCCAGCTCCCTGGGGACGAGACTTTTCCTCAAGGTTTTAAATCTGCAGTACGTGGCAGAGGAGACTACAGTAGGACTACTGAACCCAGGAACACACTCACCCCTGTGTCGCTGTGTTGCTTTCACACTTGATGCGGATCATGTAGACCCATAGCAGGCGGTACAGAGACTCCAGTGCCACTCGAGCCATCTTTGGATCCTTACTCTGCAAACCACATGACATGAACCAAGTATAAAATCACACGTATAATAGAGACCCGTCTGAGTTTTAGGACATTTTCAAACGGACCAAAAAAAGCCAAAACTGAGAATCTCACAATTAAAAACTGCATCAACATTACGTTTTCTGAGGAGGCAGAAGAACACAGATAAGAAGATTTAAATCAGAACTAAATGTCAATTAAAATAAAAAGAAAAAAATCTTTGCTGTGCAGCAAAACAGTAATCTGACGCTTATATGGATATAATATATTGATATTGACATATGATATTAGATGGATGGATGGAAGCAAGGATTGATGGATGGAATCAAGGATTGATGGATGAATGGACAGACGGACAGACGGATAGATGGATGGAAATGCATTCCAATATACAAAATGTAATTTTAAGTTAAAAAAATCTTAAAATATTACAAGACAGGAAACAGACACTTAGATATGATGAATGGATGGATGGATTGATGGATTAATGGATTGATGGATTGATGGATGGATGGCTGGATGGATGGATGAACGGATGGATGCATGGACATATGGACGGATGATGGCTAGATGAATGGATGGATGGGTGGACAGATGGATGGAAATTTCAATACAAATAAATTACATTAACATGACATAATGAATATTCAAATATTGTCATGTTACAAAAGATTAAATCCATGAATATATTACCCTTAATTCTCAATACACTCATTTTGGGATCTGATATAAACTGTCATTAAATTAAATATTATAGTACATGAACCATTACCAGTAAAAGTGACATAATATTGTTACATGACTGGACATGACCTGCCATAATGACAGGTTTATTGCCTGTTAATGTAAATGTTATATAGTAGGGTGCAAATGAAGTCAGACTCAAACTCAAAAACTCAAAATGACATCAAGTGTGTAAATCTGATGTTGGAATCTGCTTTGGGAGTTTATTGAAAAACAAGGAGAAGCGTGTCTGAATAATGGCTTAATAATGCCAGCGGCGCTGGCTTTACTGGTAAACACAGGTAATTAAGACGGCGGGCAAAGCCTAACCCATGCTAGTCATAGTTTATTTCCACATAAAAACCACTGCTATTTAAACGAAACACTATTATTGGTGCATTAAACCGAGTCAGAATACAATAATGCATGAATGTGGTTTAATACTTTTGGAAGCAGAAAGTGTTCACATAAGCATTATCGCTACTCTGGCTAACGAGGGGTTAACCTGCTGTAAATGTGACCTAATACATTTCTATAAATGGATGATAAGCGTCTATAAAGCATCTATGAGGGCAGTGTGATCAACTGGATCCCAAAGGAGAAAAGCTCATTTCGGAACAACTCTGTTTTTCTTTATTTGTTAACCTTTGATTGTTTTCCTGGAATAACCAGTGAGATTCTGTCGGCCGCCAGTACAGTAACCAGGCTAAAGCATCCCATCGTCACTGTACCTTCAGGTTGGAGAGGCAGTTGCTGAGGAAGACATGCCATCTGTTGAGGAAGAGCTGCTTCTGACTGACACACAGCAAACACGTCACCAGTGGGTATAGAGCCTGAACACAAACACAACCCACACACAAACACACACACACACACACACACACACACACACACACACACACACACACACACACACACACACACACACACTTCAGTACTGAGTTTCCAAAGATCCAGGCGTATTTTTGGGGATCAGTTCACCAGGCTTCTTGATGGACAATGTTTTTGGCTCTCATTTCCAGTCCAGTCCCCAAGCAGTTTCAGAGGAAGAAGCAGTGTGGAGTAATCTCCACAGAGAATAAACAACCAAAGAAGAGCTTTGGAAGGTCCTTCAAAAAGCCTGGAGAACTATTCCTGTAGGTACGTTTGCCTACATTTACATTTACGACAGTTAGCAGACGCTCTTATCTTCACCAGAGTGAATTCCAATTCCTAATTACAGGGACAGTGCCCCTGGAGCAACTGGGGGTTAAGGGTCTTGCTCAGGAACCCACTGTTGGTAGTGCTAGAGGTGGGATTCGAACCTGCAACCTCTTGATCCATAGGACCGTGGGCAGGTATCCCACCACTAGACCACCGCCGACCCTGCCAAGTAATGCCGGCTGGTTAGAATTCTACAAACTGTGTGTTGGAGACTGGATTTACATGCATGTTTGCACAAGCTGCATTAAATCCCTGTGCATGTTGTCTCATTTTCCAAGAAATATAAAGAAATGAGGGGAGGCTGAAGACCTTTACACAACACATTACTGTTTGGTCACAGAATATAATAATTATTTGTACATTTAAGAGCTTAAATACAATTAAAACAGCATGATAATGGTAGTGGGTTTAAAGAAAGCAAATGTCTGACCAGAGAGTGCTTCTTTCTAGTAGACAGATCCAGCGTTGTGTCATATAAACTTTCCACAAAATTTCTCAGACAAGGGACATTCACCTCATTCTTCACAGCCTGCCATCATAACAGAGAGCAATGTAGTTAGATACAGTCAAAGGTAGCCATATTTGTTCACCTTTTAGGTAACATGGAGCACATTATTCACCTTTTAGGTGAGATTTAACCGTAATAAAAAATGAAAATAGCTTCAGAGGCTGTGTTCAATAAAGCTGGGATCAGCAGTAAGATCAGTTAACCCAATGCTTGCTTTTCTCAAACTAAGCTGGACTAGAAAACCAATGTGTATGAGTTTTATTCTTACCTCAAAAACACTGCAAGGTTAACCAATGCATAAAACCCACTGAAATGTATATTTTAGCCTTTTTCAGCAGCCATTGGCCACTAAAACCTTTTTACCTTCCATCTTTTGTCAGCCACCTTCTATTCCATTCATCAAGGGTGGGTTTTGGACCACAGGACATCTGTTAACCAGACATTATACGGGTGATGAACCCATGTTTAATATCAGCATCAGTGATGCTGCTATGAGTTTCAGTGGTTCTGCTGTGGTTTGTGGTAAAGAAGGGTTTAACACCCAATACTACCCGCCAAGAGCAGCTCTGTGGTTCAAAAATGAGCCCCAGTGTAGATGATCACATACTGTAGAATTAGAATCCTAATAAAGAGGTTTTTTATTTTTTATATGGGTATTCATCGTACATGCTCTTATTGAACTGCTTTCAGTAGTGATGTAGTGACCTCTTAGCAAGAAAATGATTTGTCAGCAAACCCTTGAGGTCCTCACCGCAGCAACAGGCACCAAAATCTCCACGAAGAGGCCGGCCAGGGCGTGCTTGATATCTTTGTCTTTTACTTCCAAGAAATACTGTGCACATTCCTGTAACAGAGGACAAGGCTGTCAGAGAGCTTTCACTCACACATGCTGAAATCCAAACAGAGGAAGGTGACTTCAGTCACTGCCTCAAACTCAACAAGAACTCAGAGCCAATGGGATTAGACATGATACATAAAAATATATAACATGTCACTAATGTCATCTAATATGAAACACCCATCCATCCATCCCTCCATCCATCCACCCATTCACCCATCCATCCACTTCTTCTTTTGGATGCTCCTGTTAGGGGTTGCCACAACGGATCAATCACCTGGATCTCCTCTTACAACATCCATCCATCCATCCATCCATCCATCCATTCCTTCTTATATCCATCCATCCATCCATCCATCCATCCATTCCTTCTTATATCCATCCATCCATCCATCCATCCATCCATCCATCCATCCATCCATCCAATATCTCAACTGTGTATCCAAACCAAGGTTGCTGGGTGTTTTGGAATTGGAGTCAAACTTAGAGGCATCTCAAATTTCTATCAGAAGTAGAGAACTGTTTCCAACATCAGTGTCATACATGGAAAAGCTGAAGCTGTAAAAGCATTTACTTTTATCCATACCTGCATGAACTGAAACGAAGCCTCAAAGTCTTCCACGGGGTACATCTTCACCCTGAAGAACTTGAGGCCCATAATGAGGCTGATGGTACTCTGGACCACATATGGGTTCTGCTCCTTCTGACGGAGATCCTTGAGCTCACTCAGGAACTTCTTCTTCACCGCAGGGAACCTGAGGAGAAGAGAGAGACGAGAGGTCAATCAACTTCATATCAGCAGTGAATGTGCTTCATATCAGAGTGATGTTTAGAGCGATTTGTAAAAGTTCATTCAATTCTCTGGTCTATTTTGAAACAATCAATTGCATAAATTAAGTTACACTGAGAGACATAAGCTTTGTAAGCTGGTTTCTCCATGGAATTGTGTAAACTGAGCTTTTTACGGGTACGGATGAGTCAGAGATCCACAAATAGATGAAAATGTTACAGAGCTTATGTAATTACGCAGTTAGGTAAAAATATAGCCATGATTTAAATAATATATCAACATGGAAAGTGCACTTTTTGCAAAATAAATACATATGTATGTATTACAGTAGCCTTTTGTCTCCTGAGTGCTGAGATAGATTCCTACACGCCTCTTGTGGTGGTCTAAGGGTGAGATACTCAACCAGGGACCAAAACATGGCAGGTTCAAATCCTACCACCAGCCCAACTGCCATTGGGTTCCTGAGCAAAACACTGAACCCCAAGACTGTCCTGGTCAATAGGAAATGGAAGTTGCTCTGGATAAGAGCATTTGCTAAATGCTGTGAATGTAAATTTAAATGTTAAGCGACCCATGTTAGGATAAGTGACTCAAATTACAGATATTAATAAAAGACCAGTGGATGGTTGGATCTAGAATGATTAATAAATCAAGTGAATATTAGTTATTGGGTAACTTGCTAGAACTAGAGGTCTCATAGATTATTCAGTTAGTAGACTAATCCACCGTTAAATACATTAGCAGGCACTGCGGGTGCAACTGAAACTCCCTGAAGTACAGCGGCTAAAAAACAGTGGTGTAGAGGCAGGAGGAGAGAACAGAAATCAGTTTTCTTGCTAAACATGAAGAAGAATCTACTTCATCAGTGCTGTAATACAGCCTCATAAGGGAGGCTTGGACAGGATAAGTCTGACTTATATGCCAAATGACCAATAACAGAACATTAATTGAAACGTTCCCACATAAAAAACAAACAAACTTGCCTTTAATAAAGTGATGTATTGTTCAACAAACAGTCAACACCTACAGCTTTTTCAGAAAATTCAGAAATAACGTCTCAAAATGGGACAGCTGGAATGGAACATGACATATATCATGATCTGAAAGGCTCATAGGTGTGCGGACAGGTCGACTGCTTGCTTACTCATGTTTAGCCTGATGCACAGTTATTAATGCACTGGAATACAATTCAGAGATATACATACATATATATATATATATATATATATATATATATATATATATATATATAACATATAGGCTACTCAGGTAAACAGATTGATGTCTTTATTTTTTAATCTTATTTGTTTAGCTGCCAGTGCAACCATGCTCAGGCTTCACTGTAGTGTGATTAGATTTTCCTCTTGTAGGTATATGTTGTCTGCAAACCTGAGCCTGTCAACGCACTTGTCGTTCCTATATATATATGAAACAAAGTTATTATTATTATATGAAACAAATGTCCACAAGTGATATGGCAATTTATTCCAAACTTTTGAACAGCCATGTAAATCTGCACTGTCTGTAGATTCCCAGAATGAGGCCTTTTAACACCTCTATTACCCACAACCTGACAGCTAATGTGACATGTCCCGAGGTGTCCAAAACTCAGAGGAAATAAAGCAGATGTACACAGCGAGAGAGTTCTATGGCAACTGCAGGGCAACAGAAGTTACAGAGAGCGCCAGGCTGTGTTGTGGAATGAGGCGTATGTAAGCTGAATACTAACCATCCGGATCCTTGCGTCAAAAGTTCATGCCCTGCTGCTATGATTCAGAAACTAATACAAACAGAAACCGATTTCCAGTCCTAGTATGGAGGAGAGGGAGCTTGGAATAAGTAACTTACTGACTATTTGAGTTATCTGTTATTCATGGTAACAGAAAAAGCTCTTTATTAACAAAAAATCTGAGAAAATACATCTTTGGTACTTTATTATTGGGTACATTCAAAGAAAGAAACTACCAGTAAGTGATGAGTTGCATAAAAATGTTTAAATCTTGTGCAGTGGACTGTAGAGATTGTTTCATTGTTTGGTGTAAATATATATTAAAGTCACACTTTTAATTGGGTGGAGCCTTAGAGCTTGTCCACATTAGTTCAGAAAGTTCCAAAGTTTGGTGAAACCTGGTTTAAAGGTGGGGAAAAGGGTAATGATTAGGTGATGCTTGAACAGTCAGACAAACTGTCCAGTTCCGTACTGTAGATGAAAATCAACCTACTTTGCCTGCGCTAAGACTCCTATAACTTCTGCATAGAGATCTGCCACAATGTGCATGTTGGCAGTGTTGGGACCATGGTACCTGGAAGGACAGAAAAGCACACACAAAAGTAAAAACTGTTAAGAGGCAGAAATGAGGAGCTTACAAGGAAGATAAAGATATCAGTGAAGAGCGGATTTTACCCTTCTTTGTATTTAAAGTGCTTGAAGGCCAAGTTTATGACTTCCTGGACCAAAGTGTCGAGGACTGGGTGGAGAGGCATCTGGTCATGGAGGGAGAGAGAGAGAGAGAGAGAGAGAGAGAGAGAGAGAGAGAGAGAGCAAATGCACAATGTTTTTATTTCTGTATGGCCATCAAGCAGCATGCCAGTGATGAGATGTATGTTGTTTAACCTTCAAACAATAGTAATTCATTTTAATTCATAATAAAATTTCTAAAATCAGACAAACAATTTTAAACATTTTGACATCCAAACTATCCAAACTATGTTTAGGATAAGCAGCTCAGCTAATGGATGGATGGATGGATGGATGGAGGGATGGATGGAGGGATGGAGGGATGGTTGGGCAGACCAGTGGTTAGATGGGAAATTAATGCATGGATGTTTAAATGGATGGGAACATGAATGAATGAACAGTTGGACAAACAGATAGTTGTACAAATGGATTGATGGATGGATGAATGGATGAATGGATGGAAGAACAGATGGATAGATGGATGCATGGATGGGTGTATAAATGAATGGAAAGACAGACAAATGACTAGATGGAAGAATGGACGGTTGGACAGATGAATGAATGGATAGATGGATGGATGGATGCATGGAGGGACTTTGGAAGATGTGTAATTTGTAGTCTAATTATTTATATCGTTAATAAAATGGCCATAAGCAGGGACCGATGTTTTCTCTCAGCATCACTTTAAAGATCTGATTTGAAATTTGAAATTTGAAATGTTTCTCTACAGAAACTGTTTCACAGCAGATCACTGTGAATGCCTTACATTTCATTGACTATGTAGAAATTTTGAAAAAAAAAAAAAAACCAAAACAAAATCTTTGTGTTTGGCTGTTATTATACTCCTGACCTTCAGAAGGCTGGAGTTATTCTTACCATTCTGCAGTTTCTGTTTAAATATACCACATGGTCACATCATTAACTCATTAACAAAGTGATATATGTGGCTAATGACATCACTGGGAGTCACAGTCAAATGAAGTGAAGCTTGCTGCTGTTTCCTTAATTACAGTTCCACTCATTTTGAATTCTGTTTAAATTTCCAGACGTTTCTGTCAGTTTTGATGGTCAGTTAAGGTTAAAAACTTGTATGATGATATTTATTTCAACATTTAAAGAAATCTTAAATGGCTTCATTTCAACAAAATCAACGATAATAAACAATGTTGTCTTCCACTAATTAAAAAAAATTGGAAGCATTTAGTCATTTGATAAAATCTCTTTTTCCAAAAAGCAACAGATGCTCTTGTTCCAGCTGGTAGTTTTAACGATAAGGGATAAAGTCTGGATAGTCTGGAAAACCTGACTATGTAAACAGCCTGGAATGGGACAGTGAACTCCAGCAGTACAGACAGGTGTTGGTGGGACAGCGGTCAGACAAGGAGCAAAAACAGGGTTTCCGTTTGAAAAAGTACCTGTTTGAGAACTTCTATAAGGACAAGAGAGAAGATGAAGTCGATGGCCAGATCTCTCCTCTCCAGTAAATAATCCTTCTGCTGTTCATCACTGAGAGAGGGAGATAAAGAGATTAAGTGAGCTACGTTCACCCTCACTCCTTCATCCTCAATCGCAGATTAAATTATTCGTTTTTGGTGAAAAGTGGCGCTGCCCTCGCCGGAGTCTGAGCTCAGTGACTCAGTGCTGGGCTGCACGTCTGATGTCATTGGGCTATTTCGGCACTGTTGAGTCAATTCATCCAAAAACTGCTCTGCATTGCTGTCATGGTGTTTTAATACAGACCACTGAAGAGAAAACACCCCCACCCAAACACACTCTGACACTCAGACTCGATTTCAAAACAGTCCAGTTCACTTCTGCACTTAAAACATTTGAACTGACAAAATACTTCCGGGCACCTGACTTAAAGATTCAGTTAAAAGTCCTTTTAACTGCCTCTTTATTCACGAATACCATGCTTGCATGCAGTTACATTGCATTTAGTTTTTGTTGGAAAAATGTGTTATATTCTTGAAATGCCCAATTAAAAATAACCCCCTCGGTGGTATCTAGGGGATATAGCCAAGCCAGTTCTCCCATTGGTTAGACCACCAAGAGCTGGGCTGCAATTTGCTAATGAAATGTTAAAATAACCACCATAATGAAATGTGAGGGAACTCAACCGAAATGGATTAACGATGAATGGGACCCATATTGTCAGAAAAACGTCTAGTTCTTGTGGGAGTTTATGTCACTGGTTGTCCACTCTAAAATAAAATTCTTTTATTCATTTTGAATGAAAAACTTATTTATGTTTTAAAAGAAAAGGCAGTTCTTCATGCCAACTAAAATCAAGTTTATATTTTAATTACAATTCTTTGTCTTCAGAAAGTATTATACAGAGGTGTGCTTCTTCCTCATATTTGCTATTTATAGCCCCAGTCTAAAGGCCTGACTCTCAAAACCAATGATTTGAGGCCGGGCTGTGATTGAACAATTGTAGCATAAATAACATGTGCTCTCCTCATGAATTATAGGTCAGTTTAAACAGGTAAAAGGGAAAAAAGAGCAAGAGAGAGAGAGAGAGCAAGAGAGAGAGAGAGAGAGAGAGAGAGAGAGAGAGAGAGTCACTTTTTGGACTTTGTGTTGGAGCGTGGTCTGTACTCATGAGATTCATCCTCCTCTCCATTCTGCCTCTTGTACCAGTCGAACAGTGTGCGGAGGATAGAGGGCAGACAGTACTCAGCCAGAGAGCTCATAGTGCTGATCAACTGCAAGACACAAGCACAGAAATCAGTGCTGCGGCTAAACTGGACATGGCCAAAAGTAAGTGGACAAAGGAACATCACATCCGTGCGTGCCGGTAAAACCTTTTATTGTTCACTTCATGTAACTTTACAGAGAAGAGAAGAGAAGAGAAGAGAAGAGAGGAGAGGAGAGGAGAAGAGAAGAGAAGAGAGGAGAAGAGAAGAGAAGAGAAGAGAAGAGAAGAGAAGAGAAGAGAAGAGAAGAGAAGAGAGGAGAGGAGAGGAGAGGAGAGGAGAAGAGAGGAGAGGAGAAGAGATGAGAGGAGAAGAGAAGAGAAGAGAAGAAAAGAGAAGAGAAGAAAAGAGAAGAGAAGAGAAGAGAAGAAAAGAGAAGAGAAGAGAAGAGAAGAGAAGAGAAGAGAAGAGAAGAGAAGAGAAGAGAAGAGATTAGATATCGGTGTTATGAAAAACAAACTGATCCCTTCATTCACAGTAGAAGAATTCTCTCTCTGTTAAGTGCAGCTGAAAGACCAGAGGCAACACACACACACACACACACACACACACACACACACACACACACACAAACACTACCCTGTGGATCTGAATAGGAAGAGAACTGTGAGTTCTCAAGCGATCCTTCCCTTTTCTCTGTTTGGGTTTTTAATACAGAAACTGAGAGTGCTGTCTCTGTGTGATGAGGTCACCTGAGCTCTTACCTGGTCAAACTGTGGATCCTCTCCTCTCTGCAGGGATTTTGTTAATGACTTCTCCTGTGAAAACAACACGTATCGTGTTCAGTTCTTAGTAAAACACTCAACTCTACAAAGGTTGTGTATAAAAAACATAAAAATAAAAGATAAACCCTCACATTTACCTTTCTAGCTCAGTAAAAACATTTCTTTCTCTCTTTTCTTTCACTTCTTTCAGTTATTTTGGCTTACATTTCCATTTATTTGAAGTTCATCAGCCTAGACTGCTACTGAAAGTGGCAACCAATTAGAACGTAGTTCATTTGCATAAATCATTCTTAAATTGCAAAAAGAAAAAAAAAACAAAACAGTTTAATTTTTAATTATCGGATATAAAGTGGGACTGGAAATGTATCATACAAACGTTACGTTGCCTGAAACGACAGATGACACAAGTGAAAGTGAAAGTGACTATTTGCCATCGTGAGCACAGCGCACAGTGAACCACAACGAAATGCATCCTCTGCTTTATCCCACACACAGCTTGCAGCAGTGGGCAGCAAGCACCCAGCACCCAGAGAGCAGTGATGGGGACGGCACCTTGCTCAAGGGTACCTCAGGGTGGCCTACTGGTGTGGAATTTGAACCCATGACTTTCTTATCCTGGGGTCTAGTCCCAATAACTAGGCCAGAATATTCCAAAGAAATATTCTGTTATTCAAGTGAAATAAGAGCAAAGTCTGAAAAGCAAGTAAGCCAACGGAGGTGTTTCCAGACTCGGATCAAACAGTCTGGTCTGTTTTGTCTTAATGCAGGTCTGTCTAAAAGCAGAGATGAGTCAACAGAGCTAAATGCGTCTGTGGGAAAGGCCAGACAGGACGTGCACACGGCCTGTTAAATTCAATTCTCACTCATTCAGTGCACTAAAGGAGCCTTTTAGTTTTTCTTGCCTTATAAATATTTCAGCTAAAAGTTGGAGAGCAGAATTGATTTTGCAGAAAGTTCATGCTTGGCGGAAATGCCTTTCTGTCTGAAGGCAATGCAGCTATTGTTCTGTGCTGCTTTAACATCACTTACAATAAGCAGCGAGACAAAGTCACTACAATGAAAGTGAAAGTGACAACCCTTGTCATTGCGAGGTCAAAGCACAGCAGACAATGAACCACAACGAAATTGGACCTCTGCATTTAACCCATGCAGACACCGTGCAGCAGTGGGCAGCTATTGAAAGCGCTCGGGGAGCAGTGATGGGGACGGCACCTTGCTCAAGGGTACCTCAGGGCATCCTATTGGGAAGGGGTTCGAACCCCAGATCCTCCGATCATGTGGCCAACGTCAGAACTACTAGGCCACCGCTGCTATCAGTGTTATCCATCTGAAAAATGTCCCTTTTTTTAATTTCCACCTAACTGAATGGTGAATTTATGAACAGTCCTTTTTATGAACGGTCTGGGATTTGAACCTACGACTTTCTAATCCTGGGTCCTAGTCCCCAAACACAAGATCACCGCTGCCCCCTAATCAGATCACCTGAAGAGTGTATGAGCAATTCTTGATTATTCTTCATAGTTAAAAGACAATCCCTAAGCGTATCAGCACAGGACACAGATGCATCAAATATAAACGCTGTAAAAAAACGAACCCGCCAAGAAACGCAGGCTGCACAAGTAGTTGAATGAAACTGAAAATGAAATTGCAACCTGATCCCACTGCAACAAGAGCACAATGGTGCAAACCTGAACAGCAGAAAGGCTTGAGCAATCTGCATTGAGGTTAATCCGCTTTGTTTGTATTTTTTTCCGCAGGACGAATCTTCACAAGTTTTTTGTTTCAAGTCATTTAAGAATTGAGTCACCAGTCGGCATTTCGGCTCAGGTGGCACGACTGTAAAGAAATATAGTTTTTAAACATAATGTGAAAGTGACTATTTGTCATTGTGGAACACAGCACAACACACAGTGAACCACAACAAAATTCAACCTCTGCATTTCACCCACACACAGCAAGGGGCAGCTATGTTCAGCACCCAGGAAGCATTGATGGGGACTTTACCTTGCTCAGAGATATATCAGAGCAACCTTCTTTTCAGGGATTTGAACCCAAACCTTCCAATTCTGGGGCCAAACCCCTAACCACTAGGGCAGCGCTGCCCCATTAAGATTAAGATTAAGATTAAGATACTCTAGAAGATTTTTTGATTGCCAGCCACTGAACCATGCAGAAATTTGCAAATTACTTTTAAAGAAAGTGTGTAAAGCCTTCAGTGCATCAACTGGTTCTACAAGTCCGTCCCTCCCTACTTTTAATCAAAAACGGAACCTAAAGGGACGCGTTCGCTAACTCGGCTGCCTCTTTGCCTCAGCGTTCGAACTTTCTCAGCATGTTTGCAGGAATGTTGCCAATGACACTTGGAGACTTGGAATGCTGTGATCAAGAAAATCAGGGTCATGACCTCCGGGTCTAATCCTGCAGCACGGCTCATGCTGTTTTCATGCTCCGCGTCTTTGTAGCTGTCATCGGTAATCACTTCACAATGTCTCTGGGCAACTTCAGCAAGAAGATCTGCACCTTGAGGGCATGAAATGTCAGCTTTAGCTGAAGGAAGATGGTTACTTGAATGGAACTACACCAGATGCAGGGATCAGGGCACAATGAAGTCATCAGCAAAAGGCCCGTAGAGTCACGAAGGCTCTGTATAGAGAGACATTTTATTCTGGCCTGGCTGAGATAGCATTTCCCTACTAGCATACCTTCAGAGCACACATATGCTAATATAACGATCTGTCAGAAGGTGACAATAAAGGCTCATTCACCCCAACTACAAAGCATCTGTCCTTAAACTACAACTAGAAGGCCCACACCCTGGTACTCCACATTCTAGCAGAAAACAGACAACAATATGTAGAGTTCAGGGACCTTAAACAACCACCCAAGCTACATAACCATCATTCTGATACCATTTCATAAATCACTGGAGGATTCTCAGGTCCATAATTTAAAATAGTAAACTATCATCCACTTCCTTGGATTGTAACTGGATAACAGAGATCTAATTGGTCTGGCTGTATTTTTGACACATCCATGTAACAGAAAAATAATGTAGCTCAGGAGAAAATAGGGCATCAGCTTTGGACTTAATACAGCATTAATATGCACACATTAAACTCCACAACTTGCAGTGTGTCTTATTTATTTGTCTGGAGAAATCATGCTTGCATGACTAGGCCCTTAAATTGTTAATCATATTTCTGGCATCCCGAAATGAGTCCACATTTTAAGGTTTGGAAACAGCACAGGATGAAACGACTGGCCACAGCTGGTTGGTTTGCCATGTTGTTAAAATATTATTATATAAGTGTTGGAATATTAGCATCTTACAAATTTGCTTTTTATGTTTCATTATAAAAATTAAGATTTGCTCATTTTAAAAGTACTTTAAATAGATGCAGCGAATGAAGGTGCAGTATAAATAAACTCGCTTTGTTTTGGTTCCTGTGTGACTTTCTTAAGAGTATTTTAATTTCTGTCACTCAAGACTTGAGTGAACTTTTAGCTCCTTTTTTAAATATAATATAAAATTAACAAAAAAATAGCCACGGCTGGCAGGTGAAAGGAATAACATTGATTATCTTATAAATGGCACTTCATGGGGGGGAACATTAACAAGGGCCAGACTTTTATGCCCAGAAAGCTTAGTCAGAGCATCTCCAAAACAGCAGATCTTGTGGGATGCCCCAGTTCACAGCATTCAGTATCTACTAAAAGTGCCTGGACCAGTTGCAAAGGACAACTGATGAATCATGGGCATTAAAGGCTTATTGATGTGCAGGAGGAGGGAAGGCTCATCCTTCTGGTACCACAAATACTGATGTCGGCCATGACAGAAAGGTATAAAAGCATCACAGCTTGCTGTGTAGAAGTCTTGTGGATTCCTTGGCTGAATGGGAGCTGTTTTGTAGGCATGAGGGCGATCCACACAACAAGTAATAGATGATCAGTGCTGTTCCTGTAAGCTATGCTATACGGGTTGGAGACGGTGCCTGACAAATTGACAAGCAGTGGAGCTGGAGGTGTCAGAGTTAAAGATGCTGAGATTTGCATTGGGAGTGACAAGCATGGACAGGATTAGAAATGAGTACATTAGAGGGACAGCTCAGGATGGACAATTTGGATACAAAGTTAGAGAAGCAAGGTTGCGTTGGTCTGGACACGTCCAGAGGAGAGACGAGGATTAGAACAGGAGAAGGATGCTGAGGATGGAGCTGTCCGGCAAGAGGACGAGGATGTTTAGAGGTGAATGAGGACATGCAGGTAAATGAGGAAGATGCAGAAGTCAGGAAGAAATGGAAACAGGTGATTGACCGCTAAACGGGAGTAGCCAAAAGAAGAAGAAGAGTGTAGTTCTCTGTACTTGTTCAAAAACAGTTGAAGAGTATAAAACATTGAACAGCTTAATCCAGTGTTTGTGTGATGCGTTTAATCCTGTCTCTTTCTCAGTAGAAGGGGACGTTTAGAGGACAGCTGAAGAATGAAGAGCTCTTATCTCTAAAACAATGCTTACATGATATAAACTCAATTTCATAAAAGAGAAAAGTGTGTATTTTATTATACAGACCCTCCATTTTATAAAACCTCTCCATTGCAAGGGCCATACAGGGCAGCTCATCCAGCACTACCACTGTGTCAGTGTGAAAAAATGTCATGTTTGTGTGACTTTATCTCTCAGCAGTGGCCACAGTCAGCGCTGGTGACCCTGCCACCTTGTCACAGAGGCCGGAACAGCTGCTGCATCCGAGCCAATTCACTGACCTCCTCTCACCTCAACTCGATTCTGTCAGACATCTGTTTTTGCGCCTGACATTCCTGGAAGGTCTGTGTCCCATTCCTCACTGAGGCCAACGGTCACATAAGCAGCGGAGAGTCATTTGAGCTGCTGCTCTAGTGGGCCACTGTGGTGGACAGTGACAGGCTTGTTTTAAGACTATCCAGTGCAGGACAAAGGTGAAAGAGGGTCCACAAACAGCACTACGTTTCTAATAATACAGGTAAAGACCTTACCGGGGAGCAATTAGAGGCACTATGCTCCATTTCCATCCATTTTCTGCCGCTTGTCCCAAACGGGGTCACGGGGGAGTGCTGGAGTCCAACCCAGCGCACACAGGGCGAAGGACAGGGGACGGACCCTGGACAGGTCGCCAGCCCGCAGGGAGGAGCGGGACGGGGACGGCACCTTGCCCAAGGGTACCTCAGGGCAACCTATTGGGAAGGGGTTCGAACCCCCGAACCTCCGATCATGCGGCCAACACCCTAACCACTAGGCCACCACTGCCTCTTCACTATACTCCATTTACATTAAAATGACTCATTTACTCATATAACGGACACTTTAATGTAAAGCAAGCCTTCAGGCTACAGTTCAGTAGGAGCTTTGCATGAATATAAATGCCACTTAAATAATAATAATAATAATAATCCTTTATTTATAATCCCACGAATGGGAAATTCGCTCTCTGCATTTCACCCATATACACATGTGCAGCAGTGGGCTGCTATTGAAAGCGCCCGGGGAGCAGTGATGGGGACAGCACCTTGCTCAAGGGTACCTCAGGGCATCCTACTGGGAAGGGGTTCGAACCCCCGATCCTCCGATCATGATTAAAGTGAAACAGAATAAAAATGGAATACAATTATAAAGCATAAGCAGCATATAAATTGAGCAGTTTAATGAAGTGAAGTTAAATGTGCTAGATTATCTAAACGTAGGATTGATATCACGTGGGAATGATATCCCACACTCTCTTCTCCCTCCTGCCACCTGGGAAAAGGTTCCACAGCATACTGGCCTCCACTACCAGGATGAGAAACAGTTTCTTCTGAACTGATTATCACCTTACCGCTGCTATACTTATTACTGACTGTTTATTTTTTTGCACCAGAGCTTTAACCACAACATTGCTGCTCCATCACTCTGCCAACAACATGTGCTGCTTTGTTCTGTAACACTGCGGCTATCCGAAGGATGAACGTACTGAATGTACCGTCTATTACATTTACATTTACGGCATTTATCAGATGCTCTTATCCAGAGCAACTTCCATGTTCGAATTACAGGGACAGTCCCCCTGGAGACACTCAGGGTTAAGGGTCTTGCTCAGGGCCTTGCTCAGGGTCCTGGAGGAAAGTTATTTCGTTTCACTATGTAGTGTGTATGTGGTTGAAATGACCATAAAAACCTACTTGCCTTGATAAGTCAACTCTAGTTTACGTCTGGAGGGCTTGCAGACTGCAGGCTGTACTGGGGCGCATACATAAGGAACACTTGTGTGGGATTCATGGTGTTAACCAGTGCTGATGGGTCCGTTGGGCCCAAAAGCATCATTAGGATTTCAAAACTATAATATTTTATTTCATATTTCATTTTGAACACTGTAAAATGATTAAATAAAATGACATGGCTCAAGACAGGCGGTAAAGTCTGTGGCAAAATTTCAAGAAACGGCTTGCGTGTATGTAATAATGTTGCAAGCCAGAAATAGCAGAAGCAAAAAAGATGAAACACATGCTTACTTAATTACACATACATGCACTCACACACACACACACACACACTCACACACACACATAGAAATGCACAGTAAGCCCAGGCAGGTAGAGCCCACATTCAGTTGATCTTGGACTGAATTTCCTGCAAGTAATATAAATATGTCAGGAGGTGAACAGTGCGCTCTCACTGAAAATGTGAAAACGAGCCAAAGCCAGACTGAAGATTAAAGAAACAAGTCATTTTTTTTCTCCTAGCAAACACTCAAAAGGGGCAACTATCACCTGAACACCATACAAGGGTTAAAGGAGCTACTGTCTGTTGCAGGGGAAGAACAATCTATGAAAAAGAGAAAATCTGCATATAAAATATATATACCATCATCAGTTTAGGCCTAAAATACAAGCTATAGTCTACACTACAATTCCCCTTTTATTAAAAAATGAAATATTGGTCTATTCAGTTAATGAATGTGGTCCAGCATGTATGCTTGGAAAGCCACAAGTGGTTTGTTTTAACACAAGCACAGCATCACTTTGGCTGTTCCGGGGTTAACTTGCTGTTAATGGAGATATATAATTATTTTTTATACCAGCCTGACTCGACAGAAACAAAACATTCATAGAAATACAGTCTGCAGTGAGTCTGAATGGTCAGCTGGTCAATTTGTGATTGATGTTTAGAGGTTATAGTGCGGCCCCCTAAATGAAGTGTGGTGCTTTAGTCTTTATGAAACCTGGCTATCCTTTATGCTGCATCTCATGATGAATGGACCAATAATTATGTTAAATTAGACCAGGGTATGAATTCGATAGAGTATTAAGGTCATTCGAGAAAAATGTACTATAAAAAACAAACTATACGCCTGATCAGATTACATGATCTTTCATCTTGTTTCTGCATTTAGTTCTCTGGAAACAAAATCGATTTGATGATACACACTGATTCCTTCTCTTTCAGAACTGAAAATTATGTCTTATTCAATACTTCACTGAAATAGAAGCTAAAACCAAAACTCTTTCGCAATCTATCTCAAGGTATGTTGTGACATTTCTGGGCATAGCTGAGTTCCTCTTTGCCTTTCTTCTCATTACTGTTCCTCTCACATGAGGGAAATGCACAGATGACCTTATTTCCTATCAAGCTGCTGACAACCAACAAAGAGGAACCAACAATTTGAGAAGGTGACATCAAGTAGGATGCTGAGTCATTAAGTTTCTTTTTAAACAATCCAAATTTTTGAACCAGCACTTGATGTCCTCTTTCTGCAAAAAGGCTCTGCTTCTCCAAAGTAAATAAACAACACATGACCAGCGTAAGGCTTCTCTGAAACGCAACAGGGAATGCAGCCTTTCTGGGACAACTTTGCTTGAAGGCTTTCAGGCAGCAATGCTGATCACACACTTATATAACCTATACGTGATGATTTAGTTGTGGTTCAGCACTAGACATCATGCACAATCCATGGATGGCCTGATCTTCAGACACCAGCAAAACACAGGAGAATGCTGACAGGGCATCGGTATTTTGAGGGTTCAGCATGAAGTACAATGGAGACCCAATCATAAGGAGAAAAACAAGCCACTAAACAGGATATTATTAAAAGACATGCCTTCTTTTTTCATGAAGCTTCCCAACAGCAGGGGTTTCTGATCCTGTACCCTGCATGTTTTATTTATTTATTTATTTATCCACAGTCCTGGAGGGCCGGTGTCCTGTAAAATGTGGTTGTTCATTCCTCAAACACACCCACAAAACCTGGTGATGATCAGGTGTACTGAACCAGGTGTGTCTGAGAAGAGAAATCATCAAACTGTGCAGGCCATCTTCCCCCCAAGACTGGAGTTGTCCATCCCTGATTTGCAGAACTGTTGAATAGAATTGTATTTTTCTTGAGAATTTTTAAATGAAAAGGGCATATCGCTTCATTTTGCTGTTTGAGGAGTGATTTTGGACAGATGGGCACCAGTAAGAGTGAAAGGGAAGGTTTCCAGGACAGCAGTGAGACCAGCCATGCTAAACAGGTTGAAGATGGTGGCGCTGACAAAAAGACAGGAGACAGAGGTGGAGGTGGCAGAGTTGAAGATGCTAAGATTTTCATTGGGAGTGACGAAGATGGACAGGATTAGAAATGAGTTTATTAGAGAGACAGCTCAGGTTAGATGTTTTGGAGACCTTTAGATATGAGGTTAAGGAAGGTTTGGACATGACAAGGATTATATCGGGAGAAGGATGTTGAAGATGGAGCTACCAGGAAAGTGGAAAAGAGGAAGAGGAGGTTTACGGACATGGTGAGAGACATGCGGGTGGTCGATTTGACTAAGGAAGATGCAGAGGACAAGAAGAAATGGAAACGAGGCTCTGCTGGTGACCCCTAAATCGGAGCAGCCAAAAGAAGAAGAAGAAGAAGAAGAAGTTTGATGAAAGAATCATTTGCTGTTTATTGATCCACTTTCTTGTCAATGTTGTTAAATGCCTCTTCTGGCTTGAACTCTAAAAGGGTCCATCAAGGGCTTTTTGAGAAACATCATCTAAGAGCTCAGATGACCATCCTTGAAAATGTAAGGAATGTAAAGAAAATGTAAATGAGTAATTTTCCAAGCGCTCTTAGATTCATTGAACTTTCAAAAGGTTCCTTACACTCTAATGCAATCACTGATCTGAAAACGGAAAGTTTATTCTAAGGAATTGTGCTTGGAGCCTCTTTTTTCACCTTCATTCTTAAAAATCAACACCTCACGCTTTACTTACCAGTGGCTCGGCCATGACTATTCGTATCTTGCGCTCGGAGTGCGTGGCGAAGTTTGCGAAGAGACTTTTGAGGACGTACTCGCCCGGTCGGCTCTCAGGGTCCACACTGATGGGCATCATGGCTGGAGGTCCTTTCTCACCCTGGGCACAGCAAACTGGGGCCACTGGAGGCTTACTGTATCCAGGAGAGGCTGCCGAAGAAAGAAAAGCACAAAAAAGATACAATGTTAAAACACTGAAGTTTGGCCTTCCAGCAAGGGAACCTGGGGATTTTGAAGAATGGGTAGAGTGACTGAGTTCCCAGTGTTCAGTTTATCTTTTGAATGAACAAAACGCACAGCGGCTGACGTCCTGAGTTGCACAGTGAACCATGTGTGAAAAATCCAGCCTTGTGGCCCCACCCACTATTTTAGACACACAGTCATCTCGCAAGTTCAAAGAAAGGTTCTCTCTCTCTCTTTCTCTCCATATGGTTCACGCCTGAGTGCATCCGTCACTCTTATCTCAGCGCAGACAAACGGAAGTGAAACACCCAGACTGTTCCCATTCTGCCCCTGATGCATGACATCATCAAAAAGTTCTTATATACAACAAGGGCAGGAAGAAAGAGAAAGAGAAACAGCACTCCAAATTCCTGAAAGAAAGTAATTCCATGGATAGCTTTTGCGCCCTCAAATAACATGTTGATTTGCAAGGAAGGGATCCTCCTTTATCATTTATCATTCAGAGCGTTCAAATTTGCTGAAAAATACCAAGCATGTTCCGGGTGGAGGATGTTTTCTTATTTTTTTTCCAAGAAAATCAATGCAATATAATTTAACCAAAATCCTTTTTATCAGGACTGTGCCACGGAAGATGAGTATAAATCTGCACTTTTTTGCTTTAGCAGAAGTAAAACTATCTTTTATATCCTCTGAAGGAAAGGCTTTCAGACCAGAACAAACACACAGAGACCTTCAGAGCTCTGAGAGTAATCTTGACCTCCAAACAAGCAGGACACACATTAGTCTATATTACAGTCAGGCATTAAAACAGGATGGAAAGTTTGGCCGAATGTCAGGTGCTTCTAATGTCCCTGAAACAAATCCACTCCCTCTCACAAACACCGTAGCTACTGTATGGATCGCTGATGACAGGAGCTGCTATCGACGACCCACAGTTTTATCAAAAGCAGTGAAAACACGGCTGATAATTAGATGAAATCTGGTTTCTTCTAAGAAGATATTCAGACATCATTCAAAGCAGCCTCACCCCCAGTGCAACATCATCATTACCTAACACTCCTGTGTTTCTGCTGCTTATCTGAGCTTATAAAGGGCGACCATGGACCTCAAAAGTAAGGTTTTATTCTTCTGTTCCATTTAAATGACATTATGAGAGAGCATGTGAGATGAGAGAGACAGATCTTTTAGATAGTGATGATTGTAATACTGTGCAAAGGAAAAACTTTTTATCCAACTTTTAATTCAAAGGTATGGCTTTTATTCCGTGAAAATAATACAACATTAAAATAAATACAATAAACCTATGCATATATATTTTTATTAATATGGTGTTTAAATGAATGAATGAAAGGATCATCTATTTGGTTCTGAATGTTAAGTATTTCCTTTATTCAAGGAGAAGATTGAAAATGGTTTATATATACACAAATATATATATATATATATATATATATATATATATATATATATTTTTTTTTTTTTTTTTTTTTTATTTAATCTAATACATTCTTCAAAACTAGATAAATAGCTCTGCATGCTCTGATATTAAGTGTCTTGGTGTCTCTCCTTGCACGTACCCAGGCCCTTGATGAAGCTGACCACACTCGCCTTGCTCCAGCACACAGCCGTGCCGTCCATGGTGGGACATCGGTGCACGGTGTCCATGCTGCAGTATTGCTTTCCACAAGTTCCTTGTCAACCATTCCTACAGTGACTGCCAGTTCTTCTGCTCACGCATGCTGCCTTCATAATTCTAAGCCCAGTTTAGCTCCACCAGTCCACCAGTTACTCGCAAATCAAAAATCCACTTCTGCTCCTTTCCGAGTGTTATGTCCTGGTGAAAGGCTCTCTGTGTGCGTGATCGATCCGAGGCTTCAAGGAGTGAAGGTCAGATTGGAATTTTTAGCTGGAGGCCCAGGCAAGTGTGGAGGAGTGACATGCTACAGTGGCATAGCAGTGTGGCTATATTTAACACTGGGTGCACACTATACTGACAGACCAGCCCAGCCCACCACCTCCTACCAGCAGTGTAAACACCTCCCAATAACTCACACACACTCACACAAGATAAACTATTCAGCCTCGAGAGTCTACAGCGCAACTGTTACACAATTTAATTCAGGGAAAGTTCTGCTCTCAGTCTCCTGAGTGTGTGTGTGTGTGTGTGTGTGTGTGTGTGTGTGTGTGTGTGTGTGTGTGTGTGTGCTTCCCCACCAATATATGTGACACAAATGGCAGTAAGTTCTCTCCATCAAGTGTGTTGAGGTGTCTAATAATTAGTCCAAGGGCTGGAATAGTGGCAGTTTACAAAACATGCAAATGACCATCATGTGACTTTAGAGCACATGCTAGTCTAAATCCCTTCCCAATAGTGGGTGACATTAGACATGACTAAATTGGGGAGAAAAAGTGTAATGGTCATTGCAAAATGCAAAATATGCCAATATGGTCATTTACTCAAACCAAGCTCTTTACACTAGCATCCAAACCTTTTTTCTTGTGATTCTGTATTTTATATTTTCTTCTTTATCTTCTTCTTTTTCTTTCGGCTGCTCCCGTGCTCCCGAATCGCCACAGTGGAGCATCTATTTCCATTTCTTCCAGTCCTCTGCATCTTCCTCCGACCACCTTCATGTCCTCTCTCACCACGTCCATAAACCTCCTCTTTGGTCTTCCTCTTCTCCTCTTTCCTGGCAGCGCCATCTTCAACATCCTCCTCCCAATAATCCTCGTCTCTCCTCTGGACACGTCCAAACCAACGCAGCCTTGTTTCCAAAACGTCTAACCTGAGCTGTCCCTCTAACGTACTCATTTCTATTCCTGTCCATCCTCATTCTTGTTCAGAAAATCTGGAGATATAAATACGTGTGTGTGTGTGTGTGTGTGTGTACATAAATTGTGGAGGAGCTGTTCTCCAGGTATCCTGGAGAAGAAAATTTTTGACTTTTATTTTCAGTCCCTGATGTAACCAGTCTTTTTACATATAAAAGAGTGTGTGTGTGTGTGTCTGTGTGTGCGTGTGTGTGCATATGACTAAACCAGCCTGGGACGCTACATGTGATTCTGAAAACAAGAGGCTGCTCAGACAGGGCATTACATCAGCACTCAGAGGACCACAGAACAGCCTAAGTAACAGCAACTCTGTTTTTTACACACACACACACACACACACACACACACACACACACACACACATGAAATCAAACAGACCATGTCGTCTTATCCTAGCTTCCTGCTTCAGAGACCAAAGCACAAGCCTGGGAAAAACAACCTTCTAAAAAAGTCCTGCACTGTAAATAGTGGAGGACGTCAGCGGGAGGTCCTGTATCTCATTCTCAGATCAACCATATCACAAGCACATCGTCAGGGCTCAGTGTACTGTGCTCAGTATAAACATGGTTCATGGTGAGTTATGGGTGCATATTATGCCACATTATTTCAAACTGATTTTGTGGCAGTAGAGACAAAACGGTACTTACTTAGACATTTAGTACATCTGTAGAGAGTCAGGACATATTTACACATCCTTCATATCAAAACACCACCATGTCCAAGGTTTGGCCAGCTTATTGCTTGGCAGACATACATAAAAACACATGGGGATGTGTGTGTGTGTGTGTGTGTGTGTGTGTGTGTGTGTGTGTGTGTGTGTGTGGAGGGGGATACGAAAACTGGAGATTCAAGAAGAACAATCAACATCTCTGTTAGTGGCAGATGTCCTTCATGCAGCAGGACATGCTCACATCAACACAAGCTTCTTTTTCACAGCATCCTAAAGCGTCCTTTATGAGCCTGGTAACAGAGTAAGGTGCCGATGAAGAGACTTGATGAAAACAAACACGATCCTGAAGTTTGTCAAGAAAATATAAACCCATCGTGCAGCTTTAAGCACTGAGCCTGTGCTGAAAACATGCTCCCAAAACATATTTCCGAGCTCATACGAGCCCATCTGATTTTGGTGAGGGGGGCACAAGAGACGGGGGAAAGAGGGGGAGAGATTATAGCTCGGTCTAAAATGGAGGGATTAAAGCATCAGACTGAAAATATTGAAAAATGTTTTAGCCGTCTGAACGATTCAGAGAAAAGGAGGGATCATGAAAGGGTGACAGATACAGCCCTCTCTTAAAGTGATGGTTTGAAATAAAATGCTGATGCCTTACAGAAGTCGTAGGTTTTTGAGCTAATGGACCAGCGATGGGCCGACTGTGCATGCCCTACTAAAACCAGCTCATTACTCACTCACTCATTTTCTGAGCCGCTTGTCCTAATTAGAGTCGTGGGAGCCTACCCCAGCTCTCACAGGGCAAAAGGCAGGGGAAACACCCTGGACAGGTCACCAGTCCATCTCAGGGCAGACACACACACACACACACACATTTTCATCTCAGTTCGGCCTTAATTTCTTACGAGTGTAAAATGTAAATGTCAGCTACACTAAAACGACAGCCTTTTACGGTCTTTGCAGGGAATAAGACCAAACTCTGCACCAGAAGAGGCGAGAAAAACAGAGGACCTTGTTCTGTTTCTGGGTCATCCTCAGGCAGCAGCAGAGGCTCAACAAGTTGCACACTGCCGGATGAATCCTGATTGGCTTTGGCCTGACCATCCCTTGCAGCTGATTGGAGGAGAAGGAGGCTGGTGAGCAGGCTGATGCATGCTGCCGTCTGGAGCACTCTGTGTTCCCAGAACGCCGGAGAATTACAAAGCGGCATCCATAAAACATGTCGGCCGTGGTGAGGGGGCCGAATCAGATGAATACATTTTAAAAAAGCTGTTTTGACTGATGTGCAGCAGGGCATCGGGGACAAAATGCAATTCACTGAATGGATCTGACTCTACTCTACATTTCTGCAGAAATAAAAAAAGCCATGTGAAAAAGTTTGGGTACCTTCGGTGCTGATTTCCTATGCAAAAATAAGTGCACGCCCTTTATAAGGAGCACAAAGCAAATTGAGGGCACTGTTTCTGGTACCCATAGATGGAGGCAGCGGTGGTCTAGTGGTTAGAGAGTTGGCCACTGGAAGATTGGAAGACTGTGGGTTCACACACCTTCCCAGTAGGTTGCCCTGAGGTACCCTTGAGCAAGCTACCGTCCCTGTCACTGCTCCCCGGGCTCTTTCATAGCTGCCCCCTGCTGCACGGTGTGTAATTGTGTGCATGGTTAACCCATGCAGAGGTCCAATTTCGTTGTGGTTCACACAGTGCTGTGTGTTCTCACAATGACAAGAATAGTCACTTTCCCTTCACTTTCAAAGCATGTGTCACTACATCAGATTGTACAAAACAAGTGTTTTTAGAGGAGATTCACGAGTGAAAGTATGTCAGATGGACTAAAACGAGATGTCTGGCTTGGGTTAAGAAATGATAAAGCCCCCTGGATCGGTTATGCAACACATTTCTGCAGAGAGCATTAAAAGCCTTTATTCTTAATCCATTTTTTTCTTCATAAAACTCTCCACATATGTTCATTATAGAGCTGCATATAAAAAAAAGTACAATATAAGCATCGCCGGTCCCACATGGAAGAGAGTCGTAACAAAGCCGGACTGTCCCTAATCCTATTAGCTGAGTCCCTGAATGGAACAGAGCTATTTAAAAATCCATCCCTGTCCCTCGAAACAGAGAAGATACGCTCAGCGAACTCGAGGGTCAAAGAGCACAAGACCCTACAGGCCGGAGCGGAGGCTGAGGAGCTGGAGAACAGATGACCTCCTTCTCAGCTACGTTTTACTGGCTGACAGACTCCAGTAACATCGCTGGGAACACAGCACGGCAGTTTAAATCCACATTTAAACATCAAATTTGAACTGAAATGTTCACGGATGACAGTAAACCTTGGTGCGCACATTGGCTTTCATTCAAGCGCACATCACTAAGCATGCAGTGGTGCTTATCCCTCTTTAAGACATTTTTAAGCATCCACCCACTCCTTTCGTACCAGTTGCTGTAGCACTTTAATTTCTTATGAGTCTATATATCAGCGCAAAACCTTGTATCTCCACAATGCTAACTTTGTAGCAGGCCTGTCGTGACATTTTGTCATCACCAGCCACAGTTTTTAAACCGTAAATAAAAAAAATAAATAAATATAGAGAGCAAAGGTGTTGTTCTATTTAAAAATATACTTAAGACGAATAATACATACAGGGCAGAGCGAAAAGGCATTTCTTTATATTTCGCTAAGAAAACAAAACAGTAGGATTTATTGCAAAATATGCAAACATGCATGTAAATACAGTCTATAACACGAAGAGAGACCAAGTTAGTGTTTGGTACAACAACCGTTGTTCTTCCGCACAGCCTGAAATGAGGAGCTTTCTTGTCCTTTCTTTAAGTCGCCTTCAGAAATAGTTCCCCAGGCTTCTTGAAGGACATTCCTAAGCTCTTCTTTAAAGGTTGCCTTCGGTTCGGTTCTGCTCCTGCCTCTGAAACTGCTCAGATACAGAGACTGGGCTGTAAATGAGCCAAGAACTGTCCTTCAGGGAGCCTGGTGAGCCTTTTTGCTCTTCTGAAGCAAAATTAGAAGAAATAAGTGGTGATTCAAGACTTTTGCAGAATATTGTGCATTTAGTTATATTATGGTGTGCTTGCTCCAGTGGGGCATCGGACCCCAAGCTATGCTACCCACTACTTATCTATCTATCTATCTATCTATCTATCTATCTATCTATCTATCTATCTATCTATCTAAGTTCAGTTGATCTACAGATTCTGTTACTTACTGCCGCTCCAGGATTTCAGCAGAGACTTGATGCTGATCTCGAAGAACCCTGAGTCCTGCTGGCTGGCCATGTCTGCAGGCTGACAGTCGGTTAGTCCGAGTGGTCAGTGCTGTTGTGGTTTGGTGTGTGTCTCTCCCTCCTGCCTGCTCCAGGCAGGTGGAGTGCGTCCCGCCGCTGTCGCTGCTGTCCGACAGTGATGCGAAACAATAGTGGCACTGCCAAGAACACACACACACTGCCCCTCCTCCTCCTCGCTCTCTCTCTCTCTCTCACTCAGGCTGGTTGCTTTCCAGTGCTGCCTGACAGAGTGCTGGTAGGCAGGCATGTTAAAGCAGGGAGGAGAAATCCTCTTATCCCAGTGTTGTTAATTATAACCCGTTCGGTCACTTCTCCAGCCAGAGAGAGATGTTTACTATCAGCCCAGGCTCGGCTGATAACCAGGCCGACAGGTCGGACAACTGAGCAAGAGGAACCAAACTGCTTTCAGGTCTTCAGTTACATTTAGGTGTAACTTTAAACTATACATTAGGCTTAGAATGACAGGACTGCATCTGATATTATTGAAGACATTGTTGTAGGGTACACAGAGGATTTTCAAAATGAAAATAACAGAGTTTTAACACAAAATTACTTTTTTATGAAGAAAAAGTGTGTTCTTGGAGAGATCTTTTACTTCTTTTCACATTGAAAAAAGTTATTATGTTGTTATGTTTATCGTATATTATAGGTTATGTACTTATGAGGGAGAGGAACTGAGAAGCTCACAAGGGCTCCAATGAGCTCATAAGGTTTAAAGCTTGACTAGTCTTTATGAGTCTTCACAGAATGGGGAAAGAACGTCGGATGGATTGGAGAAGCTAATTTGCCTTTTGGTCCAGGACTCAAACCTTCCAAATTATAGGGCTTAATTAGTAATCATGAAGCCAACCCTGCCTCATCACTGGTGTGGAGACCAACAATGCGCAAGATAATAAAACACAAAAATCATCGGGTCGGAATGAACGACGCATCAATCTAATTCCTCAAGAGCAGTTTTGGCTCTGAACTTTCGTCAGATTTTGTTTTGCGTGCATTCAGCAATACCGGCCTCGTTCCTGATGCTTCAGAAAGCAATCAGCGGGCTCTCCTCAAGAATCCCAAACTATTTCCACATGCTAAGTTGCCATGGATACAGCATACCTGTGTCACTGTCACCATAGCAAAATCCAATATCTCCAAAAATGAAAATTCTCTTTATGATAAGAATGCTTTATGATAAAAATGGTTTCACTCATTGGCCAACTTTGTGTAGAAGCTGCAAACTCAGAGAAGAGGCCTTGATTAAAATGCCACTGGAAAATAAAGATTTAGAGCTAAATATCCCCACAGAGAATATCAGCCAAAGCATTTCTGCTCACATTTAATGCTGATCATCCAAATAAACAGGAGGTGCCCATCTATTTTGTTGAGCAGATCCCAAGAGACATACCCAATCAATACTGTCCAATTAGTTTCACTGGGAAGGAGGGTCTGTTCTTACCCTCTACATCAAAAACACTGTGGAGGAGGAACGGAGAGTATATAAAAGTATTCTGAAGGTTCAAAGTATGGTTGGACCTAACTTTAAATCCAACTCTAAATGGTACCTAGCCTAAACAAACCAACCAAAGAGGCCAAAACCCAAACCTTACACCCAGCCATAACCTTTAACCTCGCCTTAAAACAATCCAATCCACAAATATAATCTTACTTTAAATACAATTTAAACCTTAAACCTTACCTTAAACCCACCCCAAACCTTAAACCTAACCTTATTTTAATCCAGACCTAAATAAAAACCTTCAATCTAACCTTAACCCAATCCAGAACCTTAGCCTAAACCCAATTCCAACCCTAAACCTAACCATAACCCAACCTATCTTTAAACCAAAACCAAAAGTTTAGACCAAAAAAAACATTCTTAATCCCAACCTTAAACCCAAACACAGCATTAGCACAATCCAAACCCTAAACCTAACCTCGCCTTAAGCCCAGATCAAAACAAAAACCTTCAGATGAATCTTAAACTCGAAATCTAACTTTAACAGAATCCATTATTTAAACCCGAACTAACCTTAACCCCAGTCCAAATTCTTAACCCAATCCAAAGCCTAAACTTAACCTCACTTTAAAACCAGGCAAACCTAACCTGAAAAGCAGTCCAAATCCTAAACCTAACATTAACACAGCCTTGGATATCTAAACTCTAAACATGACCTCAAACTCAACCTATAACCCTAAACCTGACCTTAAGCTCAGCCTAAAACATAAGCTCTAAATTTAACCAAATCCTAATTTAATCAAAACCCTAAACATAACCCAATATCAGCTTCTGTCAAAAAACTAGAGTATGACTCAGTTGGTATGATTCATAAATCAATGTGTCGCGCTTCTTCTGTATTGTTCATCAGGTACCAATCCCTTCTCCAACACACACACACACACACACACACACACACACACACGTCCATGTAATCCCCTCAGTTCCCTCTCTATCCCCACACGGTCAACTGGTTGACCTTCATTACATAACACACTTGCTGGGGTTTATGGGCCAGCAGAGCAGGCCATTTGAGCTGCTGTGAAGGGAGAGCGTCTCTTCATTGTTTCAGGTGAACGGAAATCCTCCCAGGATTCTAATAAATGGAGGAAATGCTTGTCGGGTTGCGTCCAGCAACACTGGAATCTCCTTCATGCTCAGTTACCACTGAGAGAAAGTGTTTAACTCAAAATAAATCCTACATGGAACAGTGTTTGCATAGACAGTTCTATGTATTCCCAATTCCTCACATTTTAATACCCAATTACTCTGTATTTGTTCAATTTGATCCATTTGTAAGAACCAAAGCATAGAAAGTTAAAAGGTATGGCACATTTGAAATCTTTGCTATTTGATACTGTATGTGTTAATTTTGGAATTTAAGAAATAAGAACAAATTGAAAAAAAGTGAAAGTGACAACCCTTGTCATTGCAAGGTCACAGCACAGCACACATGAACCACAACGAAACTGGACCTCTGCTTTTAACCCATGCACACAAACACCGTGCAGCAGTGGGCAGCTATTGAAAGCGCCCGGGGAGCAGTGACGGGGACGGTACCTTGCTCAGGGGTACCTCAGCGCAACCTACTTGTGAGGGAATGGAGTCCACAATCTTCCGATGCGGGACAACTCCCTAACCACTAGGCCACCGCTGCCCAAATTGTGCACTAAAACTAGCAGAAAAAATATTTCTAGCTACATTGTCCTAAGGAAAAGTGTTTTGTCTCTTATGTGATGTCCACGGTGAGAGCAGTGCATTCAGCCAGCAGAGAATGCACCAATTTTTTTTAGCAATAAATGAATCAGAAATGCAATTAAAATGAAAACAGGGAATTATCAACATACCAGGATAGTCACAGTCTGCAGAATGACATGCAATTTATACATGAATTAAGTTCTGCTGCTTAGTGTTACGACATGAACAAGACTCCAAACACCAAACTTTACATTTTAAAGGAAAATGCCAAGATGTAAAAGTGTCAAGAGAGCACTAAGACCTAATTCACCTTCCAAACAAACTTGCATCTCAATAAAATGACAGCACCCTCTCAATCTGCAAGCTCAGGGCAATCCAGCAGTGCAAATCTGATCAGATTAGCCTGTCACTGCTTGGGACTCTCTTTGGGCCAGATTATTACATAAGTCCATGATTTATCTCCTCGCCTTTTGACCATTAACCAGCTGCAGCTTAGCCAAGCAGAATATGCCTCAAATCACGAAAAGCAGCACAACAGTCACTACTGCACATGCACCATCAACAACAGGTTTACTCACAAGGGCTCCATACCAGGGGAAGCCAAACTGTAGAACGTTTTTAAATAAACAGGGTTTTCAAACATGCAAGAGCTATTCACAGTATACCAATAAAGATCTGCCAGTTACGTTCCAATACTGTTGCCCACTAACTGGCTGGTCCGATACAAAAGGTGCAATATTCTGGAATGTAAGTGAAAGTGACAACCCTTGTCATTGCGAGGTCACAGCACAGCACACAGTGAACCACAACGAAATTGGAACTCTGCATTTAACCCATGCAAACACCGTGCAGCAGTGGGCAGCTATTGAAAGCACCCGGGGAGCAGTGACAGGGACGGTACCTTATTCAAGGGTACCTCAGGGCAACCTACTGGTGGGGAATTGAACCCACAATCTTCCGATGCGGGGGCAACTCCCTAACCACTAGACCACCGCTGCCCCAAATAACAAATCTAGATGCAAATACCTGAAAATAAAAGCCGAACATCTGATCTCTCATCTCATATTCATCTTGATCTCCAATCTAAATGTGTACAGCAAAAACAAATGACTGGTTCTGGTACTTTTGGAGGGGACTGTATCTACCCAATCAGCCTGCAGCATTTTAGAGCTGTCTATTCATGTAAAAGTTATAAGTGTTTCAGCACAGACATCTACTGAATGAGGTCAACTACAACAGAGAAAAGAAACAGCGTTTCCAGTCTAAAGAGACACTGGAAAATCATGTGAAAAAGAATGAAGCATATGGATACTTGCTTTTAACCTTTACACCAATGAATGTTCACACTGGGAGCAGTGAGAGCATCAAATTGCTCGTGACTCGTTCATTTCCTGTAGAAGTCGTTGGCAAGGGGAGTCAGAAAGAAGCCCTGTTAATTTTACGATAATGAGTTATTACATGGTTTGGGGTAACCAATCAATAGGTTTCACCAGACTGTTATGAGTTTGAACTTCTTTAGATACAGTTTATGGGGCTTTCAAAGGGATGTCAGCGCAGGAGCGACTCAAGCAATGTGGAACTGAATCCTGGTTACACTGTAGATGAAACATCGCTCAACATATAACATTCACACAAACGCTACCATGCTCAGCTAAAGAACAGGCTACATATCCATCCATCCATCCATCCATTATCTGCCGCTTGTCCCAAACGGGGTCGGGGGGAGTGCTGGAGTCCAACCCAGCGCACACAGGGCGAGGACGGGGGACGCACCCTGGACAGGTCGCCAGCCCATCGCAGGGAGGAGCGAGACGGGGACGGCACCTTGCTCAAGGGTACCTTAGGGCAACCCATCTGAACCCCCGATCCTCCGATCATGCGGCCAACGCCCTAACCACTAGGCCACCGCTGCCCCAGGCTACATAGCTCAGGAGCTAAATGAACTATGACTTCATCTTGATCAGCGCAGGAACATAAGTGGGGTGAAAAGCATGTTCGATGATCAAGTCAGGAGTTGAGAGGTAACCTGCTCTGAATTAGGCCCATATTAAAACCATGCTCTAGCTCAAGTGAAGGGCAGGAATGTAAAGCATGTCTGACACTGCTGTGGTAGATCAGTACCAACTCTGCTCCTTTCACGTTTCTTCTCTCCTCCCCTAACTTCTCTTCCTGGGACCCCCTGTCTCTGTCTTTACTTTCACTTCAGTCTTATGTTCCACGTGTTTCCAAAATAAGGGCACCGCATTTCTTTCAAGCCTTTTCTCTAAAATCACCAGTCAAAACATTCCCTTATCTTTTTCCAGTAATTCAGATACATCCACTTCCAACCAGCATACAGAGCGGAGGAACCCCCATCGGTTTCCTTTTACTGGATGGTCCATGTGAAGTTGAAAGGACTTTTGCATAATGTCAAGGTTCTTGCAAGAAGCCTTAAACTGATAACACTTTCACATTGTTTGAAAGCTCTTTTAAAGAACCTCTGCATAATGTAATGGTGCCAGCCACATTTGTTTGGAAAAACGGTTCTTAAAGAGGAATAAAAAGGTTCCTTATGATATCACTCAAAGAACCCACTGTGGCCGCTTTTTTTAAAGAATGTAAAGTTCAAAGGACCTTCATATGTTCTAAAGGTTTGAAAGCAATTAAAGTTTTTCTTTTCATATTATAACATAATATGACAATAATATGAAATAACAGCATCCACAAGTACCATCCTTCTGTAGAGCGGGATGTGATCTGAGTGGGTTCAGTCAAGTTTTGATGATGTCTTGCTGTGGAATTGATCCGGGCTCATTACCCTGCCAACTATATGTGGTACACTCCAGTGAGCGAGGTGCAAATGTGGTGTTTTAGCAACGAGACCCAAAATTCTTGAGCTAACCATTATAAACATGCCTGGAGAGTGAGGCATTTTGCACTTGCTTGCGAGTAGTAGCTGCAATTTGTCACAACTACCCAGGCAAAGGGGTTTCAAGAGGCACCAATGGGGAACGAATTGAGTGCAGCACACTCGTAAAGAGTAAAAACAGCAAGCCTTAATTAGATACATCTCGAAAATTTCATGCTAATACAAGTTTGTGTACTGAAACCTAATTACTCCGAGTACTTTACTGTGGTAGTACTGAGCAAAAGTCTTGAGCCTCCCCTTATTTCTTCACATTTCACTTCCAAAGATCCAGACTTTCTAGCATTATTAATGTATTGTTGAGGAACAGTTCTCCAGATCTTCCTGAAGGACAGCGTTGTTGTCTCTCATGTTCAGTCCAGTCTCTGTACCTGAGCAGTTCTCCAGATCTTCCTGAAGAGCAGTGTTGTTGTCTCTCATTTTCAGTACAGAAAACGTACTTAAGACATGAAGCAGTGAAGAAACAGGTACAGATGATTCCATATGATCAGGTGATCCGTTTACTGCTGCTGCTGAATGCTGATTGGGACCCTTTTATCTAGAACCTTTAAGCACTTTGCAGAATGTGGCAGTCCATATACTTAAAATGAAACGTCTTGCAGGCATACAATAGTATTTTTGCACCAACAAAGTGATTCTCTTGCAAAATTATAAAGTAGAGACAGCTCAATTCTTTGTGCAACACAGATTAATGAACAGTTTCTTGGGGAAATAGTAGGTAAATTTAAAAATGTGAAATGTATTTGAGTCCAGCGCTTTTTCAAAATGATCAGAGAGCAATGTTTCAGGCCTCAGGCAGTGTTTTCATAAACATTCCATGTGATAACTTCCTCTGAGGGAGCTTGTAAAGGCATTTAACTCTTCTGACGTCTGGCTTCCACCACTGCATATAGGTCTGTCTTAGTAAGCCTGCTTAGAATGAAGCCTATTCCAGCCCACCAACCAGTGACTCTGATTATAACTTAATCAAATTCCCACATTTATGCAGAATTGTTAAAAAGAATTGCTTTTTGAGGAGAATGTGATAAATAGCCAATCATCTCAACTGAAGAGCCACGTTTGGGCTCCTAAACCTGAACCTGAAACAAGCCAAGAACCATATCATCTTAGGAGTTTAGTCTCTGTGTTGGACAGGACTGCCTTGCAAATATCTCTACATTTATCTCTAAATGTGAATGTATCGACTGAAAGACAGGATGTGAAGTGTTCAACTGATCAGCACCTACATGCAAGGATGGTGGGTCTCTTCTTGGAGCGCATCTTTTTAAACCTCCCCCGGAAGTTGCCGGTCAGCAGCTCATCCACTGGTAAGCTGGCTTTTGGCTCCAGAGTGACCCCGTCCTGCTCCTTAGAGAAGTCCAGCTGCTCTGGGTCCGGCATTTCCAGCTGGCACTCTGCCAGCACAGCATTGAGGTCCTCTTCCTCTTTACACTATTTTTCCCCCACTCTCTTTCTTTCACTTTGCCTTCTCTTCGGAGAAAGAGCGGTATCTTCATCCAGTGCTGCGGATGAGCTGCTCATGTGTGTGTGTGTGTGTGTGCATGAGGAGATGCAGACTGGTGTGTTTTAACCCTCCCTACACTTGTCAGGGCAGTTTAGCCAGTTACAGTGCAGCTCACAGAAATGGGCAGGTGGTGGATAAATGGGCCGTCCCCCTTTTTTGACAGAGAGAGAGAGAGTTTGTGTTCTGTTCAGACGAGAGAGGAAGTGTGTGGTCAGGCGGAGTTTATATATCTTTCACAAACTCCCCTAACTCACAGCTATCTCAAACAAGCCATTTCCTCGAGTCAGCAGAATTCCACAGGGCTGAACGGAGCACAAAGCAGTACATGCGAGTTATTTTAAGAACCTCTCCTAGACTGTCAGTGGTGCAGCCTCCACATTACATACTTCTAGCATACATTTTTTTTTTGCCATCTGTTCTCCAGCCAGGACACCCTTGGTTCATTCTTGGTGGGTTTCCATTTGTGGGCTTCCGCCCGGTGGGACTGTCAGGTGGACGGGAGATGCTACATATCTCTCTAGGTGTGAGTGTGTGTGTTTGTCAGTGTATCTGTGCTGCGATGGACTGTCCAGGAACTTTCATCCTATAAGGCTAGCAGCACCCCCATGATTCTGGATGGGACAAGTGGCTCAGATTGATGGATAAATGTTATAATATGCATTTCCACTTTGTAGAAGCTCCTTTTCAAGCTGTTTTCAAAACCGAATCATGTGAAAGATGTAAACGAGTGAAGAATTAGGAGTCTTGCACAAGGATTTTAATGGGAGTGATATGATGTGCTTCCTCAAACTGGGATTGGAAGGAGGACAACAGTCCACATTATCCACAATGCTACATCATTTATCTGTAATTGATTGATTTTGCCAACATGGAGTCACTCCTTGAAGCAGATTTATTTTTCCATACTGCTCTTGAATTCAAAATCTCAAACGTATTTTCATTCTATACTGGGACGAATTTCTCAGGGAAGGTGCCTAAACCAGGTCTTTCAGTGATAGTCCTCGGCAGAAGGATTCTTTAATCACATCTCAAAGATGTCACTAGTCAGTACATCAGTCAAAGATCACAGGGAGTTACATTACCTTCATATTCATGAACAGCCCTTCCAAAATGCAAGGTTGACACAAGGTGTGATCAAAGATCTCACTGGTTTAAAATGATTATTTAATCCACCATCAGACATTGGTTCTTTGCTTCCCCCATAGCTGACACCCTTGAGGCACTGATTCAACCCGGAGGTCACAATTTCATAGAAAGCTGGATAACAGAAGCCTAGAGTAAGGACTGTCCAATAGCGTTAGCTCTTCTTCTATTGGATAAACCTATCCAGCTTAATCTGTTGTTCTCTGTTCTTTCTGTTTTGGAAAAAAAAACTGTCGAGGTGAGCATCTTCCCTACACTCAGCATGGAGCCCTGCAGGCCTTGCTGGTACTTCCACAACAGCTAATACCTGGAATCTATTTACTGTTTAGAGATGCAGGAACGCTACAGGAGGGCTGTTAATACTGACTCCCTCTCACACTCACACACAGACACACACACACACACACACACACACACACATAGAAAACAGACCTGGAGCATGTTGTGTAATAAAGGTCGACTCATAAATGAAGACAGAGGCATTCCTGTGAACGATTCCTGCCAAATTGTGTGCCACTTTCCATCTGCACATTCGAGCAGGACAAAAGTAGTCCACACCTAAATGAGTGAGGTTTTTCCACAAGAGCAACACAAGCAACACTGTGTCTGTACCTAAAGGCGTGCCGTGGTGCAGAAAGCCCTCTGGACTGCTGGAGAAAAAAAAACTTTCTACTGGAAGCTCACACCTGAACTTTTCTATTTTTTGTATTTGGTTGTTTCCATCAAATCTGAGTGAATCGACTTTAACACAACCTACAGGGCTTGACCATCTGGTGGGTTTATGTATGAAAACCAGTCCCTTTAATTGGCCACTTCTTCCAACCTGTGCCTTTTAGCCGGAAAAAGATAAAAAAGAAAAACAATATTATTGGCATGACTGGAAAATACGACCTATTTCCCTTTTAAAAAAATGATCATTGATCTTCACAAAGGGTGCCAATACTTATGGAAACTGCACATGCAAACTGCTTCAGTTCTAATTAGTTGTTCTGTATTATGCAGCAATAATAAAGCCATCTTTGCGCAAACACTCCTAATGATAAACGTAATCAGTGGGGCGATCGTGCTGTAGACTGAACAGGGAGTCAGTATTTCATTTTTGTGACATCACAAAATAAAATGAATGAAAAGTTGTCTGTTTTTGCGCTTCAGGATCCACAAAAACTGCGAAGTGAACAGCAGGGTTATATCTATAGTTATAGATAGATAGATAGATAGATAGATAGATAGATAGATAGATAGATAGATGGACAGACAGACAGACAGACAGACAGACAGACACAGATAGATAGATAAACAGACAGAAAGACAGACAGATAGATAGACAGACAGAAAGACAGACAGATAGATAGACAGACAGACATTGTGAAACTTGAACAATGATAATATAGAAGAGTTTACTCATGTTTTTGAGACAAATGAGTTTTTTCCAGGATCTTTAAGGGGGAGAAACACTGTTCACTCAGTTTGCCTTCAATTATTTACTGTCACTGTAAGGCTGTTTAGTGTGTGTGTGTGTGTGTGTGTGTGTGTGTGTGTGTGTGTGTGTGTGTGTGAGTGTGTGGTCAAACCTGAAATATAGGTCAGCCTTACCAAACTGCACACTCAGCGTGCCCGGGAGAAACCTTGAAATGCCAACCAAACTTTTATGTAAACGTCAGATCACACACATCCAACCATCCAACCCACCCGCCCACCCACACACACACACACACACACACACACACACACACACACGCACACACACACACACGAATACCTTTGTTGAAACACAAAACTCCTGCGTAAAACAGGAGCTACTGGACCATGAATACATAACTGTTGGCAAACAGGACTCTACACCTTCATTTACATTTGCATTTACATTTACAGCACTGAGCAGACGCTCTTATCCAGAGTGACGTCCAGTTCCTGATTACTGGGACAGTCCCCCCTGGAGACACTTGGGATCATGGGTTTTGCTCAGGAACCCAAAGGTGGTGGTGCTGGAGGTGGTCACCTCTTGGTCCATAGGTGAGAGACCTACCTCTGGACCACCAGTACCCCAACACCTCAACACACACACACACACACACACACACACACACACACACACACACACACTCACACACACATACACAAATACACACACACACACACACACACACACACACACACACACACACACACACAAACACAAACAAACACACACACACAAATACACACACACACACACACACACACACACACACACACACACACACACACACACACACACACAAAGAATTGTGAATTATTAAATTTTTTAAAATATAAATGTAACCAAGTTTATTTATTTCTTATTAAACTAATTAAACTTTTTTATGATTTTATGATTTAATTTTTTTTTATATTTGTTACTTTTTTGCACCTTTGCAATAAACGCTTGTTATTATTATTCTTTTATTTTCTTTTTTATCTCCCCAGATCTTAAACAAATGAGTGTCTATGACATCACAAACAAACAAACACAAGCTCAGGCGCTCCTTTTAAATTTGTGTCTGATTTGTTTACGGAGTATTCCGTCTGGCTATTCTAATTTTACTCTACATATTTCTGAAAGTCTGTTTTTTACTTTGTTCAAGGACTCACAGTACTAGTATGGCCAAAACCACGAGGTCAAAACCAGCACAGACATCTGGACTCCAATCTAGTGTCTCACCTCAGCTCAGAGTCTGAGTCTCTGCTAATCAGGAAGCTTAGTCTATGTATTAATGACACACAGGGCACTGATGAGTGTTTGGAGATGCAACAAGGACTGACCAGCACAAACAAGTTCATCACTCCGCCCACAACGTCTGTTCCAGTCCCTCTGAGCTCCGCCTCCCCCTAAAAAAGAGCGTTTCTCACTTTTCCATTTCAAAATGAAGATGAATATTTGGGGTAACATATTAACTTCTTATTATTCATAACGTCTTATTGGAAAGTTCCATTTGTGGAAACTAGGTTTTCAAAACTGAATGAAGTTCTGTCCAGTTAATTTTGCCACCCTGAAATCTGAAGGGCAGCCAATCAGAGCAGAAAGCACATGACAGTATTTAAGTATTTAACAAGAGGATTAAAGAGTTTTATGTAAATGAATTTGGGCTGTTTTTGACCAACAGGAACACAGAATACGAGCCCTTTGATGATGACCAATACTTCTCCTGAACATCAGTTTGAAAAATCCCACCATGTTTAGTCCGGCTAATGCAGTCTGAAGTCTTTCTGATGGCCAGTTTGGGTTTGATAGACTTGGTTTGAGACAAAATTCAACAAAATGACAGGAAAGCTTGGCGGCCGGCGATGTTTGCAGGTTTACCCGACAGCAACATCGTTCTTTAAAATCATCATCCTGTTCGGTTTATGTTGATGTGAGGTTGTGGGCCACATAACTCTAGGTTTTCCTAAAGCATGGCTAAAATCGACAGCTTTTTCCCTTTTCTAAAATGTCTTACTTTTCATCCCTCCATTTATAAAATAACAGTTAACCAAAGAAGAACAACTGAAACGTTATGCTACTTTGATCCTTTTGGATATGAGAGGTATGTTTTTCTTTTTTCCCCTCAAAATATTACTGCTATTGATATATTAGTTTATTATGAATAATAAAAAAACAAGAATGATAAATCATTACTATTATTATTATTGTTGCTGTTGTTGTTGTTACTATTACTGTCATTATTATCATGATGATCACTATTATTATTATCATTATTGTTATTCATAATAATAACAACAACAATAATAATTCATTGTATTATTGTTTTGTTGTTGTAAAATAATAATTATACAAATAATCAATTTGTATAATACTATTACTACTACTTCTACTACTAATAATAATACAATAATAATAATAACAATAATAATAATAATAACAACAATAACATTAATAATATTATTAATGATAATGCTGATTTATTATTATTATTATTATTTTTTTTTTTTTTATTATTATTATTATCCTACAGGGCAGCTAAAGTCATGATGCAAGTGCGCCCTCTACAGCCTGATACTAGGCAGTGAGAAAGTAACATGGCCAGTGAGGATCACAGGAAACATCTCTTTATGACACTGAGACATTTCTGCACTATGGTCTGTGGCCAAGAACTATATAATGACATACAATTCAACTGCAAAAAACCCCCAATTCAACACATGCTCAGCTTTAAATGCCCTCATGAGGAAACAGGATCCACAAACTAACCATCATTTACAAATGAGGACCAGGCAGCGGCCCGGCCCAGGAAACTCACACCTCCAGCAGCCGAGAGGATCTGACAAGCAGTTGCCATGGCGAGGAGCATTTAGGTTTGCAGCAGCAGAGCGAGGCCTGGTGAATAATTGATAAACATCTATTATTAGTATAAACTCATCTAAAGTTAATTGCGCCAGGCAGGGCCTTCATCTCAAACTTCTGAAGAAGGAGGACGGCCTTGGTGTGCGATGGCCAGTACACCAGGCGACCGACATAGTTTAACATCCTGCAATCTGTAAATGATCCACTTTGCACAAACTGCTGCTAAATTATGTACGCAGGCTGTATGTCACGGCCACATATAAGCAGTTGCTACCGCTCTACATTATTAAGTTATTAAAGATAAGGAGCCGCTCGGAGGGGTCAGTGGAGGTGACACGAACGAGACGTCTAAAGAGTTTAATACTTTTAAAAGCTCCATTTGAATGCATTGTTTGCACACGGAGACACGGTCGTCTGCACAGGTTAATACGTTTATATACAAGAGATATGCATCGTGCTGCAATACATCAGCTAAAGCAGGCCTGTTTAACTGACTGTATTACACAGGGACACCGTCCAGAGACGTCTGAATCAAACTGACCAGTTGTCAGGAAACATAATAAACATGTAAGAAGCAGAAGAGTTTTCGATGAGGAAAATTTTATAGGGCCATGATATTTATTATATAATTAATATTGTTATTCCCGACCCCGGCTAACAATGTCACGTGATGTGAAAATATGCTAAATAGTATTAGACATGAAGTGAAAGTGAAGTGAAAGTGACAGCTTGTCATTGTGAAACACAGCACAGTACTAGCACTAACCCTAACACAATGAAATTCGTCCTCTGCATTTCACCCTCACCGGCATGCTACTGCTATTTAAAGTGCCCAGGGAGAAGTCAGGGGACAGTACCTTACTCTAGGGTACCTCAGGGCAAACAAACTGGTCTGGGATTCGAACCCATGGCCTTCTGATCCTGGGGCCAACTCCCTAACCAGATATGACAGGGATCTCTGGGGGCACAAAGCACAAGGCTTGAGATATCATCACTGCAAAATTAACATGACCTAATAATGATGAAAATGAAAGTGACTATTCTCGTCATTGTGAAATGCAGCACAGCACAACACAACGAAATTCAACCTCTGCGTTTCACCCATACACACACGCGCACCTTTATGCATTTAGATGCAGCTCGAAGTGCTTTATATTTTGCAACAATTAAGAAAATAATGTACATGTGTGTAGATCTTAAGGTTCAGTTGGGAGTGGAGTCTGTTCTGTAGTGTGTGAAGGTGCCGGTCCATTAAGAGCTTTGAAAACCAGTAACAGAATTAAAGTCATTTCAATTCAACAAGAACAAACCTTTTACCTAAAAATGAGCACGTAAATAAAGGAACCTATATGTCTTTACTCTCAGGACGTTCCTTATTGTGGGTTTGTTATTGTCCTTCTCATGGGGTGATGATATTTACCCTTCTATTTGTAGAGAATTCTTTCTGTTTTGCACACCTTGAAAGAAAGAAAGAAAGAAAGAAATTGTTATGCAAATGCTTTGAAAGATGTTCAGATTTGTGGGACGTTAATTGGTGTTACTCCATTAATGCTCAGAGTGGATATTATGGTTTAATCTTCCTCGTTACGCAATATGGTTAGAGTGCACTCATGCCTAATGGCCTTTCAGGATTGTGAACCTCTAATTTCATTTACCAAAATCCATCGATCATCATAGCACTCAGGACAAAAGGCAGAGAAACACTCTGGACAGGACACTTTTGCAGGACAGACACAAACACACTAACACACACACACACACACACACACACACACACACACACACTCTCATACACACACATTGAACCCTAGGGGCCAATTCAGCCTTCCAGAGCACCTGATGTGCATGTCCTTGGACTCTGGAGCTCCTGGAGGAAACACACACACAGACCCACTAAGATGCCTTGACTGGAAATCGAACCTAGAGCTTTCTCACTGTGAGGTGACAGTACTGACCACTGCACCACCAGGCTGACCAAATCACGGGCAAGATCTTCAGTCACATGCAGTGTCCTAAATCATGTCCGCCCCAGTATATCATATTTCACACATCTAGTCAAACAAACTCACACAAACAAGTCAGAAAGATCAGAAGGTTGTGGGCTTGAATTCCAGACTGGTAGGTTGCCCTGAGGTACCCTTGAGCAAGGTACCATCCCCATCTCTGCTCCCTAGGCACTTTAAACGCCTACATACAGAGGTTGAATTTCTGCGCTGTGTTTCACAATGGCAAATAGTCACTTGTTGTCAAAACATGTCAAAACAACTTCCCTTAGAAGGAGAACTCGTCCACCTTTGGTCAACACTGGATTACAAAAGTGAAAGCAGGACATTGAAAGGATGTCTGATATTAAGTAGAGCAGTGTAGACCGCTTTAACCACTAATGTCCAGTGGATTAAAGGACTGAGGTCCTTTGGAGTCTGTAACCAAGAATGAAAAGCCAATGATAAAGCATAAATAGCAAACTTTGAATGCTGGACATGCCTCGACTGATCGACTAGTGTACTTTGTGGGACAATGGACAATGTATTTCATGCTGAACTATTGCTTTAGGTCCAAAGCAGACGTGAGAAGCAGCAGTGAAACGAGTTAAAGCAGCGATGCTGAAAGCAGTACTAACATGGACAGCAGTGCAACATTCCCAGCCCGCTCACCATCAAAGCACTAATGCTTTCCGGCTGGCTGATAATGGGGGCTTTCAGTCCTCATCCTGCACCTGTTCCAGACACCGCTTGCCTGTCAGCACTTCCAGGAGGAGCCAAACATGCCTTTCACCCACTGAATGCACAGAATGGCCGCTCAGAGGAGGACATTAAGCCTAGGTAGCCAATCAGCATTAAGGGAAGCAGGTGCTAGGCCTGACACTGAGTATCCCCTTACAGCCAGGTGATCATGTTCTTTTTCACATCAGCTGCTGATATGGATAACAAGTATCCATTGTCCATCCCTTTTTCAGACAGGAAAAGGAAATAGGCAGTTAAACAATAGAGCTGCTACATTCCTCGCCCGGGTGTCAGCTGACTAGGGCAACACTAGAGGTAGCTGTGCGATCTGGAGCGTGCCTGGCCATTGTGGCCTTGTCATTTGTGTGTGTCACGCTGTTATTGACCTGTACGTGAGCAGGCCGTTTAATTATACAGGCGTCAGCTCACACGTCCCGGGAACCGCCATGGAAGCTTGGACAAAGAGAGAGGAGGAGGAATGGGATTATGTAAATGCGAACAGATCATAAAAGGCGCCCTTATGCCCACACGCGTATTTATAGCAAAAGCACCAAACGCGACTCTTCGGTTGCCGGAGAAACAAGCTGAGCTTTTATTTCAATCAAAGCAATGCTGCCTCATGGCCTAATTAACTGTGCAGCATCTAATGAGTCCTACATGAGTTTGGCTCTCGCAGAGTTTTTCTCATCATTTCTGCATAACTGACCTCTGAACAGTCGGCATGAAAGGGGCTTTACCTGTAAAAGTTGCTGAGTCACAATCGCTCGCAGTGATGATGGGAACCAGGCGTCCTGCCTTTAAAAGCTGAAATACGAGCATGATGCTGTGAGGGTGTTTTAACGAAACGAGGGCAGGCAGCATGGTTTTGATGCTTTGTATGGAAACCAGTGTGACTGGTCATTTTGAGTAGTGTAGAGAATTGCCATATTCTAGTGGTACCGCACAAGATCCCTGGTTTCTATCACCGCCGCTGAAAAGGAAATATAGTTGATAGCTGACACACAGCTTATATTTAAGCCACGTAACCTCACTATCAACATGCGAAATTGATAGAAATGATGGGGTGAAAAATAGGAAAAACCTTCAAATGTGCTATGAAACAGCAAATGAACTGTTTTTAAGACTAATTGTTCAGATTCAAGCTGCTTGGTTTAGTTTCTTATAAAAATAAAAAACCAACTAACCAACCAAAACAAACAAACAAACAAACAGTTTGAAGGCCTTTGGCTTGAAGCTAAGCTGCTTGGTTTAGTTATTATTATTAACAACAACAACAACAACAATAATAATAATAATAGCACCAATAATAATAATAATACACTGTAGTAGTAGCAGTCAAATGCTAATAATAAAATAAATGAATAATATAAATGAAATATAATGAATAATATAAATGAAAACAAAGCATGGAAGACCATCCCTTCCCCAGAAATCATGTTAAATATTAATCCACCTAAAGGTCAGTAACACACTGCGCTCATTTATAATGAACTTTGTTGTCTTCGGAGGCTCTCAGGTTTAGGTCCAGAGTGTTACTGAGGTTCAGACAGATCAACATTTAACAGCATGTTAAGTAATAATAAGTCTGGCACACATGGACCATTCTAGCAGTGTTGTTCTGACACCAGTACAGCGTGAAGCTGACTATACCCACTATAACACTGCTGGAAGCTGCTGTCCCAACAGGCCTGGATATTTGAGCAGCAAAGTGGTGAAATATTAACTGTACCTGCCATCTCAGCTGCAGAAGCCACAGCATGCCTTTAAAGAGACTTCTGATCACAGCACCACCAAATCCATCAGAAGTGAAGCAGCAGTATCTGCCACAGCCTCCCACACACAGCAGCTGTCACTTCTGGGTTACTGCAGAAGTGACAGCAGAAAACTGAGCTTAACTTCCAGATCAAACAGTGAATACACTTACCTTACAAGAGTGTCTTTAAACTGTAGCATCCTCTCAAAGTGCTGCAACAGATCCTCTCCACACTCAGCCTACTCACCACTGTCCACCTACACAGCTAGGACCCACCCCCTAGCAACACACTCATCTAAAACCCCGCCCCTAGCAACACTCAACAAGCAGGCTCCTCCCCCTACAAGCAAGAAGGGTTCTCTTCATTAGCAATGAAAGCATCTCCTCTGTCCTGGGACAGAGTTTAAAGTCTTAAATACATACCAGAATGCCTCACAGGTTCCACCCCTAATCAGGCCTTAATGTCAACAAACTCTCTGTACTGAAGGTTCTTAAAATGAAGCATAAACAGACGAGAGAAGCAGTGTTTAGTTTTTTGGGACACAACCCAGTAAATATACATCAGACAGAGTTAGCACTTAAAAATGAACAGTTTAAAAAAAGCAGTTTTACTGCGCAGAGCTTTCTGCTAATAGATAATTATTTTCTCAAATCATATTATAACATACTCTGACCATTTTATATACACTGCCTTGCAAAAGTATTCACCCCTTTGGCTTTTTACTTATTTTGTTACATTCCAACCTGTAATTTAAATGTTTCTTAATCTTATTTTATGTGATGGATCTGCACAAAATAGTCTAAGTTGGTGAAATGAGAAAAATATAAATATAAAAAATTATAAAAATCAAACAAAAAACTGAAAATTGGCATGTGCATATGTTTGCCATGAAGCCTCTAAAAAGACCTGGTGCAACCAATTACCTTCAAAAGTCTCATAATTAGTGAAATGAAGTCCACCTGTATGCAATGTAAGTGTCACATGATCTGTCAGTATAAACACACCTTTTCTGAAAAACCCCAGAGGCTGCAATATCACTGAGCAAGAGGCATCACACCATGAAGACCAAGGAGCTCCAAACAAGTCAGGGACAAAGTTGCTGAGAAGTACAAGTCAGGGTCGGGTTATAAATAAATATCCAAATCTTTGATGATCCCCTGGAGCACCATTAAATCCTTCATCTTCAAATGGAAAGAACATGGTCCCACAACAAACCTGCCAGGAGAGGGCCACCCACCAAAACTCACAGACCGAGCAAGGAGGGCATTAATCAGAGGGGCAGCACAGAGACCAAAGGTAACCCTGAAGGAGCTGCAGAGTTCCACAGCAGAGACTGGAGTATCTGTCCATAGGACCACAATAAGCCGTACACTCCACAGAGCTGGGCTTAATGGGAAAGTGGCCAGAAAAAAGTCATTACTTAACATTAAAAATAAGAAGGCACATTTTGAGTTTGCCAGAAGGCATGTGGGCGACTTCCCAAATGTATAGAGGAAGCTGCTCCGGTCAGATGAAAATTGAAAACTGAAGGAAAATGCTATGTCTGGTTCAAACCCAACACATCCCATCATCCCAAGAACATCATTGCGACAGTGAAACATGGTGATGGCAGCATCATGCTGCGGAGATGATTTTCAGCAGCAGGGTCTAGGAAACTGGTACGAGTCAAGGGAAAGCAAAAACCTGTCAGTCTGCCTGTGATTTGAGACTGGGTCGGAGGTTCACCTTCCAGCAGGACAATGACCTGAAACATACTGCTAAAGCAACACTCCAATGGTTTAAGGGGAAACATTTAAAGGTGTTTGAACTAGTCAAAGTCCAGACCTCAATCCAATTGAGAATCTTTGGTCAGACTTGCAGATTACTGTTCACAAGTGAAAACCATCCAATATGAAGGAGCTGGAGCAGTTTTGCCCTGAAGAATGGGCAAAATAAATCCCAGTGGCAAGATGTGGCAAGCTCATAGAGACTTACCCAAAGCGACTTGCAGCTGTAATTGCTGCAAAAGGTGGCTCGACAAAGTACTGACTTTAAGGGGGGGGGCAGTTATGCACGCTGAAGTTTTCTGTTAATTTCTCCTATTTGTTGTTTGCTTCACAATAAAAATAAAATGCATCTTCAAAGTTGTAGGCAAATGAATGTTTCTTTAAATGAAATGGTTCAAACTCTCAAACAATTAATTTTAATTCCAGGTTGTTAGGCAACAAAACATGAAAAATGCAGAGGGGGGTGAATACCTTTGCAAGGCACTGTAGGATTTATTTTTACAGTGTCTTCGTCTGAGAAGTTATTTACAATAATTAGCAATTGTTTTATTAATTGTTGCAAAAAATAAAGCATTTCAAATGCTTTGATGATGATAATTAACAACAACAACAATAAAAATAATAATAATAATGCCACAAGGATATTATTGACTTTTATTGACCTGTCAATAGAGAATCTTCTACAACTAAAGATCATAAGAAGTACATCACCAATGATGAACTGCATTCAGTTACTCCAGCAGAGAGAACAATTTAACACACAAAGTATTTATTTACGGAGTTGTTCTGGGTCTAAAACTGCTGCTTTTACTAAAGCATCTTTCACGAACTCCTTTCTCCTTTTAGTAACACTCACCACAACTGAACCCTTTCCCAGGCTCCATGCTCGGGCTCCTCGTTCATCAACAGTCATTGATGTTCTCCCTGGGAAGACTCCTCAATGTAAGCCCCTCCCCCTTCAATGCACACCATGCACAAGCCCCCTCCCATAAGTTATACTTAAATCTGAGGCTTCATCCATCGAAGTCAATCAAACATCCTTGCAAAATTGGGACAAATCTGCTCCGCTTTCCTAACATTAACTCTTCTTATTACCACTCGTTGCAGAGGTCACTGCAAATGGTTGGGATACATTAGGCAGCAACTGAACTTCTACCTGAAAGTGATGTGGAAAAATGGACATGCATGTGGATCTGAGAGACTTTGACAAGGGTTACTTGATGGCTTGTGGACTAGATCAGATCTGCAAAACAGAATGTCTTGGCTGTGTTCCCAATGTACAATACCTACCAGAAAGGATGCAACGAAGGACAGCCAGTGACAGGGTCCAGTTCTGGTCCATTTCTGTAGATGACCTGAATAAATTGCTGAAAAAGTTCATGCAGGCCCTGATAGAAGAACATGCAAGGTATACCAACTTCCTGTGTGTACAATCTCCTGTTCAAGCACTGGAACAACGAGACCAGTTCATTTTCTTTTTCTATGCCCTGAAGACATTTGGGCTTGAGGACAAATAGAAGACAAAAAATCTGATTTTCAAAATGTTTATATGTGAGAAAAAGTATTAGAACATGAGAGGCTGAAGGGCGTTTATTGTTACACTGGTCCGAATGGTCCTGTTAGAATGACTGTTTCAATTATAAATAAATGCAAAAAGTATAATAATACAGTTATCCAAGGATGGGATATGCAGCCAAATATTTTCACTTCCTGTACTGTAGCCTATGAGCTTTAAAGTGAAAGTGACTAATTGCCATTGTGAAACACAGCACACACTGAACCACGCACAGTGCAGTAGGGGGCAGCTATATCTAGCACCTGAAGAGCAATGATGGGGATGGTACTTTGCTCATGGGTACTTCAGGACCACCTACTGATCTGGGATTCGAACCCATGACCTTCTGATTCTGGGGTCTAGTCCCTAAACACTTGTAGCTTTTCCAATAGTGTGTGAGTGGACTGATATTGTGAAAGTGAAATTTCCATCAAATTTCTATGTAAAACAGTCATTTTAAATTGTCATTCAGAATTTATAATATTCCTTTTTAGAAAGTTGTTGTGTCTACAGCTCAGCCAATGAGTTATACACCTTTGAATTTGGATGAGTGTGTAATTTCTGGATCAATACAAGTCTGTATAATGTAATGCAATAATTAAGTCGTTTATAGCCATAGATTACATTTATTACAACACAGAGACAAATGATGAAACAAACGTGATGGCATTTGGACACAGAGTCACTGTTTCAGGTATTTCAGAACAAAAACGATCTTTTATGAAAATGCTGTAGAACTGGACTTTGGGAAATATTTCTTTCCTAAAAATGAACAGCGTTTGTTACAGTGAAGTACAGTAAAAACTTTGGATTATTATCAGTTTTGTGAATGATCCAAACTGCTATTAATTGGGCAGAAAGCATTAGTATTGCATAAAACACAAGCATCTGCTACAGAATCTACATACTGGAGAAGGTTACGCAGTCAGACATGTTCCCACTAATGGGGAATGGAACATCTGATGTGTCAAACACCTTTAATAACCTTTTCCCACCAACAGGAAGTTCGCTGTTATGGTCTGGGCACCAAATTTTAAACAATTTTGGCCAAAACTACATTGGCTTGGAAGCAGAAAAGTCGGTTGTCTAGCTGGAAGTTAAAAAAAAAGGTTGTTTTCTTGTGGAAAACATCAAAATATTGGTAGACGTGTCTACCATGTCTGTTCTGAGGAGCCCCTCCTCCATTGATGGCACATCCTTGATTACAGCAGTTTCCACTCCAAACTGGTGGAAATGTAGGTTAGTTTGCCAGATGGCACCATGAATCAAAGAGTTTGGAACGAGACTGGCTCAAGAACCGTTTCCCTGTTGGTGGAAAAGGACAATCAGAGCTCCCTCGAGGAGATTTCCTTCATTAAATGAAAATAATGGCTGAGACATCGTGTTCTGATAGTTCTGGGAAGGTATTGCACTTAAATGTGGCAGAGCGAAAACACGCAGGCATCAAGCAAAAGTGTTCCTAAAGAAAACACATTTTTAAGACTGTGAATCATCTTCAACCGTCCCAAGTTGTCCCACACCACAACTCTGCTTCTGGACCTGCACTGACTTCCTGTGGATACTCGTATCAGGTTTAAATCCTAAACATTTGCCTTCAAGGGCAGGAATGGCCTTACGCCCTCTTATTTAATAGAACTGATCTATTTTGAAACCCTGCTCCTCAAGAGAAGAGGAATAGACTCTTCTCAGTCCTGGCTTCTCAGTGATGTAATGAACTTCCTCTTCAAACATTTCTACACTTTCTTCTCTTCCATTAAAAAATAATAATAATCTTTCTGGGACGTATGTAGTATCTGTTTCTTGGCTGATAGTTAACCAGCGGCTGATTTTTAGCAGGTTCCTCGAAGAACAGATGTAGACATGAAGCACCGATGGAACGTCTGAGAAGACTTCTGAGAAATCAGAGTTGTTGTTTCTCTACAAGGTCTTGTTTCACATTAAACCACTCACCAGCAGGACACCATGAGAGGCTCGTTACAGCGATCTTATCGACGGTGAGGGTGTTTTTTGGCACGACGTAAAGCAGAGTAAAGCCCCTTTACTCATGATAGAAACACTGCGATGCATAGCTTTAATGCTTTTATAAAAAGACTGACAGCATAAAATATAATTTAATACACACTTTTTAATAAATAACTTAAGTTTTTTTTCATAATAATTGTGATAAAAGAAATCTATCCAATCCAGGGACTGCTGGAGGACAAAAGTGTTCAGCCACTCATCACCTTTTGTTCATCGTCACATAATAATGAACAAGTTATAATTGCAAACTCCTACAACATTGTTCTCTCACCACAATTACCACTATTACCTTAATACTAGCACCGAGCTGTACACTTTAAGATTCCTGACTGCAAGACAGGAAGTCGTGTGAACAGGACGACCTGCTGACCACTTTAAACGTCCAAGACTTTACACATCCTCAAAGCAATCATGCAAGAGAGGGTTAGGGTTCACCTTTTGGACTTTTCTTGCAGTACTTGTGTCTGTTTCCACATTATCCTCATGCTAAGTCTTGCCAGGGGTAGTGCTGTATACAGAAGTGGGCGTGTCAAGTAGTAAAGTGGGTGTGTCATGTAGTCTGTGTAGACAGACCTTCGTATAAGGTTAGATATACGAAGTTAGATATTAAGAGCAGGACTGTTTCATGAGTCCTGCTATAGGCTGGCGACCTGTCCAGGGTGTGTCCCCGTCCTTTGCCCTGTGTGAGCTGGGATGGACTCCAGCACCCCCCCGCGACCCTAATTAGGACAAGCGGCCCAGAAAATGACTGACTGACTGTTTTATGAGTCTATTTACACCTCAATTATTTATTTGGTATTAACAAAAATGATAAAAATAATGATTTCAGCACTGCAACGCTTTAGAGAACCTCACCAGTCAACATAGCTTCAAAACAGCTGTACATCTGGTCTTCCACAATAAAACCACTCCTGAAATTTTTTTTAAAAAAAAAGCAAAAAAACAAACAAACAAAAAAAAAAACACTTTCCGAAGCTTTGCCAGAAAATGAAATGTATCATATTCTGTATCTTCAAAATATGAAATGTATTTCAGTGCATGAATATCATGTCTGTTAAGGTTGTGGGCAGGAAGGCTGTGAGGAATCATCTTTTATCGCCACTCCAACAGAAGACACCTCTTCGTTCTTTGTGATGAAGTCATCAGGAGATGAGATGTTTCTTCATCGCTGAGTTGCTTTTCGTGAGCAATCAGAGTCGATCAAGGCACAGCATGAGTGCAACAGTGATGGAACCGAACCTCCTTGTCCTGAATGATCCGTACGGAAGGTCTAAACCTCCTCAGCTGGAAGGTTCATCTGAAACGGCCATCTATGTCTAAAATTGACATCCGTGGAAGGAAGCCACGCGGGCAATACTGACGTCTCGAGTGGTCCATATCCACGTCCGAATTGGTCAAGCTCTTGCGCTCCTTTCTGAGGGACACGTGTCTCTGCCATTGGCACAAAAGCATCTCCACCTGCTCTCGGAAGAAGCTGGTTGTCAGCGTGTACAGGATGGGGTTCAAGGCACTGTTGATGGGCAGGATGAAGATCACCACCCATGATGTAATGGTTCCTTAAAAGGAAAATGAGAAAAAAAAAGAAAGTAAATGCCAAGAGGGATTTAAAAACAAACATTCATGGCAAAGTTTCTGAACATAAATGAATGAGATTTGTAAGCAGCTCAGCACTTCTAACAGGGGTTCCATCTGCGATGCCATAGGATCTCAAAATATGTGTTTTATTTAAAATGAAAGTGACTATTTTTCATCATTGTGAACCACAACAAAATTTAACCTCTGCTTTCTACCCACCCACACCATGCAGCAGGGGGCAGTTGCTGGTCTGGGATTTGAACCCACGACTTTCTGATCCTGGACCCAACTCTCTAACCACTGGACAACCACTGCACCACTGCTGCTTTAGCGAAAGTGTCCCACTGAATTGGGAAATGTTCATTTACATTTACGGCATTTAGCAGACGCCCTTATCCAGAGTGACTTCCATGTCCTAATTACAGGGACAGTCCCTCCTGGAGACACTCAGTATTAAGGGTCTTGCTCAGGGACCCAGTGGTGGTAGTGCTAGAGGTGGGATTCGAACCTGGGACCTCTTGAGCCATAGGTCCATAGGCAAGTATCCTACCCCTGGACCACCACCACCCCTTTTAAAGACAACACACTTAAATTTGACATTTTTCTCCAAAGTTCATTTTTAACTTGCTCAGTTTCATATATTGGGGAAAAAATAAAACAAAAGTTAAAAAGTACCAGTTTGTTTATACTGGTCTGATTTTATGCTTTGTTCACAGAGGTGAATGAAAGTGAAAGTGACAACCCTTTGAACCGCATTGTGAAACACAGCACAGAAGAACGAAATTCAACCTCTGCGTTTCACCCATACACACACATGCAGCAGGGGAGCAGTGATGGGGATGGTACCATGCTCAAGGGTACCTCAGGGCAACCTACTGGTGAGGGGATCAACCCACAATCTTCCGATCCAACTCCCTAACCACTAGGCCACCGCTGCCCACCGAATTAAACCAGACACAAGAGAATGTGAGTCTCCAGCTCAAGAAGGTCCCACACAAAATGTTATTTCACATTTTTTTAAAAATATATTATGATAAAAGCTTTTGGGCTATTATATACATTAAATATATACATTAACAATATGTTAATATTCAATGATATATAAACACTCAGAGGACACATGTAGGTTCCCTGGACAGAAAGCATAATGGCTACATTGCCGTTGTAGACTTGACCCTTGGTTCCATTCACCACCACCAGAAATAAATCTGACACTCATATAAAAAGCACTTTACAGGAAAATCACAATGACTGAGCTGAAATTTTGAAAAGTGATGAAATGTCACCAACAATAACGACAAACGGCATTGACTGAAATAAAATAAACTGCAGAATTGTATGATAAGACATTTTGGCAATAAATTTTACTAATAAAATGTAATAATGGCTAAAATCTAAATCAGACACATTTGGCTAAACTTATGAAAGTACATCTTTTAAAGGACAACACACTTAAATTTCTCCAAAGTTCATTTTTAACTTGCTCAGTTTCATATATTGGGGAAAAAATAAAACAAAAGTTTAAAAGTACCAGTTTGTTTATACTGGTCTGATTTAATGCTTTTTTCCCCCCAGTTTGGATTGCGATTCGAAATGAACACACATCCTTTACAAAATCTTATTAATTTTAAAAGACCAGGAAAAATCATTCCTGATATTCAAATCAAGTTTAGAAATATCCTTATTCTTCAGTAAAAGGAATCTTCAAAAATAAAGCCAATAATCTGACCACTGGGAGAAAACAATGAAACCCATTCTGGCCAAATGCACTTTAAACCTCTGAAAGGTTTGAGTGCTGACACCACAGCAAGGTACCAAGGGTACCCAAGTTGTTTATAAAAATTAAGTTAGTTAAGTTTCCCCAACTTTGATGGGAAAATCTTTATATTTCCAAAATACTGACTTTCCAGCATCAGAAAAGACTTTTTTCCTCCAAAGTTCCTTTAACATTCTACATGAAATTGTCCTACAGTGAAAATGCCAGTACGTTTTTTTCTCCTGACAGCGATGATGTATTTGTTCTAAACATTCTTACCTGGTATCTCCACTTCCAGCAAGGAGAGAATTTTGACCAGGAAGATGGGGATCCAGCAGAGGGCATCAGAGAACACGATGAAGAAGAAGCGATTGGCCACGGCCACGTCTTTATGCAGCCTGCGCAGCTCTGTGGCATTGATGCCTGTTTTATAGATGGAGTAGAACATGCTGGAGTAGGAGATGACGATGATGAGGAAGGCCAACATATTGAGTCCTGCGCACAGAGAACAGATCAGAGGACTGGTGAAAGTGAAAGTGACTATTTGTCATTGTGAAACCCAGCGCTGCCACAGACTAAATGCAACCCCTGCATTTCACCCACACACACCGCGCAGCTGTGGGCAGCCATATCCTGTGCCCTGGGAGCAATGATGGGGACTGTCCCTTGCTTCTCTGCATTTAACCCATACACTCAGTGCAGCAGCAGTGGGAAGCCCTGGATTGAGACTCAATCTCAACCCACAATCTTCCTATCCTGGGGCTCAGTCCTTCACCAGTAGGCCACCGTTGCCTCAGTGGAATATGCAAGAAGATGCAAACTGGGTTTACAATAGATACTGTAAACTTGAGCTAATCAGCTAAACAATGTTGGTAAAATGCTTAGTCATAGCTCTAGATTATAAAAGCCGAGAGGGACTACAGTACCCATGACCTCCCTATCATCTGTTTAAGGCCCATCTTAAAACTAGTCTTTTTAGACAAGCTTTTAGGCAAGTTCTACCAGTATACTTTTATTTATTTTATTTACTATAATGTCACCGAAACCTGGTCTCAGATAAGCACTTAGGAGAAATGGATAGATGGATGGATGGATGACTGACCATGTGCCTGCAACCTTTCACGCTTTTAATTAATATTGTTTTTCTAAATAGATTTTTTTTCCATTACGATTATTTCAAAGATCATCTTTGCATTTTTAGTTGATCTTGCTTTCTCATTTTATTGCTCCGCACTTTGTGACTCTTGCCTGTGAAAAGCACTTAAACTTCATATGCATATAACCTGCCAGTGGCAGTAAAGCATCAGTGCAGATGTGATGGGATACTGAAGAGATGAACGGAAAACAGCAACAGAATCGCATTTAAAGCTTGTTAAGCAGTGTTATGGCTTTGGGGTTGTGTTGAAATCTTGTGATTGGATGGTCCAGAGTCATTTACCAGAGAGCAGGAAAGAGAAAAGTCTTACAGCCTGGGGTTTTTCATTCTGGGTTCTTATCTGAGGCAGCGCATAGTGCAAATATATGCGCTTAAGATCCTTTTAGCTCTTCTTCAGAGCATTCCTGGTCTGTGCTGAACAGCTGATGCCAGGTTGATATACAGCAAGTCAGGATGGACTCATTGAACGCATTGGTGGGACTTCTTGAATATAGTGGCTGTCCTCTGTGCACCTGAGGTCATCAGTGAGACTGACCCCCTGAAATCTGAGTCTCTTGACTCGCCTCTTGACTGCCTCTCCACAGCATATCCTCCAGTGTGATGCCTTCTTATAGGAGCATGTGCTTCAGCATATCCACATCAGCCAATGATCAGCTCCTTACTCTGGAGACTGAACTTCCCCTCTGTAGGTCTTTTCATCAATGGTGGTGTCATCAGTAAGTGTGATGAAGTTGTGTTGGAGCACATCCCTGTGGGGTACCTGGAGCTGAGGTCAAGGTGGAGGACATGGGTTTGCCATTATGGACCATCTGGGGTCTGACACAGACGACATCCAGAATTTGCACAGAAAGAGCACTTAGACTCCGCCCAAGCAGCCTCTGGGTCAGAGCTGTAATCCACCAAAAACAGAATATGCCAGTTTACTTTTACATCAGCCAGTGATACTACAGCACAAAAGATATGCTATAGTCACTTTGCCTGCTGTGGCAACAGGCAAATGGCAAGGGACCAAGCTCTCCAGGACGATGCTTTTGACATGTCCCATAAAAAGACTTTTAAGGCACTTCATTGCAAAGGGATTAAGTGTGACTGGATGGAAGTCATATAAACAGTTCAATTTGCTTTTCTTGGACACAGGAATGATGGTGCTGATTTTAAAGCATGACGGACTGTTTAGAGATCAGTCTGTGAAAACATCTGCAAACTGTTCAGTGCAAGTTTTTTTTATTTTTTTTTATTTCTATCAAGGCTGTTGATTTGCAGACACTTGCACAGCTAGATGCCCGTCTGGCATCCAAAACAGAAACCGTAAAACCGGAGTTGTCTGAAGCCACCGGGACTCATGCTGCAGGGTCTTTATTTTGAAACTTAGAACATGAAATGAGTTCAGCTCATCGGAGACTGACAAACCAGCAGCTGAGAGTGAGGATGACTGTCCAACGTTTGATATTAAAATGTTTCAATTGATTTTTTTTTTTACTTTTACTTCTTGCTTCTCGGCCTTTTGACCAAGATCAAGTTCAGTATCTGTTCTTATCAGTTTAATATCTGATAAGATATTATTAATATCTGCTAAGAGGTAGCGGTGGCCTAATGGTTAGGGAGCTGGCCCCGGACCAGAACCATAGGTTGCCCTTGAGCAAGGTACCGTCCCAGTCAGTGCTCCCCGGGTGCTTTCAATAGCTGCCCCCTGCTGCACGTGTGTGCATGGGTCAAACGCAGGTTGAATTCCGTTGTGTTGTGCTGTGCTGCGTTTCACAATGACAAGGGTAGTCACTTTCACTTAATTTTTTTCACTTCCTACTCTGATATTTTTTGAGGCCAGATATCAGATACATTTTGGTTATTAAGGTCCAGAGACCGATCATCATCTGTACTGCTTGTAAATTGTGAAACATTTGCCTTTTGAGACTTTTAACCCAAATGCTTCAAAAAAGTGGAAAATATAGACAGATACTTCAGTTCCTGTGCTAGAACTTCCATACGAATTTATAGGAAACTCTCTTCTTACAGAAAATAATAAAATAATAAAGAAAATAATACTTTTATACTTTTGTTTCTGGGAAAGTACTTTGACTTTAACTGCAGCGATTACATTACTGAAGCAACCACGCTTTATCTTCATCTTAGGCTCCTCTACCCACCTACATAATTCAACCATTCAGATATGAAGACACAGTCATGCCGCTTGATTTGAGCTCTGCTGATTCGTTCATTACAGAAAAACTTATTCTAATTTTACTCCAGCCCCCTGCGACCCTAATTAGGACAAGTAGCTATGAAAAGGAGTGAGCCAGAGCGAGTGGTTGGGATGGGAGCCAGGGTTCTCACTGCCTAGAATGCAAATATAGGACTTTTCCAACTTTTCCAAAGTTCACCAGTGAACTTTGTGTCTGAGATTTGATATGTAATACTGATGATGGCAAAATAATGGTAATTAAAGTGGATTAGGGAGCAATTCTGGAAATATCTGGGTCTATCACTGCCAACAATTTATACTCCAGGTTTGTCCACAAACGTGCACTTCACTTCCAACCGCTCTAAATCACTTTGTATAATATTGAACAGTTAAGCAGAATGTTGCAATTTATACAAATGTACTTACTGGTTTGATACTAATCCTGAACTTAATAGGATTTTTGTCGGTTTCTCTGGCAGAAAGAGTCTAACAGGCATGCATCTGCATCTAAAAGTGGGCAATTTCAGTGTGGACACCTGGCCATCACACTTTTATAAGATTGTTGGAATTCTGTTTTTGATGTGTCGGCATAAGCATGGAGCTGGCAGCACATGTGCAGCTTTAACTGCTTCCATCCCTCTGTAGGAGTCCACAAAATGTTGTTGGAGAGAGAAATCCCCAAAGAGGTGTTCAGCTGCACTGAGGTCATGTCGCTGTGCAGCCTGCTGCAGGTCCTCAACACCAATCTTGAACTTTATGGATCTTCCTTTAACAGAAGGGGACTGTTTGCATGACTGGACATGATCTGCTTATTTGTGGCATGCAGTTCTAAAGATCTGGACAGATTTAAGGAGGAAAGAAGAACTGAGTCAGGTATACTGAGACTGTACATTACTACCTTAAGTAGCCTTTAGTACCATTAGCTACAACAAAATGTGCATGCAAAATTAGAAGCTGTTAGTATTGTACATAGTAATGTATTCTGCATATCAGAATGGTATCATCTTATGTCAAAAATTTTAATCTCTCTGCTTCCTCTAGATAAAGTAAGAGAATACCGACTACGATTTACGGGGAATCCGCAAAATATTGACTGCGATATTGGCGTTCTTTGTGTTTTTCTTGTTATTTCACTTCTTTATCATTAATTCCCTTCCTTAACAAGGTAGTCTGTGTTATAACATCATATGTGGAATACTTAACATGTTTGTTACAGAAAAAATGACAACAGATTTCAAATAAATGATGCGAACATGTGCAACTCTTGAACATCAAAGGGATTTTTCAGTTGGTGAAATGCAACATTGTTTTATTCATGATTATGACATCACTCCACCAGTCTTTATTGTCTCTGTGGTTGGCATGGCAACAGACAAGCTGCCGGATGGTGTGTGTCACAGGTCCTTGTGACAAACATGAAAAGGTTCGTCCTCTGCTTTGTCACGTACTGTGTGTCTCCAGACCGAGCTCTGGACACCTAATCAATGTGTGGACACACACAGCTCATAAACGAGGGGACCGCATTTCGCCAAAACTGAGAGGAGCTCACTCACTTTTTGGGGGGAGAACCTAAGTCACGTTGATGACATTCACAGGTGAAAAGTCTGGGGTGCATAGTTTGGGAGTTATTAGAATTTCTCATTAACTGTTGCTAAGCAAGCATTATTCCCAACACTTCCAGGCAAACCTCAACTCATCCATGCTCATGTTCTCCATCATGCTCACAGATCATTGGTTGTTAATCATTGATACCAGAATATCAACCGTTCTGTTAAAGCTGAGGCTGGCAGCGGTGGTCTAGCGTTTAGGGTCTAGGCCCAAGGAACGGAAGACTGTGGTCTCAAATCCCACACCAGTAGGTTGCCCTGAGGTATCCTTGAGGAGCAAGCTACTGTCCCCATTACTGCTCCCTGAGTGCTGGGTTATGGCTGTCCTGCTGCATGGTGTGTGTGGGTTAAAACCAGAAGTTCCATTTTGTTTTGTTTCGCTGTGCTGTGTTTGACAAAAATAGTCACTTTCAGTTTCCTACTCTGGGTTCAGTCTCACAGCCAATGAGTTTGCAATGTCAGTATGAGACTGGCAAAACCATGGGTCATTAACATTGGCCAATACTATAGACCAAAGCATTCCTCAGCCCTTGTATGACTGGTTTGGGCAAATAAATGTGTTTCTTTCCTAAAACATTATTTAAAGCACATTTTGCAACTCTGTTGGTCCAAAGATGTGTCTGATGATGAGCAATGGCTATTAGACAAGAGGATAAAATATATGGGCTTTACTCCCAAACATACCACCACCACTAAGTGTCATGATGTGGTTATTTCTCCAAATAAGTAACGTATAAACATGTTCTAACTGAACAACAAAACACACTGAAATTAAAGGCCAGCTGTCCACATTTTTTTTTTGACACATAAGTATTTATAATAGCATAACTGTTCCTTCCACTGTCAACACTTACCCAGAAATATGCCGGTGGAATAGAGTCTAGCGGTTGGTTTCTCAATGCGGTCTGAGTGCAGGGGGAAGCAGACGCCATTGCGGCCGTAATAGTTTCCAAAAAGCTCTTCATTGAGCAGCGGTACGGCAGCGATCGACAGGCCCAGCAGCCAAATCACAGCCAGCACAGCGAAGGTCTGACTCCTCCCGGGTCGCAGGTGACTCAGGGGGAACACGATGACCAGGAACTTCTCTATGGTCAGGTAGGTTAGCAGCATGACGGACACTTCAGAGGAGAGCATGGCCAGAAAGCCGATGGTACGGCATTCAGGGCTTTCCATCCACATGTGGGCGTTCCTGTTGTATTCCCCACGAAATTTCACATCGAACACTCCCACGAAGAACAAGTAAACCCCCATCAGGCAGTCGGCACCTAAAGGAGGGAATATCACAGCGAGAGCTCAACCATAAGCGCTCAAATGGTCACCAGGTTTCTTGTCTGGTCAATGATACTCAGGGTGGACTGCATACATTGGCTTCATTTTATCATTTCACCTTTAAGATAACGCTGGAAAATATGCAGAGGTTACATCGTGGTTCACTGTGTGCTGTGCTATACAATGACATACAGTCACTTTCACTTTAAATATCAGTGCAAGGCTCCAACATGCAGCTCAGAAATGAGAAGAAATAAACACCGTAACTGGAGATTGACTCCTGCCCTCAATTACAAAAACAAAAGTCTGCAAAAAAACTCATTTTGTTATTGATCAATGGCTTTCTATCCTCAGCACTTTAGTGTCATTGATTAAAGAAGACTGCATTAATTATAATGCTCACAGTGTTTCTCCCCACGTTACAGTTTAATATTCATGCTCAGGTCTCAGCATCCTGTGGATGATAATGGGGGAAACGTAGCTCCTTAAAAATTATATGTCTTGTGCATGAATTTAAACGTAAGTCTACAGTTGGGGGTAATAAATCTTTAAGGGCTTGGAGTGAGTGAGTCAGTGCGTGTGTGTGTGTGTGTGTATGAATAAATCTGTCCATCAATGCATTAATCCATTCCTCCATCTATCCTTCCATCCAAACATCTTTCATGTCCAGTCTCTGTACCTGAGCAGTTCTCCAGATCTTCCTGAAGGACAGTGTTGTTGTCTCTCATTTTCAGTCCAGTCTCTGTACCTGAGCAGTTCTCCAGATCTTCCTGAAGGACAGTGTTGTTGTCTCTCATTTTCAGACCAGTCTCTGTACCTGAGCAGTTCTCCAGATCTTCCTGAAGGACAGTGTTGTTGTCTCTCATTTTCAGTCCAGTCTCTGGACCTGAGCAGTTCTCCAGATCTTCCTGAAGGACAGTGTTGTTGTCTCTCATTTTCAGTCCAGTCTCTGTACCTGAGCAGTTCTCCAGATCTTCCTGAAGGACAGTGTTGTTGTCTCTCATTTTCTCTCATTATACCATTTATAATAAAGAAATGGTAAAGAAAAGACTTTTGCACAGTCCTGTATGTCCTAAAGGCACAGCATCAAATTGCCAATGCAATTATAAAGAATACAGACTTTGGGAAATTGTTCGAAATACTGAATTATAGTTTAGGTTTTTGGGTACATGCATCGAGACAAATTTAAATTAATATCTCAGGGAGAAAACCGAAGCATGTAGAACCATATCTATTGTAATTAATGGCTTGAATTAAAATAATCAGAATATGTCCAATTAATGTTATTTTGTATGTCTGTTGGGACCAGAAAGATATCTCCTTTTACTTCTCAAAAGTAATAAAAAAAATGTGTGTGTGTGTGTACTGAGTCCTCTAAAGCTCAGCTCGTGGGTGGCCATTGCTAGGGTTGGAATGGCTTTAGGGAAATGATGGTCTGTGACATCTTGTAGTGAAATGAGTCGATGCTTTGAATCATTGTTCTGCTGAAAGGTTCAAAAAGAGCTTTAAGCTCCTCTGACAGAATCTGTCAGACTCGTTCTAAAAAGCCCTGGAACTAAAGAATGGTCTAAATAAGGCTCTCAGGGTCTCTAAAAGCAACTTTCAGTATTAATATCCTTCAGCGGAGAGAGGAACGTCACTGTGCTTCTAAATTCTTCGTCTAGAAGGGTCCCATTGTTCATCACACCTGTCTAAGAGCATCACTTCCTATCTCTAATGAAACAGAGCCAAAAAAGACAGGTGGGGCCAAAGGGGGGGAGAGAGAGAGAGAGAGAGAGAGAGAGAGAGAGAGAAAGAAAATGACTGTGTGTGTGTGTGTGTGTGTGTGTGTATAAAAAAGACCTTATGAGAGACAGAGGGGCATAGAACAAAGAGAGAGGGAGAGGGAGAGAGAGAGAGACAGAGAATGAAAAGAAAATAGAACAAGAGAAGAAAGAAAAGGAGAGAAAGAGGGTAGGGAACTCTTTTGTGAGTTGGAGGTTTTGGCAGAAAGTAATGAGGAGATTCTTTTAGGACACCAGCTGCACGGCTCAGTAACGGATCCTGGCAGAAAGGATCTGTAAGTGAACAGTTTCCAAGCATGCAGTAAACAAGACATCCCAGATATTAAATCATTCCAGGGTCCTCTCAACAGCAGGGTCCCACTGGAACTAATTCACCACTAAAAGGTGTCGTTATCGCCGAGTAAAGCTGATCACCACGGGGCCGCCTGATAAATAAGGCCAACAGTGAACCGTGACTAAGCTGGCGACCTCAATTCAGCCCATGAATATCAAAGCCGTGAAAATAAACTATAAAAGGACCATAGCTTTGAGAACACTGTGTCTGTCTAATCTGAATGTCAGCAAAATAAAATAAAAGACACGCTTCTAGCATGGCTGAACGTGGGCGCGAGTGAACTGTCGTTATTTAATAATGTTTAGTCCAACAGCATTCATTCATTTACAAACAATGGGAGCATTGTAATCACTTATCTATCCCACCATCCATCCCTCCATCCCTCCATCATGATCAGAGCTGCTTATCCCAACCAGGGATTTGGGTGCAGGATACTTTCATAGGACACCCAGGTCACCGGCCCATCCCAGAATAGGAGTAATTAATTTATTTGCATCATTAACAGTAGCCTTAAAGCTGCATTTTCCCAGCAATCCCAAATCTTCTGCTTTTGGCCACTTTGTGGGTGCGTCACCGAAACCCAAGCAGCCAAGGATTGGATTTTAACACTGTTTTTACACTAAAAATGTCTTATTTAATATCCAGGTTTTACAGACTACCTAATTTTTCCCCTAAAAAAGACTGCGACACGGTCATTATCATGCTTATATAATCAATCTGTGTTGTCACCGCTCAGCTCATTTGCATGGAGAGGGTAGAGTGAGCAGAGTGTCACATTGGACCCCAGTGAGCACAGAAACCAGTTGGAGGGGTGGAGACTATTTGTGACAAAAAAAGAGTCAAAACTGAGAGTAAACAGAGTAAAAACTGAGCACATGAAGGGCAAATGCTGGATCGGGCAAAAGGCAAATCGAATCAATATGCACGTCATAAAAAACAATGAGGTTTTTTATAGTCGTGTGCTAATTGATTCGGTTTGCCCTTGGCCCGATCCAGTATTCAGACCCTTTCTTATCACACCTGCAATCAAGCTCTGGGACGTCCCTTCTCTAGTGATAGTACATGAGATTTTTATTCGGCTTGACTTGATTCTACCTGTGCCGAACTGGATTAATTGGAAATGATTAGGAAGGACCCAGAGTGGATGGTGTATTAAAACAGAACCAGGATGTTGAGGAATTGTCTGGAGACCTGCGAGACAAGGCTGTGTAAACAAATCTTGGGAAGCATAGAAGAAATTTCTGCAGCACTGAAAGTCCTTCAAACAAAAAATAGTCTGAAAATAGGGAGCTTAATAACAAATAACCAAGACCACAGCGGCCACTACGAATGATATCTGGCGTTTCTTTGTGGACACGGGGAAACTTACAGAAGGACAAACACCGACAACTCAGACCTACATGGTAGAGCAACCAGACAGAAGCCATTCCTTACTCAAAGGGCCAAGGCAGCTTGATGGAAGTTTGCTAAACGGCTGTCAGACCACGAGAAGCAAACTTCTCAGCGAAATGACTGCTGACCAAGGTTCTCCATCCGACCTTGATGAGCTTATATAAATCTGCCAATGACAATGAGAGAAACTTTCAACTATCCACTGATCCACAGTCCAATGCCTGGAGGCATTTATGTTTGGCTTTGGGCTTGGTGACCTCAGACTCAAGTGCAGCTGCTCCATCATTGCTTTTGTACTGCTGAACACAATGGTTTCACTTCAAAGTAGCTGGAACCACTGATAGGAAGGCATGTCTGCACATTTTTAAACTTCCCTCATTAAAAGGAGTGTTGGAATAATTGCATAAAGTGTCTTTTTAGTTTTCCGGACATCACCAGGCCTTTTCTGAAGCCCCTTCCGGTTTTCTCTCTTCATTAAAGTGCAGTTAGATCACTGCAAAAAGATGCACATGATTATGCGATGAGAATGGGTGCCGTGTGCTGAATATTTTTTGGCACATTTTAGTAATGCTTTGGTGTGGCACATCTGAAAGCACTTCACAAAAATGAATCTCAAGAGAAACTCCCACAGCAGAACACAAGCAAGCAATTTAAAACCCAAGGCTAGAAGATATGCAGCAAAAATGAGTTGGGCTCTATAGTAAATTTGTCACCGGTGGATCAATTCTCAAACATTAAGTGTGCTGATTTTCCTGCCGCTGCCTTAAAGCACGTCCTCACCGAGGACACCAGGGTCAACAACAGCTTCAAATTCTACACATACAATTATGGGTTCAGACTCGAAAACCTCTTTACCAACCGTTAATAGGCGGACAAATTCATGAATATGACTGAAAGACGTCTACAAGGCTGAAAGAAGCAGCAAACGAAGAAAAAGAGAGTAGAAAGTGTCTTTTTCTGCAGCAAGGACAATGGACCCACCCAGCAAATACAAGGATTTTTTCACTTCTAAGTTAACAACAAGTATATGGCACAGAAATGCCTGCCAGAGTCATGGATGCATGTGAAGAAAGTTGCACTTCTCCATGTCCAGGGCTTAAACTTAACGTTTCTTTGGTTCTTGAGTTGATGTGAATGGCAAGTATAGTTGATCATTGCTGTGATTGGAATGTAAATAATAGCTAAAAATGCACTGAAATACAATTAATCAATATGATAATCTGCAAACTTTAGTGATCCATGCAGGCAAAAGTGGTTGGGCGGGCTGTTCTAATTATGTGAAAACCGATGTTTCTTGCTTTAATTGCTCATTATATCTCAAAATGAAAGCAGCCTGAGATCATTTCAAGTTACGCTGAGTTTTTAAGTGAAAGTGACTATTTGGAAACTATTTGGCACACAGTGAACCATGACAAAATGTATCCACCTTTTCTCCCATACAAACACGTGCAGCAGGGTGCAGCTCAATGGAACCTTGGGGCAACTTTCTGATCTGGGATTTGACCCCACGACCTTCCTATCCTGGGGCCTAGTCCCTAAACGCTAAGCCACCGCTGCCCCAGTTTGCACAGCCAAAAAGGCAGCTGCTTAATCAAAAATTTCTTTTCATAGGCCTGCCCATGAACGGTAGGAACTTTTTTTTTAGGAACTTTTCCTAAATATGAGGCTAAACCTAAAGTTTTGTGGTTCACATTTGGGCTCACATTTGCACAAAGCTCTTAGCGTTTTTTGGTTTATGTCACTACTAAAGTTCTATCTATCATCTGATTAAAATGGGTTTACTTTCTGGGAGGAAACCAAGGTTTTCAGTTATTTGAGAAGCATGGGATTTCCAATCTGAGATGTTTCCCAATCTGAGATTGCACTAAGCACTAAGCACTAAGCGCTAAGTGCTTGGCAGTGAAGTGCTGAGAGGTACACCAGTCATATGGAGCAATTGGATTATCTCAAAAACCTAGTCTTTAAAAACAGGAGGGGGCCGTTCTAAGGATACAAAAACACCCCACCTTTCCCAGAAGACCTGCAAATTATTTACAGAATCCTGGAAAGCATTTGAGAGCGAGAGAGAATCTGACCGCCAAGAACCCCACACCTCCAAAAAAGTTGGACAAGGTTGATTTGTGTTTCAGAGCAAAAGGGAGAAGAGTGGGAAGCTCAACGTTTTCCCTCGTGGAAATGGGTTGTTGCAGGGTGGGACATCTGGATACACTGAAATGAAGACAGGGAGGTCCTTATGACTTTCTGGGACTGGACACTTATCTGGTTTAAAGGCTTTAGTGTGACTTCTGTCTCTCAGGAAAAAAAAAAACCTTTAATAAAGGATACGTTCACTCCATTCTTAACTGAAAAACTGGAAATACTTGAAACAGTGAAGTAAATTGCCTTCAAGATGCAATTTAAGAGGTTTGGTTTTTAGCTTTAGTGCTTTGGGAGAGACTCTATAGTATTAGGGAACTCTATATAATACCACATTGGTCCCCTGCTGACAAACACAGCCAAAAATAGCGCTCCCACATCTCTGAAATCCCAGTTTAATCTCTGCAGATCATCAGCCGGTACAATCTGTGAGACCATGTGAATTCAGAAGAGTCAAGCTGGTGCAGGTCTCTAAGGTGTGTGTATCGTTCATATGAGATATTGGCCTTTTCGATCAGCCCCCAAATGCAAACTTCATTTTCAATGATTATAAACGATTATATAATCCAATGCATATGCATTGCTGCATGTACAGAACTGTGCAAACGTTTTAGGCAGGTGTGGAAAAAATGCTGTAAACAAAGAACGCTTTCAGAAATAGAAATAATGATTCTTTATTTTGATCAATTTACAAAATGCAAAGTGAGCGAACAAAAGAAAAATCTCAATCAGATCAATATTTGGTGTTGCTACCTTTTGCCTTCAAACCAGCATCAGTTCTTCTAGGAACACTTGCACAAAGTCAGGGATTCTGTAGGATTATAGTCGGTGTCTGATCAACCAGTTTTACCAAACAGGTACTGATGATCATCAATGTCACACGGAGGAGAAACACAGTCATGTTTGGAACAACCGACCAGCTGAGTTCCTTCAACAACTGTGTGCAAGTGTACCTAGAAGAACTGATGCTGTTTTGAAGGCAAAGGGTGGCCACACCAAATATTGATTTGATTTAGATTCTCTTTTGTTCATTCACTGCATTTTGTTGATTGATGAAAATAAATGATGAACACTTCCATTTCTGAAAGCGTTCTTTGTTTACAGCATTTTTTCACACCTGCCTAAAACTTTTGCACAGTACTGTACTTGTTTCTTTATTTCTTTGTCTAATAACACACAAGGCAACTTAATGACTCTGTAGTCTGAGAATCACACACGGAGGAGTGTTGTGATTGCCATGCGCTGTCCTCTCCTGTATTACTGGGTTTAAAAAGGTTCCCACACTTTTCTTGTCACACTTTTTTGTAATCTGTATAATCCATGCATTGTGTGCTCTTTCTAATGTGTTCGAAACCCTTATTAGACCAAGATTTGTCGACTTTAACTAATTTAATTGGGATGACTGGGTATGCATGAAAATAAAAAACGATGTGTCCTGTACACATTTCGTACACGTCTTTGTTCAATTAGACTACAAATAAAATCGTACAGATAAATGAGGTCACTATTTATAATTTATAATATTTATAATGACTGAAATGATGTTTTCATGAAGGTCTAATTGACCGTCAAAATATGTTAGCATGCATAAAAACAGATTTTTTTTTGTACTATTATTTCAAGCCATTAACACCATTAAAAAGTCATGAATGAATATTAAAGCCATTATAGAGAGCTTTCACACCCATTTCAGTCCTTTAATGGTGACACATCCTTTACTAGGTGTATGATAGGTATACTGGATGTGGATGGGAGGGGGGTCCTGCGAGGGGTTAGTGTTGTATTTAAAGGGCTATTTAGAAAGTCAAGAAAGAGACAAGATACCTGAAATATACTTGAATGACACTTTTGATGATGATCATTTTCTAGAGGTCCAGATTGCTGGAGTCAAACTGACTGCAAGGACTAAAGGTGTAGATGTAGATCATGTGGGGAGTGTTCCTCTGATACTTACAGCACAAAACCTTGATACAGATGGCATGAAGATTGTTTTCGGCTCGGATGAGGGTCCGCATGCAGATGACGAAGAGGTTGCCGAAGCAGGTGATGAAGGCCATCACCCACACGGACACACGCAGGATCACATTGGCCAGGAGGTCCTCGAAGGAAGAGAGGCCATCAGAGTTGGGCTTGCACTTCCGCACATGAGGCGCATAAGAGCAGTATTGGAACTTCTTGAAGTATCTGAGAAGATAACAGAGCACTTACTGCATTACCAGATAGCTGGCGTTATTCATGCACAGAACCGAGCAGGGAGATGCAAAAACACAGGAACAGCTTCCACAAATTGCATTATATTTGGCTATTAAAAGGGATGTAAGAGGTTATTTACTGCAAAACAAAAAATCCATCTGGTCACAGAATACTCTGCCAAACCTGCCAAGACTGTGTTCCATCAAGTTTGTCTCTATTTTGTACTTTTTAAAAAAATATTGCACATTTATATCTTCTTATAAATGACAAAAAAGTATCATGCTGTTTTCTCAGAGCTGAGAAACCTTCTCAAAGTTTCTTCCAGTAAACACAGCAGAAGCTTAAATATTCTACGCTTTTGAATTTCCATCCTAATCATGACCAGCTGACGATCTCTATGGTGAAAGCTTGGGCTGCTAGTTATAAGCTGTAGATCTTTAATGTGACGTAAGTGATTGGGATGTGTGCATGCAGGTCATTACAAACACAAATGTGAACCATCAAAAAAAAACAAAAACATCATAAATCTCAGGGACAGTCCATCTGGACCAGCTCGGGGTTAAGGGTCCATATGCAAGTATCCTACCACTAGACCATAACCCCCCCATTAGTCTTACTATTTTCCCATTACACTGAAAAAATACGCGCTCATACTGATATGCTAGATAGTAATTTCCTTTCATCAGATCTGATTATGTGGAACCTTAATTACTTGAATGTTTCTGTGGCTACAAAGTGATTCAAAATAGGATAGTTTGAACCTGTTTACACTTCCCATTTGGATACCATTTATCCACCCTTATTTACACCCTTATTTATTCAGTTTGCAACAGCCTGCATTCCCACCAACCCTGGGATGTGGAGGGTTCTCAAGTCACATATATTTTCTCAAACTGTTAACGAACATTGGAAGCCATAACTGGTATTGATGGCTGATTTCCAGTAACGGACCCCTTGCTGCCTACCATTACACTGTGAGTGATGGAGCAAGTAGGAAGCCCATCCTACCCACCCTGAGAAAGAGAAGCCAGTAGTGCTCTCTTGACCTCAGATGATGGATGGTTGCAACACCACCAGGGATTAGACTTATGAAAGTGAAAGTGACAACCCTCATCATTGCGAAACGCAGCACAGCACAACACAACGAAATTCAACCCATACATGCGTGCAGCACGGGGCAGCTTTTGAAAGCACCCGGGAAGCAGTGACGGGGACGGTACCTTGCTCAAGGGTACCTCAGGGCAACCTTCTGGTGAGGGAATCGAACCCACAGTCTCTCGATGACAGGGCCAACACACAGTTGTGTAACTTGCAAGCCCTGAATAGAGTCTCCAATGAGCCGTTTCTTCCCGCCATCTTTTTAAGGACTGTTTTACCACTTTATTAGCACACGTGTGTCAGATGAGCCCTCTTGGGGACTGGGTGAACACATATATCAAATGAAGCAGTAGAACCTGTCCAGAAGTCCTTGCAAGCTGGTGTAATTCTCTTTTAAAACCCCTTGAAAAGAATTCTGGCTCATAAAAAGCCATAAAATAGTTGTTAACTACTTAAAAACGCTTGATAATCAAAACCAAATCATTGGCTGGGCTTTAGTTAGCAAGATATCTATTACACAGCTTTATTAATTTGCAGGCTCGTTTGGTTGCCAGGTAAAGGCGACATGACTAACGACAGCTATCCCGTGTAATTATATGAATCTATTATTGCTTGGTTTAAAGCAGTTTACCCTGGGGCTATGCTGTATTACACATCTTTCTTCACTCCCTATGTATGTCAGTGAAGAATGGATCATTGACTTGCTAAAGATTTCAACATCAGGTAAATTGAACTACATCATAGTTTTATTCTATTTCTATTAATAACATTAATTACTTTAATAATAAGGAGAAAATCAGGAGCAACATAGACTCACAAGATCACACTGATATGCCACAGAGGAAATTGCAAAGAACCTTAATAAATAAATGCCATATTGTTTCTGTGGCTTCAGACTGAGTTTAAAGTAATGTTGTTTGTTCTTTGTCCTTTCTACTCCTTGAATTGTTTCTTTTGTTTTTTTTAACTCTCTCCCTATTGTAGTTGCCTCCCACTATTCCATCAAAGTTGCTCCCGGTGGACAGTCCCTGTAATCAGGAAACGCAAGTCATTCTTGATAAGAGCGTCTGCTAAATGCCATGGAAATGGAAACCAGTGAGCAGATGTACATCAGATAATCATTGCAGTTTTAAGAGATGAGTAATCAGAAGGTAAAAGGAAAGTCAGATATCTACATGTAGGAGAGGTTCTTCATGGGCTGGAACATGCGGGTTTGGATATCTGGGATTTCCACGCCTTCCAGGCCCCTGAGAAAGAGAGTCAAGGTTCAGTAGTGATCATTTGATTTATGGCCCGATTTGAAGCTCCGTGGTCCAGCGTGCTCTGCGCCTCATTGGCTCAGAGTCTGGCCTGCTGCTTCATTTTCATCACTCTGTTTGTGATCTGACTGAAATGGTACTTTAAAGACTTTATCTCAACCTCCAACCCCAATGCACAGTGCACTCATAATAAAAAAAGCACCATGTGTATGTAACAATACATCACTGCTGTCATAGGAAAACCTCAGATCTTGGAAATGGCAATGAGATTGCAGAAGAATGTTTTTAACATCTGTTAACTTTAAAGCAGTTTTTGACTCTTTCTTGGCCCATTTGTCATGCAAAATAAAACTGTCGTTTCTTAATTTTGTGAAAAATCAAACAGACAGAAGGCCAAAAGGTTTACAGATCTGCAAAAGCTACAAGCAGTGGAAAAATCCAACTTGGTTTGGCATTTAAATGTGAAAAGACATGGGCGGCTTTTCAACCAATAGCACTGCAAAACCTCAGTGATTCAAAAGCAGTCCAGCTGATAAGAAATAGCGAGGGCTTACTTACAGGGATTGGAGTTGTGTGAGGTGATCAAACTGGCTCAGATGGATGTGGCTCAGTGGGTTCTGGGACAGATTCCTGCATATGAGAAGACACAAAGTGTCTGGCATGGCACATATTGCATTGCAAGTGCCAGGATCACCACAATAGGCAAGCTCTAGCACACACATACCAACTCTGGGAGGGCTTTTTAATTATCGGTTTAATTAACTGACCTGGTAAGGAATGGAAAATGTGCAGCACAAGGTGCTGTATCACCTTCAATTTCCCAGATTTGATTCATGGGCATCCAGAGGCAACTGATCTCTCTTTGATACCCAGAGATCAATCAAACTATTCATTAATCACTAAAAACACCCATCCATCCATCACTACATCAATAACCAATCAGTTCATCCATACATCAGTCAATATACACATCCATCCATCCCCATCCATCATTCAGTGAATCCCCATCCATCCATCACTACATCAATAATCAATCAGTTCATCCACACATCAGTCAATGTATCAATCATGCATCTATCAGTCAATATACGCATCCATCCATCCATCCATCATTCAATGGATCCCCATCCATCCATCCTTCCATCACCCCATCAATAAACAATCAGTTCATGCATACATCAGTCAATGTATCAATCATCCATCTATCAGTCAATATACCCATCCATCTATCCATCCCCATCCATCCATCATTCAATGGATCCCCATCCATCCATCTATCCATCCATTCAACCATCCATCCATCACTACATCAGTAATCAATCAGTTCATCCATACATCAGTCAATGTATCAATCATCCATCTATCAGTCAATATACACATCCATCCATCCATCCCCATCCATCCATCCTTCCATCGCCCCATCAATAAACAATCAGTTCATCCATACATCAGTCAATGTATCAATCATCCATCTATCAGTCAATATACCCATCCATCTATCCATACCCATCCATCCATCATTCAATGGATCCCCATCCATCCATCTATCCATCCATTCATCCATTCATTGTTCTAGAATTACAGCTTACTGTTCAAAGTCACTGCTCATTTCAAATCTTAGTCTCAGAGTGAGAGTAAAAAAAAAAACTCACAGTATCTGCAAAGACTGCAGGTCCTTGAAGATGCTGGCTGGTAACTTCTTTATCTGATTCCTGGAGAGGTCCCTGCAGAAGCCAATGCACATATGGATCATTAGTGAAAGCTTGCTTTGGCTCGTATAGGAGCATTGCCTTAGAAACCCAGATGTTGCGATAACACTCACAGCTCTCCCAGCACATGCAGCTCTTGGAAAGTGTTCTCTGGCAGAGCTTTAATCCGATTGGCTCGCAGTGATCTGGGGACGGGAGAGTGAAAGGCCGTAAAGTCATCATCTGTCAATGACAAGCCATTTGGGTAATCCAATAACTATGCAATGAGGTCCTGCTTTAAGATTTAAAGACAATTTGCACCTCACAAATGTTACAAAGCAATATAAAGGATCTGATTTTCTTTTATCATATCTGACAAGAAAAGACCTTGAGTCCCAGCGGGATGCCTTTAGCCTTTTTATCGTTGGTCCAGGATAGTAATTAATCAAGTTTTACATAAAAGTCTGGGGACATCTAGATCCTCAGAATGTCTTAACTACAAATCAGCAAGTCATCCATTGCCATTTTTTAAAGACAAACCACATTTATCCACAGTCTGATGTAAATGTTTTAACAATAAAAAATTAGTGTCCCCAAGAAAAAATATTTATCCCCATTATTGCATGTCAGATCTTTCTGGTATTTTGATCACCTTTAGGCCAAAAAAAAAAAAATCTGGTTTGAGCTTTTAGCAACAGCTAAAAATAGCTTTAAAAAGAAACATTATTTAGGCAAATGGTCTACATGATAAGGAAGATACTTTGACCAACCTGAAGCAAAGTACTCACAAAAAATTCTAAAGAATTACCCAAAAAACTTAATAAATTGATAAGTAACAGCTGAATACATTATTTTATACACGCATATACATACACCTCTCTCTCTCTCTCTCTCTCTCTATGTGCTTTTTTTTAAACATCTATTTTAATAACTATTTTTTAACTTTTTTTTCAAAAAACCTATTGAATGGGGATATTGATGAGCGTAAGATTTAAGGAAAATGCAAATAAATAAATAAATAAATAAATAAATAAAAGAAAAAAGTGCACCCTTTCTAAATGCTATATTTGTATAAAAAGGGATACATTGTTCAGTTCTCATACAAATTCCTGGGTATATGTTTGTTATATATATGTTATATGTTTCTGGGTATATGTTTGTTTTTCATTATTACTAGTTTTAAATATGCACATCGGCCAACAAACACTTAAACATGGTTAGATACTTCCAGGGTACGTGGCCGCATTTCCATTGTGCCTCATTTAGAAAGCAGCCTAGACTTATGCACTTCTAAAATTGTACATAAAAAAAATTAAGGGCAATTATTATTATTATCTATTAAATATATATCTATTAAAATTATAATTTTTTTCTTTAATCTTACACCTTAGTACTGGAGCAAAGCCTAGAGTTAGACTTAGGGTAAGTCTAACCTTATCCTGAGAATCAACTGGAATTAATTAATTATGCATCCTAATAATGTTCATGTAAGAACAGGACACAGCAACAATGCAAGAAAATAATAAGACAACCTTTGCACTAATAAATAATAAATAATGCATTAAAAACTACTTGGGGGCTTTAAGCAACTTCTTACATTGCTAAAAGCAAGAAAGGGCCCTGGCCACATTTTACACCCTGAAGGATGTTTCACTTTTATTATTCCAGACTGGAATAAACTTCCGTCCTTCGGTGTCCAGCTTTTCTTGGCACGGTGCGCCTCGTTTAGGAGCTTAGGAGACATGCCGAACTGGAGCTGCTCTAAACAAAGCTGCTGTGCAGGGAGGGAGGAAACCGGCACCGCTAGGTTGCTTCTGTGCGTCAGCAATTCGGCTCCAATTTAAAGTAAAAAAAAAAGAGAAATGGATCTAAATAAAGCCATTGTTGAGTTGCTGTTCAAAGATATTGGGCCACAGAAGCAGCGAGGCAGAGGAACTGATTTCTAATCAATACTCAATTTCTACCAGATCTAATCTAAAACTACAAGAAGGGCACAGCGATCCTTTCCCTCAAACGGCTTTGTCCCTGCAACTCGAAGTCCATTTATCACGCTCTTCTCTTTCCATTCGTTTGACTTCTTCCTTCTTCTGCCTTTTACTTACAGCACGGTCAGCTCACTGCAGGACAGCAGGGTGGAGTAGTTCAGCCTCTGAAGCCGGTTCCCTTCAAAGTCCCTACAAAGGCAAAAAAGATCAGAGCAAAAGGTTTTTTTTTTTTTTTTTTTTTTAAGTATTTATCGACTCTTTTACTCTTTTAAGCAACCAGGCAAGTTATTAAAATTAAAGCCAGATCAAGCACCCCAAATGCCTGTTGGCCTTCGCTCCAATCGGAGAAACCCCAGCAGGCATGCACACACACATACGCACAAGTCTGTATTAAAATCCACGGCGGCTCATATGACATGTGTTTTTTGGAAGTGCATCCTCATTTTGGATCGATTCTTCAGTGAATTAGTCAAACCGTCATGGTGTGTCATTGCTCTGACCTGATTGGACACACATGGCAGAGGTTGGGACTTCGTCCTAGTCCCAGATGTGCCTCATTAGAGTCACAGAGCTCTATACACCAGTGTGAGTTAGAGCAGAGCTGTCGGTCACTGTTGGTCCTGTGTGTCGTTGCGGCTTGTCTTTAGCAGAGACTACTGTGTGTTAGTTTGCGCTTGCATGTTGTCCTTGTACGGTGGTTTCATTAATCCTGCCTCGTCTGCCACAACGTGACTCTGGTTAAATAAAACCCATCATTTTCATTGGTGTAAAACATGATTTTAATGAGATTTTAATAATAATTGCAATTCAGCCTCAAAATCTCAGATGCAGCAGTTTCAGCCTCTTTTCAATGAAATAAATCATAAATAAAAATGAAAAATTGACAGAGCTAAACCCATAAAGCACTGTGAACTAATGAAGGGTAACAGGAAATACTCATTTTCCAGTCAGTTACTTTTGATTATCCAACCATATGTTCCGTTAGCACCTTGCCAAATGGTGAGCATTATTAATTAAACAAACGACCTTAAACGCAGGCATTTAAAGCCGGAAATGAACTTTCAGAAAACATTTAGCATTTGTTTGTTGGGGTTTTACGAGAAATCATATTTTTATTTTTATTTTTTTAAATCCTGTCTCCGTACTGGCTGGTCAGCTATTATTCACTCTGTATGAAGCAAAACAGAGACTGGTGAAGACCATTGATCAAACAATTAGAGTTATGTTCACACCGCTCCAATGTTTTGCACAATTTTTGATTTATTGAGTCGGTCAATTCCAAAGCAACCCTGATCCCTGCATGAGAGTGAAACGGTTGAATAGGACATTTCGTTAAATGAAACCAACAGTTTGGAAGAGCTGCTACGGTAGAATGAATCATACTTTCCATCATTAGCTCCCGGATGCTACATAATCATAAAATCAGGACCGGTTTGGTTGGACTCCCTCACATACTGAGGATATTGCCTGGCGACAATCCAATGACATCATTCACGGAGGAAAAAAAATAAAAAATTCCATTTGATTAGTTAGGCCTGTGATCAGTCTGGGAATACGCTTGGGAGGAAGGTAAGCTATTTAGCACGTGGCTGTGATGCTTGCTTTCCACTTTTTCTGATTAGGTATGATGTTTCACTTATACACTTTCAGACACAACATTGAAATGACTGACAGGTGACTAAATAACATGCATCATCTCATCATAATGGCACCTCTCCAATGAATGGTCAGGAAAATGGGCGGGTTCATGGATCTGTGCGACTTTAACAAGGGCCATATTGCGATGACTTGGTGACTTGGTCAGAACAACCAAACAAGAGAACAAGTGACCATATAATGGGTCCCCAACGCTCTTCAATACATGTTGGGAGGAAAGAACGCTCAGACTGAGCCCTATGCACCACTGAAAGCGTATAATAGACTCAAGAGCATCAGCAAAGGTAGCTGTGGTGGTGGTCCAGTAGTAGGACCATCTTTGGACCAAGAGGTTGCAGGATCAAATCCTACCTTCAGCACTTCCACCGCTGAGTTCCTGATCTAGACCTTTTACCTCAAATTGCTCCAGGAAGACTCTAATTAGGGGATGGAAATTTCTCTGGATGAGAGCATCTGCTCCATGTCTTGCTGGTTGAAAGCTGTTTGGCTAAAGGCTCTTTGGCTTCAGGGATTTCCTCATTTCACAAACATGCCCAGTGTTCAGTTCAAAGCCTCCTTCATTTATTGCTTCTCACCATCCAAGTCAATTCCATAAACAAATTTACTCTCATCAGCCCATGAATTTCTCCCAAATCTCACACGTGCTGTTTGTGTGATCTAGTGCAGGTGCTCCTTTCAGTTTGTTTCTTTCTCAGTAACAGTAACGCATCCGGAGTTGTCTTGTCCCAGTGGAAGGATGGATGGAAACTTTGACTTTTCTTCCTGTATAAGCAGATCAACTTCTGCTAACACATACAGATTCTTTTATCCATTGTTTATGCATTTAAGAGAAATGTGTAAGGCAGCTGAGGTGAGTGTGGGTAGCTGTTTTTTTGAAAATGTATCTCTTTAAAGAGTATCAGTGGCACTCATTGGAAGTAGTTTTTATTTGAAAGAAACAGCCTGGGTTTAAGGCAGGAAGGAGGGCAGTTAAAGCAGAAGTATAAGAAGCAGAGCGGACAAATTACATGCTCATATTTTGGCTTTTGTGTACCGTTCAGTGTGTCTCTTGCTTTTTCTTAGACTAAAAAGAATATTTTGTATTCAATGGACATAGTAACTGGAAATTAAATAAAGGAAATGATGATTTCTGAGAATTAGGGGTAACTCCTTATGTTAAACCTATCCCACAACAGTTCAAATACACCATATTAAGTAACCAGAAAAAACTATACGTTAAGGATGGGTTTGATTTATGGACTGATCTTAGATGATGAACACCTCTCGGCTTTAGGATCCCTGAAAGAGATTCATCTGCAGGCAGTGCATTAAATCAGAGCCAGCAAAACAGAACCCACTGTTCCAACATCATAAACACATTCACACCCGGAAAGAGCGGCGTTAGATTTGTGACCGGCCACCGCAGCCCTCACTTAAACCTGACATCTTTGGGAAAAGCAGATCTGGCCTCACAGTAGCAGCTTTGGAACTACCTTTTATATTTTATTTTATGTGTCCTAAAAATTCAGCAAATAAATCAACGGCACACTAAAATTTTATACTTAAATCTGTTCACTGAAGGAGATGTGTGCTTAAATTCACTTAAAAACATTGTCATTTTATGAGGGCGTACTGGTTTTTGTATATGACTGGTGTATGAAAGTCTATTAGGCAGCCAAAAAACATGCCTTAAAACTTTGTTAAGCCACACAAGACCTACATTTAAATCATCCAAACAGAACGAAGCTAACTTCAGACATGAAGCAGTGAAGAAACAGGTGCAGATGATTCCAGAAGGTGCTTAATTTACTGCTGATGCTGAACGCTGAGTCACTGGAATCCCTTAATCAAGAACCTTATTTGCAGCCTGGAGCACTAAAACATTTGTTCCCATTTCTTTAACCTATCTACTCAAAATGCAAAATGCAAGACAGATTGACAGGCACGAACAAGGTGAGGAGGGGTGGTTCAAGACTTTTGCACAGTACATTATGTTTATGAACATATAGATACTGCAGAAATAAACATAAACTCGCATAACATGGGACATTACATTGCAATAGCATTAAAATATTACAGAATTTAATTTTTAATTGTGACTATTCTTGTCATTGTGAGAGCACACAGGGAACCACAACCAAATTGAACCTCTGCATTTAACCCGCTGCAGCAGGGGGCAGCTATGAAAGCGCCCGGGGAGCAGTGACGGGGACGGTACCTTGCTCAAGGGTACCTCAAAGCAACTGGTAAGGGTTTTGAACCCACAATCTTCCGATCCTGTGGCCGACTCCCTAACCACTAGACCACCGCTGACCTAATACTGCATCACAATATTAATCATTAAAATTCAAACTTTTTCCACTTTTATTCTTTCATTTCATGTTATTTTTTCAAAATATTATACGAATTTCAATCAATAATAATAAAGCGGTTACGTTTTTCCTTTTGGATGGAGCAGTCGTCACTGATATCATATATCTGATCAACTTTTTTTTTTGAAGTTTAATTTCTTTTTATTATAATTTAATATAACATACAAATCAATGACAGTAAAATAAATTTAACAAATAAGTTAACAGGTCTCATATGTGGTCTCTGAAACTTTAGGACAGTGATTTTTTCCCCCAGCACTGCTGTTGAGCGTAAATCTTTGCCGACTGTGTTTTGGGTTACACTGCTGCGTGTACTTGGACTCTACGAACTCAGCTCTGGGGACCTGAAGAATTGTGCACATAATGTTCTCCCAGCAGCAATGAACTAATCCTAGCAGGATCTATGGAGCAAGGGGTTTCTGCCCGACGAGGAATAAAAATACAGGCTAATTATACAATTACTACTGAAATGGAGTCGGATTAACTAAAAGCCATCAACATCTATTTTGACCTCTTTCACACCACATGCTTATTACGGTCATTTCTGACTTTAAGTGACTCACGGGGTGTTCCTGACTTCGGAGAGACCCGCATTGAAAGGCATGCTTTGCTTTTGCGATTTATTTTTCAGGATTTTTTGAGCACCACGGCATCGGTTTTTGAGATCTGACGTGGAGCAGGAGAAAGAAGAGAAAGCCGGGCCGTAAGAAGAAAAGGCCCAACAGAAAAGCTCCAAAAATCGCATCAGAGCGCACGTTTTACATTTTACCTTTTCTTTTTCATATGAAATTGCCATCTCAGAGAGGACAGATGGTTGATTTTATTTATTTATTTATTTATCATGCATGCCCCTTGCTCTGATGCATTTGGCATTTCATGTATCACTCTCTGGTGTCCCCTTCCCCGATTCATGTTTCCGAGCATTTCCTGCTGGTTGTTTTTTTTGGAAGGAGCTGGACTGAACGCGATGCCATTTTAACTGACCACTGCAGCCAAGAGGATGAATCATGGCTGGTGGATTAACATCGACCAAGAAAGACAATCACCCTGTGGAAACGAACATTTGGAAACGGGAACAGAATCCACAATGCTTTCTCCACCCCAATCCAAGCTCCTTACTAAACCCTGAAGACTTTCACAAACAAGAAATATTATAGTGCAGTAAACTGGGATATAAGATGTGATGAGTTATTTCACTTGGAGATATTAGATGTGATGAAATCTCTCAAACGACTGAGCCGTTTGTAGGATCCAGAGATGCTGATGTAACGATGATACATTTTTCAAAAGCACTAAACAAATCTTGAGAAAGGTAACGGATAATAACTCATTTTATCACTTAATAGCTTCTGTCATTTATAGAAAAAGTTGATATTTTTATTGAAATATGCATTAAAATATTCAAATAGTGAATAATAACAGAGTGACTTATTAAATGGAAAAAATATTCAATTTTCAATTCTTCAATTGTTACTCTGGATAATGATTACATTCATTAAATTTATTATTGAAATATTATTATTTTGCGTATATAAGTGACACATTTAAACAAGAAATCAAAGTGAAGAGCTGAACCACACATTTTATGGGACCCAAACCCAAAACCATCTGATTAAGGGTACAAGTACTTAACCTGCAGCCCATCACTGCCCCGTTATTATCATCATTATTGTTGTTGTTGATGTTGTGGTTGTTATTGCTCATGCATTGTTGCTGATTTCAATCCCTTCTCTTGGCTTAACCCTAAAAGTGAAAGTGACTATGTGTTATTGTGAAAAAGAGCACAGCACACAGCAAACAAAATGCATCCTCTGCTTTTAACCCACACACTCCATGCAGCAGGGGGCAGCTATGTCCACTACCTGGGGACCAGTGATGGGGACAGTACCTTCCTCAAGGATAGCTCAGGGCAACCTACTGAACCCATGATCTTCTGGTCCTGGGGTTTAGTCCCCAACAACTTCGAAATAATACTTTCCCTGTTTTTTAATGTAATACAATTTCATTGGCTAGAAACGTCGTGTATATTTCCTTTGGAAAATATAAAACACTCATGCAAGCCACGCTGGATAACTGCATCTGCCAAGAGCTGTAAATGTGAATTTAACTTGTGGATTACAGCGCTGCATTTAATAAAGTCCTTCCGTCCACATGAACCTAGAAGTCACTAAAACTGGGTTTCGGCTCCACTCTGTGCAACTGGATAGTGGATTTGTTATCTGACAGACTCCAGCATGTGGATATTCAAGATCGAAGCAGTTTATTGAGGAGTTTGCCACTTCAGTTTCCCTTAAATGTCAACCGCTGCAGGATAAAGACCAGGACGCCATACCAGTGCATCCTGGGAAGTATTTGAAAGGGTAATCTGTTCTAATCTCCTTTCCCAGTGATGCTCTCGACGCTCCTGCAGGTTTCTTAACACATCAGTAAAGGTTGGTGTCTGTTTATGCCATTAAAGCATATATGTATATTTAATTATATCTGAAATGGGAGATTGAGCACTTCCCAGTCAACCGGAGCTCGAAATGAAATACCAAAATGACCAGCTGTCATGTGTTACTCAATGACTCTGCAGCAGCACTGGTTTAAGATCTGGGATTATAGTGCTGCTGCTGATTGTTGTCAACTGTGGCCCTGCACCCCCCCAAAGTGGGATTGTGCTGCCCTCTGCTGGCTGGTGTGGGTACTGGCATACTCACGCTTAATTAGTCAATGAATTCCATTCAGGAATTGACTTTGGAGCAGGGGAAACACCATCCTGTGTAGGGATTAACCAACAACTCTAGATGGGAAAACAGAATCTAGCTGCTTTTTCAAAATAGTCACCTGGCTACCTGGCTTTTAAATCGATCTCCACTTACAGCTCAGACATAAACAGCGTCGGAGCACCTAAAGGTCCAGATGCTGCACAATATTCCAGCGCTTTATAGCACGCAGGTCACCACAAATACTCAAGACAGTGCTACAGGAGCTGGATTCGTTTCACCAGAGTAGGTTCTGTAATGCAATTGGTGGGATTCAACTGATCGATTTGGCACAAGATAAAGCATCCGTGTAATTCCTGCAGACAGCCTGAGTCGGAAAATAGACTGGAAAGGTCAATTCTTGGATATTTAGCTTTACAACACAGAGTACATCCTCAGCAATAAAACACACCAGCAGGCCATGTCTGCTGGAAGATTTTGTTATTCTAAATAAGAGCGGTAACCTTGAGCAGTGGGTTTAGCATAAATATTGCACAGTTAAAGAATGCACTGAAACTATATAAAGTGTTAAATGGGGCAGCGATGATCAAGTGGTTTGGGAGTAGCCTCTAGAATCAGACGGTCATGGGTTTGAATCCCAAACTAGCAGGTTGCCCTGAGATACCCTTGAGCAAGGTACCGTCCCCTATTTTAAATAGATGCCTCCTGCTGGACGGTGTGTGTGGGTGAAAAGCAGGGGGCATTTTGTTTGTCTCACTGTGTGCTGTGCTATTTCACAATGATAAAAATAGTCACTTTTACATAAAAATGTTCATTCTCAAGTCCACACCCTTCAAACGTGTTCAACTAACCTCCAGAAACAGCTCATTTTGAACTTAGTATACAGTTCTGAGAAGAAAAAAATACTGATTTCCATGGCATTTCACAAACTAGTTTCTCCAAAATTTCAATAATCCTTTTTTACAAATGTTCTTGCACAACTACGTGCATTGATCTATGCATCGGTTCCTCAATAGCAATGCACAGATCCAAAATCAAGAATTAATTACACCCCTGTCATTCAATAAAAAGTGGGAAATATTCTTCTTCAAATCTTAAATTTACACTTTTCTTGCAAACCTATTTACAATACAAATAAAAAGATAATTTATTACAGATAAAAGACTAAAATACCTTATTTTCAAACCCTAATCCTTACAGGCACGGGTGAATCCTATTTTTATTGAATTGGTCGCTTTTGACCTTTAAATAGTCCATAGGTTTATCCAAAGGTCTCGGCTGGTTGTGTAAGTCAGAATGAAAGCCAAGCCATGTCGAGAGAATTATCCACAGACGCATGAGGCATGATTATTTGTTAAAGTGAAAGTGAAAGCGAAAGAGACAACTTGTTATTGCGATATTGCATCCTCCGTATTTAACCCACCCACACAGCAGCAGAGATCTATGGAAAGACAGAATGAAGAGCATGGGGGCTTGGACCTTTCTCTAAAGGTACATGAAGGAAAGTTCAGAGTTCACTTAAAAGAACCTGAAATACCCTCTGATTGGATAAAACACTGGCTGAACTGTGTGACCACAATTCCTACTGCCGTGTGTGGAGGGTGCTCAGGATCTCAGGCCGGAGCAAAGGTTTAAACTGCGACAAGACATGACTAGAAGAACGATCACCAAGGAAACGCAGCGGTGAATTCCACATTTACAGAGCATCTCTGGAGAGACCTGATCATTTATGTGCACGACCGCTCCCATTCCAGCCGGACCGAGCTCATACGATTCCGCGTAGAAGAACGAGAGAAACTTCCAAAAGAAAGGTGGGCCAAGCTATGTTTACATAAATGGGAGTCTGAAGTGTCACTAAAGTGAAAGTGACTATTTATCAGTGTGGAACACAGCGCACAGTGAACTACATGCATCCTCTGCTTTAACCCACACATAACATGCAGCAGGGGGCAGCCATATCCAGTGGCAGGGGAGCAGTGATGGGGACAGTACCTTGCTCAAGGGTACCTCAGGGCTACCTACTGATCCGGAATTCGAACCAACAACCATGGGGCCTAGTCCCTAAACACGTGGCCACCTCTGCCCCGTGATTAATTATGTTTTAATGAATGAGAAAACAACTGAATGTGTTTTAAGTCTTACAAACTAACAAAACATGGAAAACTAGAAATGGTCTGAAAACTAAACGCTCAGTATGTCAAGTTCCTGTATATCCACCTACACAAGACTTAAACAGGTCTGAAATATATCTGCATGCAGCCGCCCATCTTAATCACAGCACCAGTCTTGGCAGGTTAGGACTGAGAACTGGAATTAGGCTCGGGTTTTACAGGTCGGTCAAAATGTTCCAGAGTTAGTAGATAAAAGGGGAACAATGGACAGGAACAATCTCAAGACGGTGGTGTCACCTTTACCTAACAGGACCGAGGACACAGAGTCAAGGAGACACCGACTATCCTTTAACATTTGATTTCAATATCGGTTTAATTTTTTGTCCAGTGACCTCCATTCAGATCATAAAATCATAGCAACAGTCCGTGGAGTCCTTCAGAGTGTCTGAAGTACAGCATTAAATAAATGCCGAGTTTCTTTTCAACAGTTCCTTGTCATGTTCTCAGGTAGCCTGCCTTAAAATTTGATGGCCACAAAAACTTTGCTTGAATTTAATTTCTGATCCTAAACATTCTTCATCTACTATTTGTCTTTCTTTCTTATTTTGTGGACTTTGCCATCATTTTGCACACGAGTAGCACATTATAATCACTTTAAATTATTTATTTTTTGAATTTTGTGAATAGCAAAATGACACTGAAGGTATCTTAAAAGTTAAAGACAGTTAAAATACAACTTATATAATATTTTTGCAAATGAACTCTCAGGTTTTGGTAGAAAGAGAAGAGAAAAACAGAACAGTCCAATTAAAATAGGCAATGTCAGACTGGGGGTTACATCTAGGTTATGTTTTACTCCTTTCAGAATACTGTTTAGTTCAGGTAGGTGTTTTGCAAAGACTAGTTTAAAAAATTCCCATTTTGGGCCAACAACTGACTTGGCAATGCCTGAAATACAGCAGCAGAAAAACTACAGTGAGCAGGCAGGAGGAGAGATCGAGAATCTACAGAACAATCTAATTTAAAATACATCTCAGAACCAACTCCACTGTGAGCTACTGCCGCTCTGAAAAACAGGGTCAATATTCATTCAAGAACCATATCTCCGCAAGAACAGGTCTGTTAGACTGACCTAAAAACCAAGCAGAACTTTAAGCTAGCATCTCTGCAAACTTGTGCAGCTAAACTCTTGCATAACCTCTTATATGCATGGTACTGAATATTGGAGCCTAAGCGCTGATCCAGTGCGTCAAATCGGCTTTAGTCGACAAAGAAAGAGAGTGAACTTACAGCCAATTGAGGGAAGTCATATGAGTGCAGAGTCCGGATGGAGGCAACAGCTCCAGCGAGGTGTTCACCATAGACCTGCACACACCAGGCACATCATATTACCCACAATGCCCTGCCCTTCAGTTTGCTACAACGTGTCACCCTGAACTTCAGGAACAACTTTAAACTCAAGTTTACTTTCCTTTAAATAAGTGCACCATGTTTTCTATTAAGAGTAAATGAGAAAGCCAAAGGCAATTCAGCTTCTTTAATGAAGTGTAAAGGCGAACCTAACCAACCTTGATGCACTCACAGTAGAAAGGGAAAAACAGGCAGATACTTACAAAAAGAAGAGCGATTTCAGGCCCATGAAGGTGCTCACAGTGATGGTTTGCAGAGGGTTGTCATCCAGAATCCTAAGTATGAAAAACAAGGATAATATACAGCTTTAAATAAAAAGGAAGGAAAGAAGCACATTTACAGTCGCTGGCTCTCAGCTATTGGCCACTGAGCTTGCTTAAACGATTTCATTGGCTTCCTTTACGGAATATTCCAGCCTTTCACAACCTTTTCTCCTCTCTGTGCCATCTGCTATCATATGCTCAATTAACAGAGACAATAATTACGGCATACCGAGGACGACCCAAATCACAGGAAAGCTGTCGGGCAGCAGCTGAAGTCCTGAGCACATGTGCGTGTGTGTTTGTTATTCAGCGAAAAGAATCATGTTGGAATGATTGTTTTTCTGATAGTACATGACAGATGTAGTCACAGAAGATCAGACACAGATGTGTTATATCAACAAGCACTGGGTGCAGATTGGGCGTAGATGAGTTATTAAAAATGGATGTGCTTTCTTGTCCAACATGGCCAAGAAGCATCTACATTCATAGGAAAGTTCCCCTGACTGACACCCGCAACGACGACTAACACCAAACGTCCTTCTGCGATTTACATGCTATTGTCTGCAAAAACAAATAGCTTAATATATCTATATATATACACACACACACAGTATCTCACAAAAGTGAGTACACCCCTCACATTTTTGTAAATATTTTATTATATCTTTTCATGGGACATTTTTCACTGAGGGGTGTACTCACTTTTGTTGCCAGTGGTTTAGACATTAATGGCTGTGTTGAGTTATTTTGAGGGGACAGCAAATTTGCACAGTTCTCCAAGCTGTACACACTGACTGCTTTACATTGCATCAAAGTGTCGTATCTTCAGTGTTGTCCCATCAAAAGATATAATAAAAATTTAATAAGGGGTGTACTCACTTTTGTGAGATACTCTCTATACACACACACACACACTATATCTATAGCTTTGTCAGAGAACAGTAAAACGATAAAATATACGTTATTTAACCCCATGGTTTCCATACAAAACTTAACGTTGAAATAAGAATTGCAGATCAGTGCTTGCCAAATACAAACACGCTAATATCATGAACACAAACGTCCCAAAAAGTCTTCTAGTCAACAGACGTCATCAGGTCTTCCCTTCTCTTCCTTCATTTCTTTTAGAAGTGAAAAGAAAAAAGGATACAACTATGTGGACACCTTCCTGTGGCGCCTGTTTGTGCAATTTCTTCCTTGCAGATCTGCCTCGTTAAACCGTAACTGTTTTCACTGCGAAACGGAAGCATCACTGAGCAACTTTAGCACACAGACCTTAAGAGGTTTAGGAAGCACAGGATGTTATAAACTCACCCATCATCAAACCTGCCTCTGCAACATCAGCACATGAACTGTGTCAGAAGTGTAATGAGATTGGTTTCAGTGGCTGACCCGGGTGATGTGGACTATGGAAAAGCGTTCTCTGGGAATCAGGGTTTGGTGCAGGAGAAAGAATGGAATTATGGTCCAGCATAAAAATCCATTTCCAAACTATGTTTTTTGGCACCTCGGCAGAGGAAGCAAGCCCCTGGGCCACCCTAGACTGGCTATGCGCTCTCCGAGGTGCTGAAGCATCCACACTCCACCACCTTTGTTATGGACTAACCAAGCAACTGTCAACAAAGAGGAAATCCATCAAGAGATTTGCAGGGACGCACCTCAAAAGCAGCATGCCGAGACACGAGTCGACCCTTTTTCGCCCTCTCTTTCTTTTCATTCGCACAGAATTCTCAGCAGACCCTGAGCTGGTGACAAGTTGATTGTCACCCTGTCCCAGGGCTGAGCTTTCCCTCTGACCTCATACCACACCCTCAAACAATCTGATCCAAAGGCTGCCCAATCCTGCAAATCTCTGTTGGGTTTTTGAAATTGTTTTCTGTTTTCTGGAAATTTTATCAGGAATAAAATCTCCAGACAGTGGTCTGGCCTCATGAATGCAAAGGTGATCTTCCAACTTTGTGAAAACAATCCGTGGGAGGTACTTTCCTGGGGCCTCATGCGGCATGATTTCCATAAAGATGAGTTTGATGTGGATCTCCAGTGGTGTATACAGATCTGACTTCAAATTAGCTTAACGCCGATACGAAGAATTGGAAAATCTAATGCAATCTTGTGGAAAAGCTTTCCAGAAGAGTTGGGGGGGGGGGGGGGTACTCCATATTAATGCCCATAGTTCGTCTGAAAGAATGTCCAAAAAGTTAAGATGTAAGGCACTTTTAACCTTATATTAGACCAGTGGTTCCCAAACATTCTCTGCAGGACCCCCCTTTTCTAGATAGGAACATTATGCAAATGCAATTACAAATGATGCAATTTGACCACTGTGGGAGAAATAAAGAGCATACTGAAGTTATAAACAAGAATAAACCACTGTTTCCACAAAAATGGCAGGGAAATGCCGCCCTCCCTGCATTACCTCTGCACCCCCCAATTTGGGAGCCACTGTATGAGACGCTTTCTATGGATCAATTAGTCACAAAATGATTAGACCACAGGAAAGCAGCTGCAGAGCTGAAATGATGAAGAAGAAGAAAAAAAATGGGTGGGGTGATTGAGCTCCGATCTCTTGAATCAGAGTGGTGTTGCGATCATTCAACATCCGAACCCGACCTCAGTAATGCCCTCAAGGCGGAATGCAATCAAATCCTCACAGTGATTTTGTAATATCAAGTGCAAAGCCCTCCCAAAAGACTAGCGACTGCTGCTGCAGCAAGGATGTGGTTACAACAAATGGAGGGGGAGACTGCAAAGTCCTGGGAAAACAGTGTGTTGTTATTTCACATTGAAACGCATAAGACACGTTCCAGACATTGTCTGTTCTTTTGACAGTTTCGCAAAGTTTGCACCCCTGAATAATGAAACTAAAAAATTTCCTTGTCACTTAAAGAAACACATTTGCTTTTTCTGCTTTACTGATCCGAATTTTAGACTTTCTGTCTCCATTTTAGCACAAAGAGAAACACTAAACAGCAGTTCCATTATAGTGACTGAGGGGTGAAGAGGGAGGACACTCTGACCCTCCAAGAACGAAGCCATCAGAGAACATGGAGAGCGCTGAAGAGATCAAAACCCCAGATTTCACACTTCAATTACGATAAAATCAAAAGTCAGATTCTCTGCAATCCATCTCACAACCCACATCTCTCTTCTCCTCTCCTGCCCTCTCCTGCCCTCTCATACACGCCTCTCCTGTCCTCTCATACACGCCTCTCCTGTCCTCTCATACACGCCTCTCCTGTCCTTTCTTCTCCAATTCACTCTTACGGATGGGGCAGCGGTGGCCTAGCGGTTAGGGTGTTAGCTGCATGATCGGAGGATCGGGGGTTCAAACCCCTTCCCAATAGGTTGCCCTGAGGTACCCTTGAGCAAGGTACCATCCCCGTCACTGCTCCCCGAGCGCTTTCAATAGCTGCCCACTGCTGCACGGGTTTGAGTGTGCATGGGTTAAATGCAGAGGTCCAATTTTGTTGTGGTTCATGTGTGCTGTGCCGTGACCTCGCAATGACAAGGGTTGTCACTTTCACTTTTTTTCACTTTCACATCACATGCAGATGATCAACCTACAACAACAACAAACAATACTAATAAACATACACGCACACTCCCTTTCTCTCTCTCTCTCTCTCTTTCTCTCTCTCTCTCTCGTTCTTTCGGTTATTATCATTATTATGATTTTTTAAAGGGATGTCCCTTTTTCTTCTAGATAAATGTAAATGTGTGTAAGTAGTGCATTTAATGGTAAACTCTTAAATACTCTGACGAGGCAGGCGGAGCCGAGCGGGCAGGCTGTATGTCCTGATGGAGCTGAATGTAAATGTAGTGCTGGTTTTACTCACAGCCAGTTGAGCTTGTGCAGGTCAGCGAAGACTCCGGGTTTCAACACGGGGATGCAGTTTTGGCTCAGAGATCTGGAACAGAATGCAAACTATGGCACACGCTGTCTCGAACACAATACATCAATTATGCTTCTACATGCGCACACAACACACACACACACTCACTCTCCTTCATTTCTCTCGTCTCTTTCACTGTTTTTCCATGCTCCATACACTTCAAAGCCGTTATGTTTTCTTTTATCATTTTTTGGACATTAATAATCAAGTTAGTTTCATGCCATTAATCCTCCTAATCACTGAGTTCAGCTGTTTCAACCAAAACTACTGGTTTAGGGGCAGCGGTGGCCTAGTGTTTAGGGAGCTGGCCACAGGATTGGAAGATTACCAGTAGGTTGCCCTGAGGTACCCTTGAGCATGGTACTGTCCCCATCACTGCTCCCTGGGCGCTTTCATAGCTGCCCCCTGCTGCACGGTGGTTGTTTGTGTGCATGGGTTAAATGCAGAGATCCAATTTCGTTGGGGTTCACTGTGTGCTGTGCACTCACAATGACAAGTATAGTCACTTTCACTTTTGGAAGAAGAAATGTTTTGCTATGCTGTGTTGCCTTGAGGCTGTGTGCTGTAATGTCTGCATTTAAAGGTTTGCGTGACCTGCTCGTTCTGCTACTCACAGAGAGTTAAAACAGATCTACTCTGCCATCCTTACAGATTCCTGAGCGGTTACAATATTATCGGTTACATTCTCCCTGCCTTTGTTGAAGTGGCACTCTAGGTGATTGCTGTGGCTTTAGGATCCCTTCAAAACCCCTCTCGAACCATCCGTGTCCATCAGCAGGAGTGTTTCTAAAGTAAAGAGGTACTTACAGCTTCTGCAGTTTGAACAATCCACGGAAAGCCCTCTCAGACACAGAGCTTATGCAGTTATCCTGAAGAAATCTGAAACACACACACACACACAGAACATCAAAGATTGTGTGATGCTTCTTTTCTCCTGTTTGAACTAAATAATGATTTATGTGAAGAGCTTTCATTTCCAAACCATTGTTAAAAGCAAATATTGAACCTTTGGTTTAAACCAAAGGGGTTTTTCAGCAAGAAGTGTCTTTGAAATTCCTCATTTTGCCAGCCCAACTTTTTGAATAGAAGTAGAACAGCTTTTTAAATTATTTTTTCTTTAAAAAATGCTTCAGAGAGGCTCAGCTCAGGCTCCAGCAGTACACGTGAGTTTGGCGACATGAGTTTAATCGCTCGGGGGAGTCCCCTCTGGTGCAGCACGGCCCATCTGTGGAGACTTCGTCTCAGTAAGTCTGACCCATCACAGATGCAGTTAACTGAGGATCCCAACAATGGAGCACAGATTATCTCTTTCAGAAAGTCACAACGTGGTTAATCTGAACAGCAACCCAACATGACGCCGGTAGAAAGGGGCACCAGGAACTTGGATGGAGTTTAAATGCTGCCATCTCAGAGCAGTTTGCATGAAGAATACTTAAGTTAATCTGGTCTAGTTTGATAAAACATAATGTTGAGCTTCTTTCTGTTGACAAGAGCTTTTGCAACATTTGTTTATTTCACATTCTATTATTGTTTCTGACAGAACTATGGCTTGGATTACGTGGATTACTCCTACACCTGCCTACCATCTGCCTACCTCCCAAGCTTGGCTACTGCTTTGTCTCAGTGGGAGGTATTCAGTGAGAAAGAAGTATGGAATTATCTGTGGCCAACCAGTCAGACTATCCTAGCCATGCTTAATCCCTCATGAACCTTCTAAGGTTTATCCAGATCAGAATACTGTGTTCCCATCTCTACTGAAATTTCCAGTGCCTTTCCAACCCTCATCAAGTTTTCTCCATTGGACGAGGAGCTCAGACATCCAGGAGGAGCTTGGTATGGAGCCACGGCTCCTCTGCATTAAAAGGAGCAGGTGTTTCAGGCATCTAGACAGGATGCCAACTGGATGCCGCCTGGATGAGGTGTTCTGGGCACTGCCAACTGAGAGGAGACCATGGGATTTTACATCTCAGATGGCCTGGCGCACCTCAGGACCTCCAATCAAAGCCAGAGCATCAGGCTTGGGAAAGGAACATCTGGGATTGCCTTCTCTGCCAGCTACCCCTGCAACCCAGTCTCAGATAAAAAGTTTTTTCTTTGTTTTTTTTTTCCCCCCAGAAGTGGGAAGTCAGTGCTGGGAATGACATCACACCCGAGTTGATTCCAGTACTATTTTTATACTAGAGTGTTACGCTGTATTTGGCAGTAAAAGCATCGTAGCAGCAAGTAAATAGATGGAAGTTGATGAACATTAAAAAAGAAGATGATAAATAGATAGATAAATTGATTCTGTGTATACGGCTGAATTTAACGACATAAATATGACAGAAGAGCTTATAAGCAACATTAACTGCAGCTTTCACTTCTGCTGATGCACAAAGCAGCCACGTTGGAATTGGAGGTTGAGGAAGGAGAAGTTCTAGACTGGGAAATCCAACTTTAGGGGTCATTCCAATTCCAATTCCAATTCCTACTAGAAACTCAGAAATTCTGATGACATAACATTAATGTCAACATCCCAGAACATGCAATTAAGCTAAACATGCCAAAGTGCTACCAAGCGGACAGAGCCTTAGAAGAAGGAGGTGGAGGCGTGTCTTTACATCAGTGATGCCAGATGTAATGAACCTGCAGTGGTCTCTGAATATTGTTCTCCACTGGGGGGATTCATCATCATTAAGTGCCATGGTGAAGGAATTTACAGCCATTCTGTTAGAAGATATACAGATGCCAAAATACAAACCATTGGTGACAGTCACTTAACTACCGAACTGGAAACCACTAACTGGGCATCCAACACACTGACACAGGCACTAAGCCCCAGGATCAGAAGGTTGGTTCAAATCCCAGACTACTAGGTTACCCTGAGGTACCCTTGAGTGAGGTACGGTTCCATCACTGCTCCGTGGGCACTGGATATGGCTGCCATTGGCTGCCATTTAAAAGCAAAGGATGCTTTTAAATATAGTCGCTTTTGCTTTCAGTGCAGGTTCACCGTCAGCAGAGTCGTCAGCGCTGTTGACACAACTGCACGGAGAACATCCGGAGCCAACCTGTCCCATGTCTGTCTATACCAAAGAACCTGTGGCAAAGGCTTCAGCTGGTTCTTAAACTTTCCATATCCACTCTCCATGATTAATATCCGGCAGCTGTAATTGGCAGTTTTTGTTGAAAGATATTCACAAGAGCTCAAGGATGTCCTCATATACATCTTTAATACCCCGAGTCAGGCTATTGTTGCCATGTGCTTCAAAGCCACCACCACCATCAAACCTGTTCCAAAGAAGTCCCCCTATCCTGCTTCTCCTGACTAGTGCCCGCCACATCAACTTCCAGCATCATAAAATGAAAGACCAGTCATGTCTTTCATTGGACATAAAAATCCATCTTCCTCCCTCTTCGGATCCATTTCAATTTGGATGAAGGGTGCCAACCCTTCCACCAAGGATGCAATCTCCTCTGCCCTCTACTTCACCCTTACCAAACTGGACACGAAAGGCTTTAATGCGAGAATGCTGTTAACAGGCTTCAATTCAGCATTCAGTACTGATCTCCCTCTGCAAATGATAAGGAAACCGATAAGGAGACCGATGACTGTACCTGAGGGGCCTGAACACCCTACTCTAATATTGATGCTAGAAAATCTCCCAGAGAGGCCACAGCCAGCAGACCTCATAGAGGCATGTTCGGTCTCCTGCCAGGTTCAGCATATTTCATCTTCTATAAAAACAAATATGCAAAAGCTGAAAAGCAATAGCAGCCACTAAGCACAGGAAGCAGTGCATCCGCAAAGTATTTACAACACTCCACTTTTTTTAAAAGTGAGCTCAGCTGCAACCTGTTTCCACCGATCTTCCTTTAGAAGTTTCTACAACTTGATTGGAGTCCACCGGTGATAAATTCAGGTGAATGGGCATTATTTGGAAAGGTACACACCTTTCAAAATGAGGTCCCTTATGTGGGACAGCCTAGTGGTTAGGGAGTTGGCCCTTGCATCGGAAGATTGTGGGTTCGATTCCCTCACCAGTAGGTTGCCCTGAGGTACCCTTGAGCAAGGTACCGTCCCAGTCACTGCTCCCCGGGCGCTTTCAATAGCTGCCCACTGCTGCACAGTGTTTGCATGGGTTAAATGCAGAGGTCCAATTTCGTTGTGGTTCACTGTGCGCTGTGCTGTGACCTCGCAATGACAAGGGTTGTCACTTTCACTTTCAATAGTTGACAGGTTAGCATGTCAGAGCACAACCAAGCCAAGGAATAGTCTGTAGACCTCAGAGAAAGGATTGTGATCTGGGGAAGGTTACAGGAAGATTGCTGCAGCATTGAAGATGTCAATGAGTGCAGTGGCCTCCATCATCTGTAAATGGAAGAAGTTTGGAACCTACAGGACTTTTCCCAAATCTGGCCACCTGGCCTATCCATCAAACCTACTGATGGATAGAGCTTTATGACCTGGGAAATATACTGATCAACAATAAACCCAGGTGACGTGAACGGCAATGATTATCCTGTAACAGTCTCAAGCGGCAGGAAAGAAAGTTAATGTGCTGGATGCAGGAAAAACAATTCACAGACGCTCAAGGTTTTGTGGATTTGCTTTAAGAAAAGAGAGCTAGCAGACCTGCTCTGATCCCACAGGAGAACTACTGCAGGACACACTGATGAAAAAGTGAATGCTGGCTGTAATAGAAATGTAGCAGGATACACAGTGGAGCATGGAGCAGCATCCCTCTCATCGCCCGCACAGAGTTCATTATTTAAGGGGTCTTCTCCCTTTTCTCACTGTGACCTGTGTGTCCTCCATGGTGAGAGGAGGGGTAACATAGGAGGGGTAGATTGCTTTCTTTTTTTTTTTTGTATTTTTGTCTACTGTTATTATTTTTGTCTTTTATTATTTTCTTTAACGTTTTTCTGGCCGCTGAAAAGAAAAAAAAAATTACATTTTTAAATGACTTTTTTAATGATGACTTTAAAACTAATTATAGAAAGTAAGTGATTATTTCAAAATAATAAGCTCATTTCTCCTCCAAAAATGCAAGAATGGGTGGAGCTAAACAGCTGAGGATTCAGTAGATGGTTGTTTATAAAGGCATTGGTTTTCATGACATCAAAAAAAAAACCGGTGAAATCAGATCGCTCGGCCTAGTTTCCAGCAGGCGGCAGCTGCTATGGATCAAGGGTCAAGGGTCAGGGGATTCGAACCCATGACCTTCTGATCCTGGAGCCAACTTCCTAACCAGTAGGCCACCGCTGCCCCGATACGGTGAAACCAATTGCAAATTACAGTTGAAACCAATTTGCGATTACAATTAAATCCCTGTCTCTGAAGTCAGAAACATCCCTCGGGACTGTATTTGGTCAAAGGGGCATGAAGAGCCCATTAATCGCTTGTAAAATGCAACAGACGTTCTGTCTAGAGGGGTTAATGACTTGGAAATGTCCATAAATGAACCTTGATTGCTGGATCGATGATCTGAATGACTTGTTTGTGTGTGTGTGTGTTGCTTTAACAGTCCACACACCCACAAGCGCACAAAAACACATCGTCAGCCGGGCAGCCGAAAGTCTCAGGGGCGACTCCGAGTGGGCAGCTTGCTCACACACATAGATGCTGAGCACACAGACGAGGACTGACCATCTTCTGGATGACTTTTAAACAGACAGCAGGTCACCAGCGGGTCACAAAGTCCAGCTCAGTCGTGCAATCACCTGCTGTGTGCGGTTTCCATTCAGTTCCTGTAGTAAGAGTTTATCGCTTGGATCTGGAGCAACACCATAATGGAGTAAGCTTGCATTTTTAAAGATCTACAGACCTAAAGGGAAATGATTAATACCTTGTTTGCATAGTCACAATTTATATCACTGCACGCTACAGACGAGGATGTTTCTCATCATTAATGGAGTGAGAAACGATCATGTTTGACTTTAAAACGCGTTCAATAAAAGGCAAAACAGCATCCCTCAGCAGACCTCCGCACACACATCTACCCTGACTGAGTGTCCCTTGTGCTTACAGTGATGGGGAGGTTATTTAGACCTTTGGACGAGGAGACAAGCCTGTATATGCGTGCTGACATCTTAATGACCTGCACATGCTGATCAGACTGCAGGAGTACGATATTAAGACTGTCCATTAAAGATGACTTACTGGCCTGGGACGAGGAGCGTCGCAATAATTTGCAACCTGTTCTGTAAACAAGACACTTTAATAACCTCCTCATTAACAGGCAGTTGTAAACAGATCTAGGGCAGATGCTAAAAGGTAGCAGGTTGCCAGGTTAAACACATGGGAACTAGGCAATTATTTGAATAAAAAATAATAATAAATAAACAAAAATAATGATTAAAAAAATTATATATATTATTTTTTATTTATTTTATTTATTTATTTATTTTTTGCCATATAAGTCCTGGCCCTGAAAGTATAATCTGCTGCACATCATTACAAATCTTTTCTAAAACTGTCTGCATTTAAGGGTTGAATTAAGGCCATTTAAATTTTTCGTTTTAATTTTTTAATTCAGATCAATATCATTTTAATCTGGTTCATGCAAACTTTCAGATCTACTTTATGATAGTTTCTACCATTTTAATTTCAATTATGATCGTTTCTAATAATTTACATCAATTTTCATTATATATATTTTTTTAATTTCAGAATTCTTTTAATCAGGATGATTAACAGCTAATTCCTTGCGATTTAATTCCTGTGATTTATGCTATCAAAAGCTATGTATTTAATTATAAATTCAATTATATAAGTTTAACAAGCTTCTTTCCAAGTCAATGCTCTGTCATTAATCATTAATATAACCATCATTTAAAAAAGAAGGCAGATTAAAAAAAAGAATAATAATAAAATCAATTACTTAAAATATGCATGAATAAATAAAAATAAAATATAAAAAATATAAATATAAAATCAAATATATAAGTTACAAAAATAAAAATATAAGCATTTCAGTATTTTGGTTTTATTTCAGTGCGGCAGAAAGACACTCTGAGCTGGAGCTTCGGAAAGGTTTTGGGAAAATGTTGCTTGTGTGGACGGTGCCAAATTACCGGCACTGGAACTCAGAAACTAGTGATCTCACCATGATGAAAGTGAAAGTGAAAGTGACAACCCTTGTCATTGCGAGGTCACGGCACAGCACACATGAACCACAACGAAATTGGATTTGCATTTGCACCTCTGCATTTAACCCATGCACACTCAAACCCGTGCAGCAGTGGGCAGCTATTGAAAGAAGGCACCTTGCTCAAGGGTACCTCAGGGCAACCTATTGGGAAGGGGTTTGAACCCTTGATCCTCCGATCATGCGTCTAACGCCCTAACCACTAGGCCACCACTGCCCCATGATACTGAAGAATGTAGCTAAACTCGAGCACAACTTGTGGTGCGTTAATTGCCAACCCTAAATATAATTTCATGATTCATTACACAGCCTTTCCTGACATGTTAACAAAGAATCCATGCATCCAGGAGCAGAAGAGCCTCACTCTGTTCAGTGCTGGTCTAGCGGTGGAGCGAGTGGTTTCCTGGAAGCGGATTACTGAGAAGAACCCACAGTCTTGTGACGTTCTACCTTCACCACCACATATAAACAGCCGCAGACGGCAAATTGCAAATGATTCGACAATTAGCTTTACGCGTTCACACTGGCTTCTACAAAAACAGACCCTTCCCAGTTTCATGGGGTTAACAGTCCATGAATATAAAGGCTTTTATATTTCATCACACGCTGCTGCTTTTACTTCCCTAGGCCAGTAAAATGAAATCTGTGCAACCAAGCATATAATAGAACTTTTTACTGATGCATAGCATCGGGAAATCTGCAAAAGAGCATCTCATCCAGTGTGAAAGAGCTGCTGGCCACATATACCCATCAAAAGCTTTTCAGCTAATGGTCGATAACAGTTCTCTAAAAGGAACAGAGACAGATTTGCATTTGAAACAGCTGATCTGTTTCACGGCACATGTTTGTCATGGCGGTTTCATGAAGAGTACCTAATGCTTCATTGCGATGAAGATGTTTTCTCCTGCCCATTGCTTCAGTCTCATTCAAAGCAACTGAACCAAATCTGAATTAAACAAATAGGAGTTTCCAAAACCTGTTGATACTTACAACCTTCTGAGATCTGAGTACATGATGAAGGCATCATCCGGCAGCGAGTGAATCTTGTTGCTCTTGAGAGACCTAGGAGAAGATGAAAGCAGCAAGGGTGACCCCTCCAAGATCCTCCTTTTCTTATCCAAAAACCACGTCACAATTACTGTCCTGAGAATGCTGACAAAGCAGCTTTTTCCTTACATGCTTCTCATGGTGAGTAATGGTCAATAGGGTGCTAATTAGAAGTGTGAACCCAAACTCAGTCTCTAGACTGGAAAAAATTGATGGAAGCTACAGCTGACACCCTTAAGATGACTCTGCCACAGCAGTATGTTAGCTTATAATGAGGGGAAAAAAAACAATTAAGACTTGGTTTGGTTCTTGGCTCGACCTTCTTGAGTTGAACTGGAGAAAAGAAAACACAGACTTCTACTTCAGGACCAACGCTGAGAAAATTGAGAGAACCAGGATCTCAGGAACCTACAGGAAAAGTTGTCTGTGCTCTATGGTGATAGCTTTATTTCTTAGAACTGGATGGAGCTCCATCACTCCAGAGAACACAGTCCTAGTAATCCACAGTCAAGTAATGGGGTCGATTTATACCCGTCCAGCTGAGCATTGGGCATGGTGACCCAAGGCTCTTGTGTGGCTGCACCAGAGGAACGCTAAATTGGTCACTACTTGAGGAGATTATGCAAGTTATGTGTGTGTGTTTGTGCAGTTGAGTACCTGTGCCGGCTCTAGGAGTCTCCTTATTATCTCATATTATCTTACTTTTCTAATATTACAAGCCTAAATAAGGCAGCATGACTCCTAAATGTATAAAGGTTTATTTTGACAAGAGTAGACATAAACTAATTTCATCTTTTTCACAGTGTAATCACAAAGGAGGATCGTGGGAATAAGCCCATGTCGACTGTCATAAAGGCTTACGGAAATGACACGAAGCCTTATGAACAATTTTAACCAATAAAGTGTTCTCAGCAGTGGAAAATTCAACCAAATGTCAAGACATTTGAAAGCCCCTAATCCGTCAGAAGAAGTTATTCTATTAAATGGTTATGCAGGAGACATTGTATTTTGATAGCTTTTCCATGAAGCCTAAAGATTTTAACCATTCGTGATGAAGAGGTACGTGTAAGGCAAAATAGTCCCTGAAGACGACTTTTTTTGGTCAGATTTCGCAATATTTGACCGCCGTCATAGCATGGGATTAATGGGATGATATCACACCTCCCGGGTAAATGTGTGCCTTTGTGTGTCATGTGCTTTTGTTGGTTTCGGTTCCCCACCGTCGCCCTCCCGCCCCCCGTCTCTTCCCTGTGCAGAGCAACTTTCAGCGCCTGGGACAGTCTCCCTGGAGCAAGGGTTTTGCTCAGGAACCCAGTGGTGGTGGTGGAGGTGAGATTTGAACCTGCAACCTCTTGGTCCATAAATGAGTGTCCTACCACTAGACCACCACCTGTTGTCTTCTAATCAAATTCAGTTTGTTTTACTACTCACACCAGACCCTGATACTGCCAGACCTGACAGAAGACAATGTTAAACTGTAATTCAGTTTCAGCCTTCGGCCACTGGTAGCCTTAGCATCAGATAACTACAGCCTGTTAAACTGGCCACAAATTTTTGGACACAAAAGTGGCGGTTTCTTAATTAGATGGCCTTTAATAACATTTTTTTTGGCCACTCTAAGGGAAAGAATGAAAGAAATTCTTTGGTGATAACCAGAGGAGTGGCTTGCCTTCCTGCTGGTGGTTTCGGTTACTAAATAAAGTCAGCACAACCTCTGGCTGCCGTGACCACTAAAAAAAAAAAAAAGGACAACAATGCCCCATTTTCAAACCACTCTGACTTTATACTGCAAGCATTTAAATATGCAGAAACTAATAAATGAAAGAGAAATTGCCCTTTAATCAGGCATTAAAATAGCAGCATGTCTAATGCAGAGATAAGGGTCAGCCCTGTACTCACAGCTGCTTTTGAAAGTCAGTGACACTGCCTGTGAGTCAGTTTTCCTGAGGCTTCCATTTTCAATTAACCAAAAGCTAAGTGGAAATGTCAGGAGGCAGGCATGCTGTTACAGCGTTCACATGCAGACGAGCGCTAACTGACAGCGAAGGGTACATACAAGGACGTGACGTTAGCCGACATATGTGGGACGGAGCGCAAACTGAGGTGCACGCACTGGAGCTCCAACTCAATGCACTGGCAACCTTCTGGATACTGCTGCAGAACTGAGAGAGAAAGAGAGAGAGGGAGAGAGAAACAGCATATTACATTTTACTTAAGCAACAGCACATGAAAAAGAGTCTTACGGAACCATGACGGCACTCATAGATCATCATAGCCGTGATGTTATTCAGGGCTGGTACAGCAGTTCCACAAAATAAAGAAAATGATGAAGCAAACAGCTTTTTCTTCCCCTTTATTTCATGAAATATTGGCGATGGCGCCAAAAAAAGCTGAGTATTTTGCACTGGGGATTATACTGGAGCCATAAAACTGCCCAAAATGTCAAGTTCAGCTCAGGTTCAGCTTTCGGAGGATTTATCTGAACGTGCTTTGGTTCAGCCGGTCTGTAGAGGCTTCCACAGCGCATACTGTCTGTTGATTTGCATTGCGATAATCTGTGGCAAATTTCAGTTTGTTAAATGGGAAGTTAGTTTGATGGAGCTCTGATGGTCCTTTGATAGGGTCCCTCCTGCCTCATAACACACTGACTGAGTGCATATTGATTACCATGGATGAATTTATTATTGATCAATGCTATTCTATCCTCTGCCTGAAAAACTGGACACACTCCACCCCAAGTTCAGGTAAAACTAAATGCACCAATCCAGGGCCCTAAACAGAGATCTGTGTGTTTAACACAAGTTGTACACTCTGGATACAAGACAGATTAACCTCCGAATGGCTGACCTCAGCACGTATTCTTTAGAAACGTTTCTGTGACGTCTTCATTGCAGCTGATTTTTCTTCTTTTCATGCACTCCGGAGCATCATCTTTGAAAAATCTCTCTCTTAATACATTTCTCAAAGATAACCAGTGTCTGACCTGGATTTTGACTTCACGCCAGCACACGGGCAGTTTGGAGAGCCAAACTGTGCATCCTTCAGGGACCAGCAGAAACATCCGGTAGTGTCGTTCCCTGATTTTCACTTCCTGCCAGAACACAGCACCAACTCCCTTCTGTACTTTGGAGCTCCTGCTTCAGTTCTTCATTTCATGTCTTCTCTTATCCTTCTAAAATCTTACTCTCACTCTGATTTGCCCCTCATCTGCCATCATGACCCCTGAAATGTTTGGGCAACAGGTCCGAAATTTGTTACACTGTTTATCCGAATGTGACCAAATGGGCTGCCTTGTGAGTGTGACTTTATAAAAGTGTTCAAGGACTTGCTGCGGTGCAAAGTGAGCCGCTCTAACAGGACCAGTAGCACAGTTATTGTGAAAAGCCACATCACTGTACACATCATGGTGGACAGACCAATGGCTGAAGGGTTCTTCTTCATTGTTAACGGCACATGAACGCTAGAGCCAATCAGACCGTCCCGTTGGAGATGACAGATAATATATAAGTATTTTATATTTAAAGGCCTTTAACCTGTCCACCAGGCTGTACACAGTGACATACGTGATCAAAATCCAACCGAATTAAGCAGCCCGGGACTGATCACTTGCTTCTTCTGAAGAGCTTAACGCTGCTCTTCGCACCCTCTGGTGTCATTAAGTAGAGTAAATGAGTGTGTCCTTACAGCAGTCTGTGGACAGCTCCACTGGAAAGGATCTCTTAATAGTCCTGTCAAAGAAGTCAGCCCAGCCACTGTTATCTCCTGCGGGAACAAAGGGAGGATTAGAAGTCTGGGGCAGGGATTTGTACAAGCTGAGAAACACACACACACACACACACACACACACACACACACACAGTACATTTTCAGCACCTCCACTATAAAAAATATGGCACTTAAAAATAATGAACTCCTGTTCATCTTAACCACCGAAAAAGTTCATTTTTGACCACGAATTAGAAAAGGAGGTGGTGGTGGTCTAGTGATGGGGTACTAGCCTGTGGACCTGTGGCTTAAGAGGTCCCAGGTTCAAATCCCACCTCTGGCACTACCACCACTGGGTCCCTGAGCAAGACCCTTAACCCTGAGTTGCTCCAGGGGGACTGTCCCTGCAATCAGGACATGGAAGTCGCTCTGGATAAGAGCGTCTGTTAAATGCTGTAAATGTTAAACGAAATGTTGGCCTAAATAAATATTATATATATTATACATATACATACATTATATATATATATATTTATAATTATTTAATTATAAATTTATATGATATTTATACATTTATAAAAATTGTTTTTTTTTTTTGCCAATAGTGATTTATTGCATGAAAGCAGAAAAATAAATAACCCCTTCAAACTGGTCAGGTACAGGGACTTCGTGACTTTCGGGAAGCCTGGAGAACTGTTCCTCAACAAATACACTAATAGTCTTGACAAAAAACAAGACAAAAATAGTCTTGGCCTTGGTCTTTGGAAAAAAAAATATGAAGAAATGAGGGGAGGATCCAGACATTTCCACAGTCCCATATAAGCTAAACACAAATCACTCACTATGAGATCATCAATTCATCTGTCAGTTCAATAAACTCAAAACCTCCAGTGGTTAGGCGTTTGTTTCTCATGATAACAAGGTTGTGGGTTTGAGTCCCGGACCAGTACAGTTGCCCCTGAGCAAGGTACCATCCCCATCCCTGCTCCCCGGGTGCTGGATATGACTGCCCACTTCTTCAGGAGTGTGTGGGTCAAAATCAAAAGGCTGCATACAGTTGTGTTGCACAATGACTTTCACCAAGTTGCTAACTTCATTTTGGCTTATAATAAAATCTTTATTCATGTATCATAAAGTTACATTTATTTGCATTTCAGCACCTTTAGATTCCACCATATTTTGCCGCAAATATTTTAAGGTGGACTGACTCTGTACACCCCATCCCATCCGGCTTTCTGTTTTACCATTCTGCTCTAAACGATTAGGCGATGAAAAACATATTTAAGGAACAGCGTTGAATCTTAAGGACCTGATTGTTATTTTGAGCGCACACTAATGAAATAGAATATATAGAATGAACTATAATATAGCATTAACTATAATAATAAAGCACTAACTGTTGTTTTCTCTCTAAATAACCTTTAACCAGTTCAGCTCAAATCACCAGGGTTACAGTCTGAGAATAACACCCCTCTCAGACTCACTCTCACAATGTCTGTGAGGTTTGCTTTATGACACTTCAAGCCCTTAATGGCTGAGCTCCAGGACATCTGGCCAAACTCCTGAGACGCTATAGCCCCCCCAGGCCACTTTTCTCCGCTTAGAGTTACTCGGATCTCTCACGGCACACACTGCGGAAGATTCATTTCATATTTAGCTGACAAATCACTCCAGACAGCGGCAGGAATGTAAGCTCTAAGATTTCTCAAAATCCTGATAAAAAGTTCAATATTTGTTTTCAATATATATAAGGTGTTTATATAGAGGTGTTTGAGACCTCTCAGGGGAAGTACATGAGATATGGCATTTTCAGTAGCTGGATTTTGGTGATACTGGGCAGCTTGTTTGAGGGAAACGGATGATGTTGAAAGACGATTGGTGGCATTATTCCTATAATCTGATAAAAAGTGAAATCTTGGAGATGTTGCCTGAAGCCAGGTTTAATGGCAGGCCTTATAATTGACAATTGGGGATGGCGGCGGTCTAGTGGTAGGGTACTTGCCTGTGGATCTATGGATCAAGAGGTCCAGCTTCAATCCCACCTCTAGCACTACCACCACTAGTCCCTGAGTCCCTGAGCAAGACCCTTAACCCTGAGCTGCTCCGGGGGGACTGTCCCTGTAATCAGGAAGTGGAAGTCGCTCTGGATAAGAGTGTCTGCTAAATGCCGTAAATGCAAATAACAATGATGAACAACAAAACTTAATCCAAATGGTGTTTCATATGTTTAGAGTGCAAGCAGTGATGTAACAAGAATTTAGTACGTCTAAGCAGCACTTTCTTTGACGCAAGTTTTGCCCACAGAACTCTTAATGCCTGCTGAGGAGGAATGTAAGGCCTACTGCAGAGTAAGACGGCATCCTGGAAACAGGCAGCCAGATCGAGGGAGGGATGTTCATTAACGATTTATAGCCAAGCAAAAAGGGCCAGTTGATGAAATACCCCTGAGCTTTAAAAACTCATCATAAAAACATCATAAATGAGATGGCTTTTGACATATTTACAGTAAATATAAAAGAAAATAAAAAACGTATATTTGAATATGTCCTAACGGTTGAAAGGATCAGCACTGAGCCCATTCTTGTTTGCAATAGTAATGGACAGGTTGACGGACGAGGTTAGACAGGAGTCTCCGTGGACGATGATGTTTGCGGATGATATTGTGATCTGTAGTGAGAGTAGGGAGCAGCTTGAGGAGAACCTGGAGAGATGGAGATATGCTCTGGAGAGGAGAGGAATGAAAGTGAGTAGGGCAAAGACAGAAAACATGAGTGTGAATAAAGGGGAGGAAAGTGGCGTGGTTAGGATGCAGGGAGTGGAGGTGACAAAGGTAGAGGGGTTTAAATACTTGGGATCAACAGTTCAGTGTAACGGCGAGTGTGGAAGAGAGGTGAAGAAGAGAGTGCAGGCTGGTTGGAATGGGTGGAGAAGAGTGGCTGGAGTGATTTGTGACAGACAGGTACCAGCGAGAGTGAAAGTGAAGGTTTACAGGACAGTAGTGAGACCAGCTATGTTGCATATATAGCAAGAGGCCTATAAAGTTAAAGTGAAGAAAGTGAAAGTGACAACCCTTGTCATTGCGAGGTCACAGCACTGCAAACCACAACGAAATTGGACCTCTGCTTTTAACCCATGCACACAAACACCGTGCAGCAGTGGGCAGCTATTGAAAGCGCCCAGGGAGCAGTGACGGGGACGGTACCTTGCTCAGGAGTACCTCAGGGCAACCTACTTGTGAGGGAATCGAACCCTCAATCTTCCGATGCAGGGCAACTCCCTAACCACTAGGCCACCACTGCCCCTTTCTAAATCTTCTATATCTATTTTTGTAGCTTTACACTGAGAAGCCCAATTCCATGCTTATAGAGCAGCCAAGCTCACCGAACACTTAAAAACAAACATTAAAAAACACATTTTTAAGTCAGCTTTAATCCAAAAGCTTTATAAAGAACACAGAAGTGCTACCTGTATGACTTCTTTATAAATAAAGTATAAAGCAGTCTGTGTTTGGTCCATGTGATGGGTGCCCAAGGGCTCGAGGGTGTGTGTGTGAGTGTGTGTGTGTGTGTGAGTGTGTGTGTGTGTGTGATGCAGGCACTAACCACAGTGCTCCTCGTCGGCTCCATTTGGGCAGTCCTCCAGTCCGTTACAGTGCAGCACCTGAGGCAGACATACGCTCAGATTTCCACAAGGAAACTGTCCCAGTGAACAGCCTTTAGACAACAGCGGCACACTGTCCAACCCTGCAGCTGAGACACACACACACACACACACACACACACGGCTGATGAAACTGAAGCGTGAAATTTGAGCAGATTTTTTCCAGAAAATACACCAAGAAAGCACATTTGGATTCAGCTACATTTTTGTTTCTTTGGAAAAAAATTCAGTTTAACATGATAGACTTCATCTGAATTATAATTCTAGCATTATTCGGATTAATATTATAATTGTATATATTTTTTAATTTTTTTTTTTTAGAAATACGTTGAATACACACTCATTCCAATCATTTAAAAAATCCTTTAATGTATTTTTCATAAATAAATCATAAATTAAACAGAAGTAAAACAATAAATAAGAAAAAGTGAAGTAGGAGGTGTGAAGGCTGGGTGTCTGTGTGAACTAGAGGTTAAAAAAAGCGGGTTTTTAATTAATTAATTTTCGTTTTCATTTAATTGTGACTACTCTGGTCATTGTGAGAACACACAGTGAACCGCAACGAAATTGGACCTCTGCATTTAACCCATGCACACACCGTGCAGCAGGGAGCAACTATGAAAGCTCCCGGGGAGCAGTGATAAAGAACACATCACACATCAAATGTTATTTTGAACTCGTTATAGTATGCACACTAAATCATCATAGGCTATAACTTAGTGCTATTCAATGAACTGCCCAGTCTCTCACTGACAAAATATGAAACCTGTAACTGATGCTTTTTTAATCTAGGAAAATAAAAATCTTTACCAAAAGAGCTGCGATCTTTTACGCAGCAGTGCAGGAATTAAATTCTCCCCCAAAAACACACATTACTGTATGTTATACGGGTTCTTCTGAAGGTGAAATCAGATTTTTTTGTGTTTTTATTGGTAAATAGCACTTGATGGCTGCAGTAGTAGTGCAGTAATGACTGCCTTTATATCACAGTAATCATAATCAACCTTCTACTTCGGTGCACCCTGGGAAGAAACATTCACCTTTCGGGGCACCAACACTGCCACTGGTTCCCTCAATGCTCTTTGTTTTTTATGAAGGTATAACTTTAAGGTGCTTTCACTCCAAACATCCTGACTCCAATATCTTTGCTGTATTAATTCAATTGAAAATAGGAATAGAGAAATAGAGGGACAAGCGTGCCCCTCTTTATTCTGGGAAACCGAGTGAGGAAATGATGGACCGTTGATGATTCGTTGGGTTTACTGTATGTTGGGACAGTGTAATTCACAGGGACAGTGTCTTTTTCTGAAAATAAAACAGATAATGAACACTCTGACACAATCTTGTTCTTCCCATTGTTCTAAGAAAGATTCACTGGAAAAGAAAGAAAAAGTGAAAGTGACTACCCTTATGTGAAACGCAGCACAACGAAATTCAACCGCTGCGCTTCTCCAATACACACACGTGCAGCAGGGGGCAGCTATTGAAAGAGCCCAGGGAGCAGTGACGGGGACGGTACCTTGTTCAAGGGTACCTCTGGGCAACCTACTGGTGAGAGAATCAAACCCACAATCTTCCGATCCGGGGCAACTCCCTCACCACTAGGCCACCGCGGCCCCTAGTGAAGAGAACACAATGCAGCAAACAGGACGGGGAGGGACATTCTTTACAGACGGGACTCACAACGCTGCACTCTTGCCTACAGTGAGTACTATAGCCAGGTATTGGCTTTGCTCTGGATGGATAGGAAGCCCCACCCAGCCCCTCATCACTCAGACGATGCCTGTTGGCGGACAGGAAAGGACTGGTGGTTGATGTTTTTCTAGGGTATTGTTTAATGTGAAAGTGAAAGTGACAACCCTCGTCATCGTGAGGTCACAGCACAGCAGACAATGAACCACAACAAAATTGGACCTCTGCTTTTTACCCATGCACACTCAAACACCGTGCAGCAGTGGGCAGCTATTGAAAGTGCCCGGGGAGCAGTGACAGGGACGGCACTCAGGGTACCTCAGAGCAACCTATTGGGAAGGGACTCCCGATCATGTGGCTAACGCCCTAACCACGAGGCCACCGCTGCCCTAAAAGTGCATTGTTTTGGGTGGAAGCAGTTGCAGTGCTGTGACCGACTAGAAGAAAGCATGTGACAGCGCTCACTCTCCACGTCTTGAAGCCACTTCCTTGTTGAGGGATTCCCAGCGAGTGAGTGGAACTGGGCCCAATGAAATTAGAGGAAAACCCTACCAAATTCAAACAAAAGTGTAAAAAACTAACTCTGTTTCGGTCTATTTTTGAAATATTATTAGTTATTTATGGTCTTTTTTTTATTTGCAGAACTGCTGCGTTAAAGCAATTGAAAACAAGGTTATAAATTGTCATGAATAAATTTTGTCCCTCAGACTCCCTCTCCAGCGCTCATTATACTCCACTGTAATTAATTCTAACATTCAAACATCAATGCCGAATGAATCACCACCTTCAGATCAGTGCTTTTTAACAGCTCTATTATATTCCAAAGCGATTTTTAACAGTAAAGATATTCAGTTTCCCTTGCTTAAATTAGTACTTAAATACTTAAATTAGAACAACAGTAATATCTGTGCAAGATTATACAGATGTCTGCACTTTACACAGTAAATGGTTTTACTCACTGGTATGATCTAATGGAGAGCAACTGGCACACTCGCACAGATCAGCCACACTGAAACCAGGCAAAGTGGACGAAATGAATGGTTATGGCCTAGGGGTTGGATTCTCATCTACAGATCAAGAGGTCACGGGTTGGAATCCAATCTTCACCACTACCACCAGTGATTTGCTGAACGAGACCCTTGAAGCCAAATTGCTTCAAGGAGACTGTCCCTGAGGAAATGGAAGTCGCACTTATTGGATTGTAGGTTGATTTTATTCATTTATTTCTTTTATTTTACTCGTATATCAGTCATATATCCAGTTCTCTATTCCTATGTCCTTCTTTCTTCTCCCCACAAAAGTTCTTCCTTCCCCCCACAATAATTCCTATGCCCTTTCCACCACATAGTTGATTCCATGGCCCTGTTCCTGTAGTTCAACCAGCCCAATGCCCTTTCACCCCCGTCACCCTAAATCCCTTCCCTAGGTAGTATTCATGTCCATGTCACCTTTAACCTATATATAGAGGAACACTGACCGTCTCTTGAACATCCTGTACAAACTTAGTTACTCTTCTGCTAATAAACCTGGCTAGCTCTTCACCTCATCACTGACTCTTCGAACCTCGGTTCTCAATCGGAGAATCCAGCACACTGGATAAGAGTGTGGATTTGATGAAAAAGTGATGGAATGAGTGAGTGAGTGTTGGAAGCAGGAAAAACTTAATATCCTCTGGGTTTTAGACAAAGGTCCAACCATGATAGCTAGACGACTGGGTCAGAGCATCTCCAAAACAGAAAACAGATAAAAAGTCTTGTGGGGTGTTCCCAGAATGCAGCTGCTAATACCTTCCATATGGTGAGCCATTGAAAGGGTCAAAGACCTCTGGTATGCACTGGATGGAAAGGCTAGAATGTCTCCACCTATCCCATAGAAGAGCTACTGCAGCACAAATGGATACACAGAGCACCTCAGATCGCTGCACATGAAGGTATGTAGCACCAGATGGGTCAGAGTGGCCATGCTGGTACCTGTCCACCACTAAAGGAACCTACAATGAGCATCTAAACTGGAACATGAAGCAATGAAAGAAGTTGACCTGATCTGAGCAGATAAGAGCGATAAGTGTGTGAGGTAAATCATCTGACCTTCATGTAGATGTTACTTGATCATGCAGCACCTGCCATAAGCATGCAGATCCCATACATCACATCTCACTAACAGTATTCCATTATGGCAGTGGCCAGCAGGTCAATGTGTCCTGCTAAAATTATTAAGGAATGCAAATAAAGTTCAGGAATGATCTGAGGAACATGCCAGGGCACCAGGACTTAAAAGGTCTGCTGCTTATGCAGTCATTCCATATTTCACAGCACACCTTCTGAGGTTTTGTGAAATCTCTGCCTTGACGGTTCAGAGAAGTCCTGACTTAATTCACAGCTCAAACCATCTTCAAACTGTGTCTTTAAAGGCTGAGAGCCACTTGTTAGGACGAGTAAATTGGCACCAGTCGATTTTGACCTCTTATACACAGTTAATGAAAATAAACCTCAAGCGTGATGTTAAACACTTCACTGGGAACAGAAATGAGATTTCAGAAACCTGACTTCATCTTCACATACACAATTATGCTCCCTGATTTAAAAAAAATTAGATCATGCAAATAAAGTCCTTGGGATTTCAAAACACAATCTGACACATGACCTCTGCTGTGGTCACCAGAGAAGAACCACTGTAATTCCCTAAAGAAGCATTTTTAGAAATGGGATGTGCAATTTTGAAGCGTTTAAAAAAGATACAGGATGTGCACGTGCATCCTGAAATGATTATTTAAACAATTCTTCAGTTAAAGCAACTTTTCTATGATGGAAACCAATTGTAAATTGTTTTCTGAAAGCTTTTAACAGCATTTACAGCATATTACAGCAGCAGCTACTGAAAAACAAATGCGTTAAGGTTTTGCATTAAAGTGAAAGTGACTATTTGCCATTGTGAAACACAGCACAGCGAACAGTGAATCGCAACAAAAAGCAACCTCTGCATTTAACCCACTCACAACATGCAGCAGGGGGAAGCCTTATCCATCGCTCAGGGAGCGGCGATGGGGAGAAAGCCTCGCTCAAGGGTACCTCAGGGCATCCTACTGGTTTGGGATTCAAACCTACAACCTTCCAAACGTAAGTCCTAGTCTCTAAACACTAGACCACCGCTGTCCCATTTGCATCCTAATTTGAAACCGGGTGTGTAGTCGTATCTTAAAAAAGCCATTTAATTCCAGCAGAGGACACAACGGTTGATGGAGGCAAGATACCTCCATCATACCTGACACTGTGTGTGTGTGTGTGTGTGTGTGTGTGTGTGTGTGTGTGTGTGTTCTGTGATGAACTGCCGACTGTCCGGCGTGTGTCTCTGCCTTTCCCCCACTGAGAGCGATATGTTTCAGTGTAAAAAAACGCCCTCGGATCAAAAGAAAAATCGAATGGCCTCTGTCACTTCAGCTCTTACTTCCTTCTTTACTTTGTTCATGTGCAGAGTCCACACTGCTGCTCACCCAAACGTCTAAACACTTTCTGAAGGAACAGCCGTTCATCATGGTCGGTTTTTGTAAACGTTTTGCACTAGGAATGCTTGGAAAGTGAAATTTTCAACTTGGGAATACCGACCTCTGACTTGGAAAAGGACACACCATAAATTAATCCTTTTGTGCGAGTGCATCTCATGGTTGCATAAAAGGCCGGTTGTGTAACTGTGCCTTTGCTTGTGTGCATATCTAGCCCATCTTTTTCCCATGATTTATTAAACTTAATAGTCCTTAAAAACAATAATTTACTACTAATATATATATATATATATATATATATATATATATATATATATATACATACATACACATACACACACACACACACATACACTGCTGAGGTCGTACATTCACACTGTTACTTTGGGGAAGAAACATTTTCCTGGCAAATCGTTTTTATATAAGGATCCCAATGTTCTAATTCCAGGGGCTTTTATTTTATTTCATTCATAACACTTTATCCAATATTAATAAGCTGGAAATGGAGTTTAATTACATTTAACAGAGTTTGCCAATACAAAGCTTAAGAATTTTATTTAGAGCTCCATTCGAAGTCTGAAAAATTGGCTATTAGTTGAAAACGGGTCCTGGCAGAAAATAAACAATATTATAATAAATAATATAAAAATAAATAATACAAAAAAATAATATTTGCATTTCAATTGTAATCAAAATATAGCTTTAAATTATTTGCAAGGATATATTTTCTCCCAAATCATAGAGCTCTACTTAGTACCCCCCCACCCCGCCCCCCCAAACACTGTAAACTCATTTTTCAAGGCGTTTCACTTTCAGGTTCTTGACAAATTAAACATTTTCCAAAAGGTTTTAGGCAAAAAAAAGCATCAGTATATATTCAGCAAATGATCCCAGTGTTAATGCCGCACCACTGCACAGCAGGAAAGGCCTGAGTCTCGAGTCTTTATCAATACTGCCTTGCAGAGCTTGGTTCCAGCTCTAATCTAATAGACCACGATCACAAGGTGCCCAAAGCCACCGTGGTCATGTGCTTCCATTTTGGCTGAACAGATACAACAGATTTCCAGAAGCAAGAACAGACACCTCTGCCTCGAATTAGCTTTTTTTTTTTTTTTTTTAAAGTTCCTCCAGACTTAACACTCACTTCACCTTTTCCTTCATCGCCTCCTCTTTCAGCAGCTGCTCCGCTGAGGGCGATAAGAGCTGCGCGGGTTTCTTTCAAGAAACAAATTTAAAGAATTTAATGCTGATCAACATGAAAAAAATAACACTCCCTAAAATTTATGAATGAAAAGGTCCAGAAAAAGACAATTTTTCTTACTATTTATGATAAAAAGGATAAACTAAGAGCATGATGGACATCCATCTTCACTGGTTGCTTATAGGATATCAGTGGTCTAGTCATTTTATAATTAAACATCTGTTCCCATCATATACTTCCAAAACTGTTAAGACTGATGTTAAAAATCAGTGTAGATTTTCTGAAACAATCCCAGAGAAACCCGCGTTTAACATTTAAAGTATGTGAGCCCTTCTAATCAGTAGATTTGAGCATTTCAGCCGCATAAAGATGCTCGAAATCAAGAATGAAGACGAACGCTGGCAGCAAAGTGGCTCAAACTGAAGAGTGATTCAGTGATTCATCACAACGCTGTGAAAGAAGGCCACCTTACTGGAGCTGCCCAGAAGATTACCAGAACCAGTCCCATATATTTGGCGGGACAGCCAAACCTGGAGTCACATGCACAAGCTACCATTTTAACTCCAGAGTCTCAGCGGTAATGAATCAGGCTTCTCAATCTGGTACTCTGATGGAAGAATCTGGTCTTGGCAGATACCAATAGTCAAATATTTAAAAATCATGTAATCCTCAGAATGATTGCCAAACCCAGCGGGGTCTGAGTGCCTTCTGTGTTTCAGTGACTATTATTTTTGGTGCTGCTGTAATAATATACACCGTGTGCACAATTATTATGCAAGTGAGTTTTTGGAGGATTAATTTTAATCTGGAACAAATCCAGCACTGTAAATTAATCCAGAATGTTAAAAACCCTCAACCATGAATGTTTAATAAAGGAAATGTGAGTGTGAACATTCTCAGGGGATACAGATGTGTGCAGGATTATTAGGCAACTATTAGTGTGCAGAATTATCACACTAAACTAAACAGATAAAATAAAAATCATAATAATCAGTGATCAATACAGCCACCCTTTTTTTCAATAACACTTCCATTGATGGCGGTTTCTTGATCTGTTGATCTACTTTTTGTGCAGCAGCAATTGTTTTGCTTCCTGCAAATCACCCGATTAAGAAGGTCCATAAGTTCTCAATAGGGTTTAGGTCAGGTGAGGAGGGGATCATGCCATTATTCTTTCATTTTTAAGGTCGTTACTGGCCACGCAGTGGAGAACTTCCATGCATGAGATGCTTCGTCCTGCAGAAAATCATGAAAACTGACAGCAGGTTTGAGAGTTGATTTTGAATCCATCTTCAGCCTGAAAAAGTCCAACTGGTTCATCTTTAATAATTCCAGCCTATACCAGTACCCACCTCCACCTTGCTGGAATCTGAGTGGAAGTGGAGCTCTGTGTCTGATACTGATCCAGCCACGGGCCTATCCATCTGGTCCATCAAGAATCACTCTCATCTCATCTCCATAAAACCTTTGAAAAATCAGTCCTGAGATATTTCTCGGCCCAGTCTTGACGTTTCAACTACGTGTCGGGTTCCAGCTTTCCTTAACTTCTACATTCCCGGTAGATTCAGTTCTGGAATATGGCAGCACTGGAGGATCATGGGCTCCTGGTGGCTTCATGTCTGGTTCTTCTTAAATCTCTGGAAGCTCAATTAAAAGCCCAAACAAATTCAAATATAATATAGTTTAAAAATAAAATCCAGCTCAGTTTTGGGTTTATCATTATGGATTTAAGTCTCCAAAAAAGTCTGGTTGGGTTTAAAAATATTTTAAAAGGGAACGCAGATGTGAGAAAATGCTGTAAACACAGAATGCTTTCAGAAATGGAAGTGTTCATCATTTATTTTCATCAATCAACAAAATGCAGTGAATGAACAAAAGAGAATCGAAATCAAATCAATATCTGGTGTGACCACCCTTTGCCTTCAAAACAGCATCAGTTCTTCTAGGTACACTTGCACACAGTTTTTGAAGGAACTCGGCTGGTAGGTTGCTCCAAACATGACTGTGTTTCACCCTCCGTGTGACATTGATGATCATCAGTACCTGTTTGGTAAAACTGGTTGATCATACACCGACTATAATCCTACAGAATCCCTGACTTTGTGCAAGTATACCTAGAAGAACTGATGCTGGTTTGAAGGCAAAAGGTAGTCACACCAAATATTGATCTGATTGAGATTTTTCTTTAGTTCGCTCACTTTGCATTTTGTAAATTGATCAAAATAAACAATCATTATTTCTATTTCTGAAAGCATTGTCTAGATGTTATTTAAGCTGTTGAATAGTTGAGAAAGCTTAACAGCGTCACTGAAAAATAGATTCTAGTAGCAAATGAACAGATCTTTTCAAAGATCTCAAACTTTAAAGGCAATCCAGAGAAAATGCCATAAAAGCCCAGCACATGGTGCACATATGTACAAAGTCAGCCATGAATGATACACTTATGAGTAACTCAAGCAATACTGTAACACACTGTGATGGCAAGAATTCCAATTTTCACTGCTTTATTCCTGGACATATCATTATTATAGGTCATATCATAAATATCTCCGCAAGGCTTTACTTCGTTCCCCCAGCACCGGTGGCAACAACACACTTTTACCCACAAAATGTTTTACAGGCGTGTTTTAACTGCATTATGCAGCAAAACCATCACGATATAACTGCAGATCTAAATCTTACAGATCTGCCTCCAGGAGCTGAATTTGGTGTGTTGAGGGCTCTGCGTAGGTGCAGCCCTCTGGGACCTCAGCATGATTACATTTTTCTTTTTTCTTGTCTCTACAAATGCTATTTGTAACTTCTTTAGCAACCGCATCCCTGCCAAGAGAATCAACGCGCCGCTATAACATCCCGAATGATCGTGCCTGGAGATCAGCCCTTCCTTTTAATCATTTTTCATCTCATCATATGACAGCTCTAAATAGAAGTCAAGCCACAGACAACAGGAATCAAGCTGCGGGGAGTCATTATTTATGAAGTAGGCAGCACATCAGATTAATGTGGGAGACTGTAGGTGGCTAAACCCATCTGGAGGGGCATTTTTGTAGTGTAGGGGTAAAAATGAACCCCATCTAAGCAAAGGTCTGTGCTGATAACTTCTCATGATGCACTTTCACCCTTCAGACCCCTCAGGAACTGGGAAGATCTAGAGAATCTGAGAATTTCTCCTTCTAACACTGATCTTCTTGTGAAATGTCATGTGATAAATGTAATTATGTGCTGGTCCAGTGCAGCAGACCAGCCTTCACTCAGGATGTCTACCTGTCCTTCACACCTGCATACACCTGTGGAAGACCTCGCCATCATCACATCATCCGCTTCACCTGTGGCCCCCCAACACCTGTAATGTACAGACTCTTACCTGCCCACATCCACAAGAGGATGGACATCACTCGGGTCCACACTGACTGCATGGTGGCCGCCGCTCCAGAGCGCCCCATCACCACTTTCTCTCTCTCTTTCACTCTTTCTCTCTCTCCTCCTCTTCTTTAAGTGTACCGAGATCCTGTATGATCCCCTCACGTGCTTCTTTTCCCCACAGAACTCATTTCCAGTCCAGCAGGCGAGCGACAAACTGCCGGGACAACCGAGCGGAGACTCACCCGAGCGTCTCACTCCCCCCACCTGTTTCACTAAACCACGCCCCCTGCGCTGCGATTGGCTAAGAGCAGACGTGGGCGGTCACTAGTCCAATTTACTGGGCACTTTTTAGGGGCCTCAGTATAGACTCATTTGATTAGATTTTCTATTTATCTATCTATCTATCTATCTATCTCTTTTTTTACTACTTTTACTTTCATGACTATTAGCCACAGTCCTAATTTCCTCCTGCAGGTCCTGACTCATGTTAATCTGATGGTCAGGAGTTTCCTGCTGTTGATTTTGTGCCGCTTCTAGGTTACAACATGCAGAAATCAAAAAAAAGTGATGAAATGTAACAAAGTAATGAAGAAAATGTTCCAAATGGAATGAATTTAAAAACGTTTGGAGGCTTAAAAAAAAACATACAAGAGAAACCACACAGACTTTCCAATGTTTGCATAATAATATTAAACATTAAATCCATAATATTAAATGGTTAGGAACACATGTTGTGCTTCCTGAGACATAATCAGTGTGTTAATATTTTGGACTAAAATAAGTGTTTAAAAAAATATAATAAATCAAATAAAAAATGTATCATGAAGTTAAAAGCCTTTTCCTGTCCGAAAATGGAGAATATGAGTTGGATTCACCTGGAGTGGAAGGGGCTGCTGGAAACCGGGTGTTATACGAATTTAAATAACATTAAAAACAGCTTTTTTTTTTATAAATAAAAAAAATAGATGGACTACCTGGGTGAAGGTTGGGGTGTTTTGTTGTTTGTTTTTTTTCTTATGTAATGTCCGAAAAGATGATTTCACAAAGGTGAATTTCTGGGTTGATCATTTAGGCTCAAAGTAGAAGATACTTATGTCCTCCTGCTTTTTTGTAGATAGAATAGAGTTTGGGATTAAGTTACTGTGTCAGAACGATAAGCCCTGCTTAGTAAAACGCTCCCCCGACTGCACGAGAGCACTTCAGGTGGCGATTTAAAGGTGTAGTTTAATATTCAGCATGAAGAAAAAGATTGTTCACAGGCACAATAAACCTCCAAAGCCAATAAAACAACAAAAAACTGAGTTACAGTTGAGTGCAGGAGGCTTATTAGCTGAAGAACACTTTCCAAGAACTCAGTGATGAGATACACAGTAACCGTAGCTGGGCACCACACCCTTCTAACATGAAAACTGGGTGCAGATAATAAACGCCCTGCACTGCTGAATATGTGCTGCTGCTGGTTTATTTTAGAATAGAATAGAATAGAATAATCTTTAATTATCCCACGAATGGGAACATGTCAGCATCACTGAATAGCTGGATCAGGCCTAGAGAGAAAACCTAGACACCCTGAACTAGTACTGTGTTGACATTCTGACAGAAGATGTTAAGGTGTTAAACGGAAAACCACATGCTTTTCTCAATGGGGCAAAAACAATCTCTCACTCATTTTCTGAGCCACTTGTCCTAATTAGTGCTGGAGTCTATAACACCTCTTATTCGACAAAAAGCAGGGAAACAACCTGGACTGGTCGCCAGTCCATCACAGGGCAAACACACTCTCACACACATCTGTTGAGCATCTCCTTGGACGGTGGCAGGAAACCACATGGACACGGGCAGAACATGCAAACTAGACTCAGAAAGGACCTGGACCGTCCCGTCTGGGAATCAAACCCTTAAGTAAATATGATCCCAAGACTAAAATGCAAAATGAGTCTGTAGTTAAGATAAAGTGGGGCAGCTGTAGTCTAGTGTTTAGGGAGTCGGCCACAGGATCAGAAGATTGTTGGTTCAAACCCCTTACCAGGAGGTTGCCCTGAGGTACCCCTGAGCAAGGTACTGTCCCCATCACTGTTCCCCTGGCACTTTCAATAGCTGCCCTCTGCTGCACGGTGTTTGAGTGCATGGGTTAAATGCAGAGGTCCAATTTCAACACTGTGTGCTGTGCTGTGTGACAAGGGTTGTCACTTTCACTTTGTTTTTTTTCCTCACCTATTTTTTCACCCTGTTGGATATGGATCATTTGTTGATATGGTGTGAAGTTTAAAGGCTGGGTTAATGCCCTCTAAATGCTGCGATAAACTAACAATAGACTTTTTCTGTGTGATGATGAAAGTGTGAACTGAACATTGATGAATAATCTCAGATCAGTTGGTTGCCCTGAGGTATCCTTGAGCAAGGTACCGACCCCATCACTGCTCCCCCAGTGCTTTGGGATAGTGGTGGTCTAGTGGCCCTATGGCTCAAGAGGTCCCAGGTTCGAATCCCACCTCTGGCACTACCACCACTGGGTCCCTGAGCAAGACCCTTAACCCTGAGTGTCTCCAGGGGGACTGTCCCTGTAATTAGGACATGGAAGTCACTCTGGATAAGAGCGTCTGCTAAATGCCGTAAATGTAATCTCTTTTTACTCAATAAAGAAGCTGTGGCCTCTTACCTGGTTCAGCTTGTCATCCAGAATAGTGGTGGCAGTGAGAGGTGGCTCACGATGGCGCAGAACTGTATGAACTGTATGAAAATAAACAGCCACTTTAAGATTTTGCTCATTCAAATTTAAGAAATAAGAAAAAAGCATCACACTCACCTCATCATATGTCAGGTTGTTAAGTAATCTCATTTACCTCTCTCTCACTCGCTCATTTTCTGAGCCGCTTGTCCTATTTAGGGTCACTCTCAAAGGGTGAAGCGGGGACATACCAGCAATGTCTCATCCTTTTAGAAAAATGTATTCGCAAAGAAAGCTCACAAACAATCTATCAAAGCTTTCGGGAAAAAAAAAGGCATAAGTGATTGGATGAAGGCAGACTGACGATGGAACATTATCCTCTCAATATTTCAGTTCCTCCTGACGGGCGGGGACTCTTCAGCTGTGGTCTTCCTGACTGGTTTCCGCCAAGAACAACAGCACTGACAGATTTAAGCACCTCCATCATCACCACTATTGACAGATTAAGACAACTCTGCATTCTGGAGCACCATTACTTATAGAGAGGAGCATCTCCAGCGTCAGGAACATCGTTTGCAGATTTAAACAGCACTGGCATCAAGAACACAGATTTACAAAGATTTAAAAAGCGTGGGTTTCAGATAAGCAATTAGTGGCATATTAAAACAGCTCTGGTACAGGAACAGTTTTAATGGGGGGGGGGTTAAATTACTTCCAGCATCTGGATCTCCATCATTGAAAGATGAAAACATCTCAGCATCGGCTAGTAAATTTGGGCCTCTATGTCTGCTGTTCTAAATGTTAGGAAAGGTAATTTATGGGGCTCCGTGTTTTGGATGCACTGGTGAAATTTCTGTATGAAATCATTCTGTGCTTCACGTGGCTACATTACCTGAAAGCAGATGAAATTTTTGAAGAGCAGTCTGCTCCTGACAGAGATTAATCTAATGACGCGTCCTTTCCAAACGCCATATAATAAGAAGCTGGAGTATCGAAGTTGGAATCTGGACATGGACAAAGCACATAAAAAGCTTGGAGTCAAAGCAGAAAGACATACAGTGTACCATCTGAACGCTTGGTCCGAAAAATCACAGATGATTTACGTTACTTCACCCACGCATGTTCAGAAAACACCGTCAGGTGTATAAAAGTTAAAGCTTAGCTACAGTTCATTAATGTGAAAAAGTGAAAGTGACTACACACTGCGAAACACTTCGTCTGCTTTTAACGCATAGTGCAGCAGTGGGCAGCCATATTCAGCACCTGGGGAGCAGTGATTGGAACGGTTCCTCAGGGACAGGATTTGAACCTATGATGTTCTGATCCTGGAGCCCAGTCCTTAACCACTAAGCCACCGCTGGCCCAAAAAGCAGTGCATTGTAAATGTACCTAAAAGGTACAACTTAATCCCTGACGTCCAATTTTTCTTCTCCAGATGAGAAAGAAGTATATTTTTACAATTCCATGAAGCCTTTTCAAGAAGCCTTTAGAGGTTTTCCTAAAGAATATAGAGAAATTAAAGAATGCATAAAGTCTTACAGGAACCCTGGAGAACTATTCTTCATTTTTCCAAATGAAATTTGGATATTTGGAAACAAAATATGAAGAAATCTAAACCAAAGCTACTGCAGGCATACCAATATTGTGAAACCACAGGGATTTTTTGCAGAATGTGCACAGAAAAACAAGTCCAGCAGAGATGATTAAGAGCCAATACAACATATGTTGCATTGGTATGCAGGTCAATCTGCCCGTCCATGCTGGCTGACCACCTGAAGCCATTCCAGACGAGCACTAAGCAGCATGGATCAGCTGAGTCCAGAAAAGACCTCCTTCTGCGTTGGTCTGGTGCAGGTTTAGCTCATCACCCAGCATGGCCATGCATAACATCCAGAGTAAAGCATATGCTGGTAATCAGCACTGCTGATCACCGCCTTTCTGAAACTAAATCTGTGGGATAATGTTAATGTGCACATTAAAAAGACATAGACTTCAAAACCAGGCAAATTAGCAGATTACATAATGCCGCTTCTGAATTTAATCACCCTGCATTAAACATTTTAGTCCAATCTGGACTTAATCTGGACCACAGAGAAATCAAGTAATGCAAACCTAATGCAAAAACCCATTCTGTCCAAACATAATCACACTGTTTTCATGACACATACCCTTCTGGTGCCTTCTGGATGCCTTTATTTAGTATTCAGTCTGATGAATCAAATGCTGATAGCAGAACGCTCATTTGAAGCAGGTGTGCTGTGATTGATTCTGGGAATTGCTCAGCGGATATGTTCAAACAGGATGTTTGTCTTGTAATGAATTATGCAGAATAGATGGGGGAAAATGCTCCATAATTAAGATGTCTGTGAACTGTACCGTGTTTAGATTTAATGCAGTCTGTAGAACAGGACAGAGGACAGAAGTGTCCATTATTGATGATGTAATGAAGACATCTTGTCTTTACTGATGAGGAAACTGGATCAGCCTGCTTTACTGATGATTGGTTAAATCCCTGTCCTTCTTTCGGCCGCTCCCATTTAGGGGTCACTGCAGTGGATCATCTGTCTCCATTACTTCCTGTCCTCCGCATCTTCCTCCTTCAAACCAACCACCTGCATGTCCTCTCTCAGCATGTCCATAAACCTCCTCTTTGTTCTTCCTCTGTTTCTCCTTCCTGGCAGCTCCATCCTCAACATCCTCTTCCTGATATAATCCTTGTTTCTCCTCTTGACATCTCCAAAGCAACGCAACCTTGCTTCTCTAATTTTGTCTCTAAAATATCCAACCTGATCTGTCCCTCTAATATACTCATTTCTAATCCTGTCCATCCTCGTCACACCCAATGAACATCTCAGCATCTTTAACTCTGACACCTCCAGCTCCGCCTCCTGTCTTTTTGTCAGCTCCACCGTCTCCAACCCGCACAACATAGCTGGTCTCTCTACTGTCCTGTAAACTTTCCCTTTTACTCTCGCTGGTACCCGTCTGTCACAAATCACTCCACATGATATAATCCTCATCTCTCCTCTGGACATGTCCAAACCACAGCCTTGCCTCTCTGACCTCTCTTCAAACCGTCCAACCTGAGCTGTCCCTCGAATAACTCGTTCCTAATCCTGTCCATCCTCGTCCCTCCCAGTGCAAATTTCAGCATCGTTAACTCTAAGCACTGCTGTTTGTCTTTTTTATCAGTGCAGCTATATAACATAGCTGGTCTCAATACCATCCTGCAGACCTCCCCTTTCAATGATAAAGAACCATGCCATCTATATATAAATGATAATGGAACTGGTTCATCAAGCTTTCCTGTTCATGGAAATGGATCTTTCATCTTCACCTTCAAAAAAACTGGATCACCTGGTCCTGCTGATTACAGAACTTGATCTCTTTACTTTGCTCATGATGGACCTGGATCACCAAACGCTGATTATGGGACAGGTTCATTGTGCATTATTGATGAACTTAATCGCTCTTCTTTATTGATTATGGAACCGAATCACCTGATTTAACTGAAAAATGCAGCCAGATAAGCTGGCTTTACTAAAGATGGAACTGGATCATTCTGGTTTGTTATGCACCCGGATCCTGAGTGTCACCCAACTTTACTGATTGTGTAACTACATCAACTGTCTTTATTGATTATCGAAAACATAAAAGAGCAAGAAAGGATCAGCAGACTGCAAAGAACCTGATATTACACTTCAGGAATTTGTTTATTAGTTATGCTCCGTTGATTCCTGCTTTACACTTCACACTAAACTAAACTTCCTTCCTAGCAGCGGCATCACTGCAGAGGAAACTGGCTAAAGGACAAGCTAAAGTGTCTCGTTCTTTAAAGTTAGGCCTAATTTTCTTAAAGTAAGACGCTAATTTGAAATCGGTTCTGCAAAGCTAAATAATGTACCTGAGCTCAATCCTGGTGTCATCTTTGCTGGATCGAAAGGAGAGTGGCAGAGGCACAAGTGCGGCACGTTTTTATGTGCAAAAGTTATATTTTCTGATAAAACTACTCGTTCCATGAAAAAGAAAATCATTTAATGGTTATAGAAATGTTACACACTGGAGCACCGTTGAGAGGAGATTATGAAGATCAGTCGACGCGAATTAGAAACCGGCTAAAATAAGGTGAAGCATCTGTTTATACAAATATAATTTAACTTTCAGTTGGCTTGAAAGCCCAGGTATTAATTTCTACGCCCTTCCAGTCTCTTTATTTCAGTCCAGCATTTTTTCTTCTACACTCTCATTCCCATGATATTGATTTTATTTTGACCAGAGAAAATTTGAGCAAAAAACATGCTTTAATAAAAATAATAGTTACTAGTATAAGAACAGCTTTGTTTTTACATTTAACTTTATCACTTTGATATGTAGCTCGTGTGCGGCCCCGGACATCTAAGGGCATCAGTGTAGGGCAGTGGTGGCCTAGTGGTTAGGGTGTTGGCCGCATGATCAGAGGATCGGGGGTTTGAACCCCTTCCCAATAGGTTGCCCTGAGGTACCCTTGAGCAAGGTGCCGTACCCGTCCCGCTCCTCCCTGCGAGGGGCTGGCAACTTGTCCAGGGTGCGTGCGTCCCCCGTCCTTCACCCTGTGTGCACTGGGTTGGACTCCAGCACTCCCCGGGACCCCGTTTGGGACAAGCGGCAGAAAATGGATAGATGGACTTTGATATGTTTTAGACTTTATATTTGCTTTTTTTTTCATCCCTGTTTCTGTTAATAAGGTTTACTTTCAGTTTACTCTGAATTTAAATAAAGGCTAATGTTTCAATTGACTGATTATTTGAAGGAAACAGGATCTTCTACTTCTCTTAATGCCACTGAATTAAACAGGCTGTGTTTGTTACAGAGCGTTACGCAGATTTGTGTAAATGCTCTGGCTGCTTTTGCAGCTACATGGATATCACTGACTTTTTTATGTCTTAATTGAAAAGCATTGCCAATAGAATGGGCTGGAACAGCTGTACAAGCTGAAGGTCATCATGTTCTTTGCCAAAAATCTGCTGGAAGGGTAATAAGCCACTTGGGCTGAGACATCTAAACCACTGACGGTGCTGCATCCAACATTTAGAGGAAGAGTTGCAGTGATCCAGAACTCATCCTTTAACATCTAACATCAGTATCTCATTAATGCTCACATGCATGAGTGCAGACAAGTACAAGTAAATAAGTGAGAGTATTAACAGCACACAGTGAATCATAACATAATGCATTCTCTGCTTTTAACCTACACCCACCGTGCAGAAGGGGGCAGCCACATTCAGCACCCGGGGAGCAGTGATGGGGACGGTACCTTGGGGTAACAAGTCCAGGATTTAAAACCACGACCTTCCAACCCTGGGGCATAGTCCTTGAACACTAGACCAAAAGCTGTAAAGACTGTAAATGTGTCAAAAAAGAGAAGAACCCAACTCCAGGTTTCAGTGCAAACTCTGGAGGAGTGTCTATAAACTTTTGGACACACAATAGGTTTTGAGGTGAAAAAATAGCTAAACTTTTTTTTTTGCCTCCAGCTTTTCACTAGCATTAATAAACAAAGCTCATGCAAAAGCAAAACTAAAAAAAAAAATCCCTTTGAGATTTTACAGAAGTGAAGAAAGTGCCTGGTGCACCTCTGGGTATGAGTACAAAGGTACAAAACAAATCAAAAGATTAGTAATTCTGCATTCTGTTTGCAGTGATGTTTGCTGGAAAATCTGTATTCTGTGGGGAAAGCGTGGCTAAGGTGCAGCGCAGGCATTATGAATATACTGTACGCTGGTGAAAAGGGTGCACAGATCAAGACTGATGTTCCCTTCAAGGACAAAGCCATATAAGCGATTCCCAAACTGCCTACCTAAGATCATGGCTGGCTGAGCATCAAAACATATGGCATTTTTCACTGCTGGATGCTTGAGTAAAAGTCGGGAAACTGAAAGTTCTGTGCCTAAAAACGTGTCCCAGGACACTGCTGGCGCTTTCCATCAACAGCGGTTCCACAGCGAAGTCTCAGCTGGGCTTTAGTAATAGGGAAAGGTGCGCGAGGACGTTTAAAACCCTGTGGTTAAAAGTCTGAAGGCCAAAGTAATCTTTTTCATCAGAAAGGGACGTGTATGAATGCTAATCACGGTCCAAGCTTTATGGAATCTCATTAAGGCCAAAAAGGTGTTTAAAGGTGTTCAACTCCACATGTCCAGACAGAACTGAACTACCCTCATTATATCAAACCCAGTGTGAAAAACATCAGTCTGTTGGCCAATTAGTGTAAATTATTCTTTTTATATAAAGGGACACTATTATAATATGATAATGAAAAAAAAACACATTAAAACATTGTGTAAATCTACATCCAGCATGTCATCGGCCATTGGCCTTAACTGTGAAAATGCCAGAAATTAATTTTAACATCAAACATAAACACATTAAACATCGTTTACATATCAATTTTAAAGCCTTTTAAGCATAAATCCATTCGGGTTTCACAAACTCTACTAACAGTTCTACCTTTGCTTAAATAATGGCCAAGACGATGGTTATCAATAATGGCACTTTTATCCTTGATATAATACACAGTATAAGAGAAACAGAAGTTCCTTGAAGAGCATCGTGGTAAGGAATGGACAACAGCATGTTATAAATATCTCACACATCATTTTCAGACATACATCAGAAACATGCAACTCTCATTAAAACGCCAAATAAACAAACATCATCAACCCCAGATGTTATGATCAAGGACAATCCATTATTGTTCATAGCTCTGGCCCAAACAACGTTTTCTAGGGAGTTTGAGAATTTGCCTAGAAAGCAATTCCCTTCAGGGTCAGTGAGCTTTTCTGATTCTGATATTCTTTAGACCTTTCCCAGTAAGCACTCAGTTACTTTATTCTTTCCTGATTCAGAGTTTTATTGCAGGCTCATAACTTGGCAGCGTAAACCTCAGCTCTTCAGTAATTAAATAACAGGTTTTTACCAATTTTCATGTCGGATATAAATCCTTTCAAAGCACGGGGGTTTCCTGTCACTGCAAAGCCAACACTCACTTTTGGTAAACGAGGAATTTCAAGTGTTTTTAAAGCGGTCCAGTGTGATTTGACTGGATCTCTGTAGTTCACAATTTGTCTTTTTTAATTTTTTTCCAAAAAAAAATAGGGCATCTTCTCTTCGTTGTCTGTGGAGCAGTTCGCACTGAGACTGAAGAATGGTCTTATGGTCTTCTGTCCTGCATGGTGTGCTTCAGCTGCCTAAAAACCTTAGTTTCAACCTCCTAAACTTCTCTGATGGATACCCACAAATAGATCTACTTTTCTAATTGTGCAAAAACATAATTGATTCATTTTCTGATTTTTCATTAAGAAATAAATGCATTGCATTTACGGCACTCTTATCCAGAGTGACTTCCAGTTCCTGATTACAGGGACAGTCCCCCTGGAACCACTCAGGGTTAAGGGTTTTGCTTAGGAACCGAATGGTGGTAATGCTTGAGGTGAGATTTGAACCTACAACCTCTTGATCCAAAGGTCCTACCACTAGACCTCCATCACCCCTAATTAGAATTAATGCTGATTTAGCAAGTCCATGTTTCAGCTGGATTTTTAACAACCAAATGCAGCCAGTTAAAGAAGTGTGATCATCATCACACCAGACAAATACAAATTCGGCACTGACCACCCACAGGACAGAACGGATAAACCGCTGCTGTAATCAAGGCTTCGGTCGTTACCGGTTGTGCAGGACACACGTCTGTTAAAATGTCCTACTTTTCTTGCACCTTTAATGATCTTACTTTTTACCATCACATGTGTGTTTAGACGACTAGTCACAGATTAGAAGACTATGATGGAGACCGAACCCCTTTGCATCAACCACACTCATATTACATCTCCTCCATCGCCCAAACAACCACAACCACACACACACACACACACACACACACACACACCACGTTTCCTTTACTATAACTCCTCCTTAAGGCTTGTGTTCAGTCCTTCTGTGCTGGAGTCATTGTCATGTAGCCACTTGTGGAACACTGCTATGGGGTCAATATTCCAGTGTTTGTGGAAAGAAATGGGAGTCTGGTGGGCTAGAAAGTCTCTGGCATAATCTTCTGGCCGAGCCTGGAGGAAAAAAGAAAAACAAACGTGAGCTCAGAGACTGAGCAGCATTCTTAATGTGAGCTTTATGAAATTCATCACTATGGCATTAATTATCAGAACATGCACTGCTCATTATCAAGTGCTGATTGAACATCTTGCTTCTTCTTTTATCTTCTCGCAATCGAGGGGTGTCTGAGCTCATTCTTTTTAACAAATCAAGACTTTTGGGAGGGCGGATTGCCAAATTCATAAAAAATCCCAGAGTGAAGAAGGCCATTCTGATTGGTTTGAGTTGAAATGGCTTACTGTAGAGAAACTCACAGATTTTATTTACGATAATGGAGAATGGAAACATGTGTTAAAACATCTGCAACACAAAAATATCCCTTTGATCACACTTTGGTCCAATGATCCTCACAGAAATTGAAAGTGACTATTCTTGTCATTGTGAGTACAGAGGGAACCACAACGAAATTGGACAACCGCATTTAACCCATGCACACAAACTGTGCAGCAGAGGGCAGCTATGAAAGCAGTGGCGGAAACGGTACCTTGCTCAAGGGTACCTCAGGGGAACCTACTGATAAGGCGTTTGAACCCACAATTTTCTGAGCGTGTGGCCGACTCCCTAACCACCGCTGCCACCAAAGACCAAGCTGAACCTCTATAAAGCATCTAAAGTGGACCATCCAAATAAAGTGCCATTTTATTTACTCACCATCATCACCAGTGACCCAAGACATACCTATTTACTTGTCTTCTTAAATGTGTCAAATTTGTGAAAACCAACCAAGAAAATACGTTAATTTATATTAATTTGTTGAATTAATTCCCATCCTGAAACAGTCCCTTATTATACATTTTATATTATTTTTTAAAGTATATATTATATTTCTCATATTTTTGTATTGTTTGGACCTTTAGACCTTTTTTTTATTATATTGATTTTTATCATTTGAATTATGTTTTTATTTCTATTCTCTTTAAAAGTTTTTTATATTTTCTCATCTGTAAAGTATTTTGAACGACTGCCGTCTATTAAAGGTGCCTTGCCTTGTTTTCCAATCACTTCATTGTGCTGGTAATCCTGTGGCTCTGTCTGAACTACTGTGGTTTTAACGGCTTATGTTCGGTGTGGATAATCTAATGTTCGGTGCTGTTTGTTTTAAAGACCCAGCTTATCTGAGGAAATCAAATACCAACATTTACCCACACAGTAGCGGGACTGTCTTTCTTCTGAGTTCCACCAGCTGAGAATACATTTTGACAGGCACAAAACCACATGCAGGACAGCTTCACGACCTCCCTCCTGACTAATCTGATCACTGAATCTCATCAGGGAGCAACTGCTTTGGAGCAGAACGAAGACATGCTCACGGGATAACTGCTCGCTTCAGTTTTTGTTGAAAAAATAGAACCAGTTTCTTTTTGGGCTAGGTAGGTACTTATACACTCAGAACTGTGCAAACGTTTTGAGCCACATGACTCGTTCCTTTATATTTTGCCAAGGAATCACCTCGTTGGTGCAGAAATGGAATTTTCTGGCAACCTGTCTCATCTCTGGCATATTGATTGGATTAAACAAAAGAATGATGGGAACAAATGTTTTAGTACGGCAGGCTGCAAAGTCAAGTCAAGTCAAGTCAAGTAGGATTTTATTGTCATTTCAGCCATTTACACAGTACACAGTGAAACGAAATAACGTTCCTCCAGGAGCCTGGTGCTACACACAAGACACAAGACAACATAAGACACAAGACACAACATAAGACACAAAACAGTGCAACAAGTGCAGACAAGACAGACAACAACAGACGGCACGACAGACAGTACATTCATCCGTAGAGGGCCGCAGTGTTGTAGAACAAAGCAGCCCAGATAGATTTCAGTTTAGCAGTGTGGTGGAGCAGTTATTGTTAAAGTGCAGAGTGCAACATGAGATAAATAAATAAATACATAATGATAATTATAATGGTGGACTGGGTAGACATTGGCGGTTTAAGAGTTTAAGAGTCTGATGGCCAGGGGGAAGAAACTATTTCCCATCCTGGAAGTGGAGGCCCGTATGCTGCGGAACCTTTTCCCAGATGGCAGGAGGGAGAAGAGTGTGTGGGACGGGTGGGAGGGATCATCCACAATGCTGGTTGCTTTGCGGATGCAGCGAGTGGTGAAAATGTCCTGTACAGAGGGCAGAGAGACCCCGATGATCTTCTCAGCTGTTCTCACTACCCGTTGTAGGGACTTGCGGTCTAAGACATTTCAGGTCCCGTACCAGGCAGTAATGCAGCCGCTCAGGATGCTCTCAATGGTTCTTCTGTCGAAGATGGTGAGGATGGAAGGTGGGAGATGGGCTTTCCTCAGTCTGCGCAGGAAGTAGAGACCCTGCTGGGCTTTCTTAGTGATGGAGTTGTTGTTGAGGGTCCACGTGAGGTTGTCAGTAATGTGAACACCAAGAAACTTGGTGCTCTGGACCATCTCCACAGGTGAGGTGTTGATGATAAGTGGAGTGTGGTCCCGACGTGGTCTCCTGAAGTCAACAACCATCTCTTTAGTCTTGTCGACGTTCAGAGACAGGTTGTTGGTTCTGCACCAGTCCGTCAGCTGTTCTATCTCCTCTCTGTAAGCCGCCTCGTCTCCACCGCTGATCAGACCCAGCACGGTTGTATCATCAACGAATTTGATGATGTGGTTTGAGCTGTGCTTGGCTGCACAGTCGTGGGTCATCAGTGTGAACAGCAGTGGACTGAGCACACAGCCCTGAGGGACTCCTGTGCTCAGCGTGATGGTGTTGGAGGTGCTGCTACTGATCCTGTCTGACTGGGGTCTCCCAGTCAGGAAGTCCAGGATCCAGTTACAGAGGGAGGTGTTCAGGTCCAGCAGCCTCAGCTTCTCACTCAGGTGCTGAGGGATGATCGTGTTGAATGCTGAACTGTAGTCGATGAACAGCATTCTGACCTAACTGACCTTTCTGTCCAGATGAGAAAGGGCCAGATGGAGAGTGGTGGAGATTGCATCATCCGTTGAGCGGTTGGGATGATACACAAACTGCAGGGGGTCCAGTGATGAAGGGATCTGGGACTTGATGTGCCTCATAACCAGCCTCTCAAAGCATTTCATGATGATGGGTGTGAGTGCGACGGGATGATAGTCATTGAGGCAGGAGATGGATGGTTTCTTTGGCACTGGAATGATGCTGGTGGTCTTGAAGCACCTTGGAACAACAGTGGTGCTCAGAGAGATGTTGAAGATGTCAGTGAAAACATCTGCCAGCTGTTCTGCACATCCTCTGAGCACACGACCTTGAATATTGTCTGGACCGGCAGCTTTCCGTGGGTTGACTCCGAGAAGAGATCTTCTCATCTCAGCTGTGGTCAGACAGAGAATCTGGTCGTTCAGAGGAGGGGTGGTCTTCCTCATTATCGTGTTGTTCACTGCATCAAACCGTGCGTAGAAGTGGTTCAGCGCATCTGGGAGGGAGGGGTCACCGTCACAGGCAGGTGGAGATGTCCTGTAGTTGGTGAGGGCTTGGATGCCCTGCCCCATGCGCCGCGTGTCACCAGTGTTTTTGAAGTGGCCATGGATTCTCTCTGCGTGAGCTCGCTTCGCCGCTCTGATGGCCCGAGACAGGTTCACCCTTGCTGTTCTTAGGGTGGCCTCGTCCCCTGACTTGAAGGCCTTGTCCCGGGTTCTCAGGAGTTTGCGCACCTCCGCAGTCATCCATAGCTTCTGGTTGGGTCGTGTGATGATGAACTTGGAGACAGTAATGTAATTACACTTGCTGATGTAGCCAGTCACTGAAGCGGTGGTGGCGATGGTCTAGTGGTAGGGTACTTGCCTATGGACCTCTGGATCAAGAGGTTCTCGGTTTGAATCCCATAGGACATGTAAGTCGCTTTGGATAAGAGCGTCTACTAAATGCTGTAAATGTAAATGAAGCTGTGTACTCCTCCAGGTTGATGGAGTCACCGTAGATTGCAGCCTCCCTAAACCAGTCGGTGCGTTCGAAGCAGTCCTGAAGAGCAGAGATGGCTCCTCTGGGCCAGGTCTTTACCTGCTTCAGGGTGGGCCTCACGTGCCTGACGATGGGTCTGTACACTGAATCAGCAGCACAGAGATGTGGTCTGAGTGTCCGAGGTGGGGGCGGGGATCCGCTCTGTACGCGCCGGCCATGTTTGTGTAAACACAGTCCAGCGTGTTTTCCCCCCTCATTGCAAAGTTCACATGTTGATGGAATTTAGGGAAAACTGACTTGAGATTTGCATGATTAAAATCTCCGGCAACAATAAACAATCCGTCTGGGTGGTAGTTTTGGAGCCCGCTGATAACTCCATAAAGTTCAGCCAGCGCGCTGTTAATATTAGCGCTGTTAGCGCTAGCACTGGGTGGGATGTAGACCGCCGTAATAAACACTGTAGAGAACTCCCTGGGCAGATAAAACAGTCTGCACCTGACTGTTATCACCTCCAGCAGTGTCGAACAATGAGTCGAGACCAGCACAGTGTTCGTACACCATTGTGTGTTTATGTAAACACACAGCCCCCCTCCGCGAATCTTGCTGGACAGAGCGGAGTTTCTGTCCGAGCGAAATGCGGAGAGTCCGGTGAGCTGGATGGCAGTGTCCGGAACGCTGTCGCTGAGCCATGTCTCCGTAAAAACAGAAACACAGCAGTCTCTGTACTCATGCTGGGTGTTCAGCTGGAGTCGTATACAGTCCAGTTTATTATCCAGGGAGCGGACATTGGCGAGGAGGATGGACGGGATAGCCGGTCGGCTAACATTAGCTTTAAGCTGAGCCCGGACCTCAGCACGCTTGCTGCGTTTCTGTCTCCTCTCACACCGCTTCCGATGTCCTCTCAGTCGGCCAGGTACAGCAGGCGATCTCGGGGACTGAAGGCCTGGTCTTCTCAGCACGCCGAGCTCCCATAGTGTTGTTCGGAAAGTCGCTGGAAGACTGAATCCTGGCTGATTCCTGAGCTCCAGCAGTGTTTGGCGGTTATATTCAAGAGCATTCACAGATGTGACGCTCATGTGCAAGTCTTATGGTGAAAAGTAGTCGGATGAAAGACTTTTTACAGACTTAGCACCAAAGTTTGGACCCCGGAGCGGCCACTGCGTGTTACCGCGCCGCCATCTTGGATCCTTGTGCTTAAAAATACAAGGTTCTAGATAAAGCATCAAGAGTTCAGCATCAGCTGTAAACTAATCCGCTGATCATCTGGAATCATCTGCTCCTGTTTCTTCACCGCTTCATGTCTTAAGTTAGACGCTTTGTTCTGCTTGAAGGTTCAGATGTAGATCACTGTGTGGATTAATCAACACAAAACTATCAAACTGCTCAGGTACAGAGACTGGACTGAAAATGAGAGACAACAACACTGTCCTTCAGGAAGATCTGGAGAACTGCTCAGGTACAGAGACTGGACTGAAAATGAGAGACAACAACACTGTCCTTCAGGAAGATCTGGAGAACTGCTCAGGTACAGAGACTGGACTGAAAATGAGAGGCTACAACACTGTCCTTAAGGAAGATCTGGAAAACTGTTCCAATAAAGCAAAGTCTGGCTCTCTCAAGTCTCTCAGCACTGGGAGTAAATGTAAGGTGGATAATATCTATGGTACGGTATTTGATGCTCACATGTTCCTTACACAGCATAATGACCTTATTATCCCAGCCAGTTTTTTTTTTTTTTTTTTAGATCTTTGCTACAGTAGGTCTTCTGCAAGCTTTAGGCTCACATGACTGTGGTGCAATGGTTATCCTTCCTGAGCCATTTTGGTAGAAGCTAACCACTGCATACTGGGAACATGTGATATGATCTGCTGATTGGAGACGTTCTGGCCCAGGGGTCTATAGCCATCAGAACAGAACTTTGGCCCCTGTCAAAGTCAGTCAGATCCTTAAACTTGCCTACATTTCCTGCTTCAAAACATCAAATTCATGATTCGACTGACACCTTGTTACATAAAATCCCCTTTGATAGGTGCCACTGTTACAAGTAATGGTGCCATTATTTCAAAAAAACAATGTATATATATATATATACAAAATGCAAAGTGAGCGAACAAAAGAAAAATCTAAATCAGATCAATATTTGGTGTTTCTACCTTTTGCCTTCAAACCAGCATCAGTTCTTCTGGCCCCCACAGAGCCCTGATCTCAACATCATCCAGTGTGTCTGGATTACATGAAGAGACAGAAGGATGTGAGGAAGCCTACATCCACAGAAGATCTGTGGTTAGTTCTCCAAGATGTTTGGAACAACCTACCAGCCGAGTTCCTTCAAAAACTGTGCGCAAGTGTGCCTAGAAGAATTGATGCTGTTTTGAAGGCAAAGGGTGGTCACACCAAATATTGATTTGATTTAGATTCTCTTTTGTTCATTCACTGCATTTTGTTGATTGATGAAAATAAATGATGAACACTTCCATTTCTGAAAGCATTCTTTGTTTACAGCATTTTTTCCACACCTGCCTAAAACTTTTGCACAGCACTGTGTACATATATGTGTGTATGTGTATAAATGTTAGGTTTATAGATGTGACAGGGGCTTTGACTGCCAGCTTCACCAGCAGCTGCTGGATTGCTTTCCCAACACGCGTTCTGATGTTATTATTCGCCCTGTAACAATTACTCAAGTCTCCAAGGTGCAATAAAATTGATAGTTCAAGCTCAGCATGGAGAAGGAATAATGTTACATTTTTTCCACTTTTTTTTTTTTAAGTACAGAACAGCAACCAGCAGCAGCTTCAAGACTAATTTCCCTCTCTACTGTGAGAACGCATTTCAAAATGGCTTTACTGTGACTGTACAACTGTTCACATGGCAGCGCTGGCATGAGATTTTATCACTATTCACAACAGGAGGGGTTTCTCAGAGTGCTGGATAATTCAGGCTGACAGCTTATCCTTCATGACATTATGTTTTATAACAGAGTCCAACGATGTGGTAACATGATATGCTATTGTGGCCGAGTGTGTAGACAAACCTGCATTTTACTGCTTATAATCCTGAGTGTTTTATAAATCCAGTAAAATTATATACGGATTACTGGCACATTGAGTACACAGCATAACACACACCGTGAACCACAATGAAATTACACCTCTGCGTTTTACCCACACACACCTGTAGCAGGAGGCAGCTATTGAAAGCACCCGGGAAGCAGTGATGGGGACAATACCTTGCTCAAGGGTACCTCAGGGCAACCTTCTGATCTGGGAGTCAAACCCACAATCTTCTGATCCGGGGGCAAATCCCTAACCACTAGGCCACCGCTGCCCCAGCTTCCTCATTTAACCCATGCACTTATTTCTTGATAAGAAATGTCTCTCTAAAGGTCTTTAGACGCCATAAAAAAAAAAAAAGAAAATCAAAAACACTGCTGTCCCCCTTGAGAAGGACACCGCAGTGCTTTCGCAGAAATGTCCACAGATACAGCAGGCGATTGGCTGAAAATACGAGCTCCATTATTGGCTACATTAGTGAAACTGAGAACCAACATATTAGTCTGGTTAACCGTGAAAGCTGTCTGACACTTTGACTTTTTAAATGATTTAGATAGATAGACCGACAGACAGACAGATAAACAGACAGACAAATAAAATAACAGATAGATCGACATACATACAGACAGACAGACAGACAGACAGACAGATAGATAGATGATAGATAGATAGACAAATAAAATAAGAGACAGACAGACAGACAGATAGATAGACAGATAGATAGATAGACAAATAAAATAACAGATAGACAGACAGACAGACAGACAGACAGATAGATAGATAAATAAATAAAATAACAGATAGACAGACAGACAGAAAGACAGATAGATGATAGATAGATAGACAAATAAAATAACAGACAGATAGACAGACAGACAGAAAGACAGATAGATAGATGATAGATAGATAGACAAATAAAATACGAGATAGACAGGCACAGACAGACAGATAGACAGACAGATAGATAGATAGAAAGATAGACAAATAAAATAACAGACAGACAGACAGACAGATAGACAGATAGATAGATGGATGATAGATGGATAGACAGACAGACAGGCAGGCAGGCAGACAGACAGGACTAGACAGGATCCAGACTGCCACATCATCTTCCTCCCTCCTGCAGGCAGCCTGATCACTATTTCTCACTGCAGTCTCGTCCACCGCCTCGTCTTTGTTGTGTTTGAATACTCGCTCACGCTGGATGGAGATTTGTAACAAGGGGAGAAGCTGTGCGCCGGCAGGAGTCCCATGTTCAGAGCCAGGCTTTAACCTCAGTTTTGAAGGTCCAACTGTGTTCATTGAAAAAGCTGCTCATAAATAGTGTGCTTTCTGCAACTTTTTTTTTCCTTTTCCAGCTCAAACTGCAGCCATGATGCTTCATCACAACAGGCGGCAAACATCTGCAGGAACACTTCTTCCAGGACGCTTTCACCCGAGGCATGTTTTCTTTGCACTTATGGCGACTTTTGACCGTTTACACCTCATACATGGATCAAATTCTACATTCATAAGGAATAATCGTTCTGTGGTTTTTCCTGGGCTATCTGTGCTCTTTTCCTTGCTGCCACAAACACAGACCAGCACAGACCAAAAGGATTAAGAGGGACAAAATCTTCCTTGATCAATGGCTCAAACCCCAGGAAGAAGGAAGGATCAATCGGTCCTTCCGTCCTTCTTCCAATCTATTTATTCATTAGTGTACATTTTTTTGTTGATTGCATTTCTGTGTATTATTTTATATTCCATTTTAATTCTAAATATATTTCCTACAAATAAAATCAAGGAAAAAAAAGGTTTGACCAGATCCAAGGTCCTAGGAAATGAGTACCCGGGCTACTTGGACACATGCAAATGTGAACCTCAATCTCATTTTTAATGCTGGTGCTGAAACCTTTTTGCAGCTCTTTATTTTGCACCCTTTGGAAGAACCCCTCCAAAGAACATATTCCTACGGAGTCCTTTGGAAGAACCCCGCCAAAGTACATAATCTTAACGAGTCTGGCTACCGGTTCTCCTGTTTGGCATCAACATCTGGTGAAGTACCAGACAGAACTGAACTGCAGGAAATTCCATGCGTTCACACAATGGACAGCATTCACAGTCAGACATCATGGGTGCAAGATGGCATAACAGTTTTAACATCAGTGCACCGTGAGCTAACGGAAAGCAGATGCCACACTTCCCCCGCCAACGGGCTCATTGGCGCAGTCCAACCGGTGCAGGGGAAAGGCACTTGGTTAAATAGTGGGGTCTGGTGTGATGGATCCGGGCCAGGTCTCTGTGAAACAGGTGCTGCTGTGAGTAGACGCAGCAGGAAAGTTCGCTCGGTTTGTTTTTCAGAGAGAGGCGAGCAGTGTAACCAGGGTGTCCCTGCTTGCTGAAGATATTGTGCTTTCTGGATCTGGCTGAAAATACCCTGAAGTAATTCATTAGGATTTAGCGAAACTGGAAAAGGAGAAAAATCTTTGATGCCATATTGGTATCTGCAGATTAATGCCTACATTTTTTAGCAGCCTTCCAAATGTTAAGATCTGACCCATGTTGCAAACCCTATTTATTAAACTCCTGAAAGTTCAAAAACTGTGTAAAGACAAGAATCTGCATTTACTTCATTTTACCACACAAAGAAAAAAACAGTTAGAATGTGAATCTGGAAAGATATAGACACAAAATTGACCTTTTATCAGCATATTCATAGTGTTTAATTATTCAAAAGTGAAACCCATACCCATGGGTCCCATATTCCCTATATTCCCATATACCGATATTCATCCATACACACTTTGCAGCAGGGGGCAGCTGTTTAAAGTGCCTGGGAGCAGCGACGGGGACGGTACCTTGCTCAAAGGTACCCTAGGGCAACTGGTCTGGGATTCAAACCCACAACCTTATCCTGGGACCAACTCCCTGAACACTAGGCCACTGCTGCCAAATAGGAATTGAAAAAGCACTTAGGCAGCTTTCCAAGTATAACAGGAAATGGCCGGCAAAGAGAAAGTGCCCAAAAAGAACACAGCATGCAAACTGTTCATACAGAAAGGTACGCAGTGTCAGCATAGGCTGGGACTGTTTGGCCATCTTTTATGATTGACTGCTTAGTATCCACAACAGCAGCATGTTTTGGGGGATTTTCAATACTGGCGGTGTCCATTTGTCAACTTGTTCTCTGTAGTCGCAGAAGAACAAGAGATTGTTCAAACATTTGATGAGCAACAGAAGAGCCTGAGACTTTGATCAAGAAAATCAAATACATGGTCATTTCTAGGAAAAATACATTGGTGTGAGTTTGGGGTATTGCTATCAGCCTGTTTATAATGCAATATAATATGCATAATAGCTGTACCTTAGATGGAATACACAGCTTCAGATAAAACAAATTTCAAACATCTGATATGTCCTCAGATAACCGAAGCCATTTTAGTCGAAAAAAAAAAAAGGTTTCATTTGAAGAACTGCAGATGAAAAAGGTCATTCCCCACTGGACATTGTGATTTTATTGAATTGACATTTCACGCATACATTCCAGAAACTTTTCGTAGCAGAAGCAAAGGCTCAGAGCTCATGTAAGCGGCCTGTCGTTGCTTTCTATGAAGGTCTGCGGGAGGCTAAAGCAAAGTGTTAGGTCGGCCAATCGTCATGGCAACTGCGGTGAACTTAAACAGGCGCTTAACGAATCTAACACACCTTGACCATGTATTAGTGCTCTTTCCATGCACACTGCCTAATGACAGAAAAACAGATTACTATGCATATATAGAAAGAGAGAGAGATTGAAAAAATGAAAGAATTACAGAATGTATGAATGTGGTGACCTGAGTTCCTTAGCTTCTACTAAGCTTCTTTTTTTAGGCTGAATATAGTATTTAAACCTGCTACTCCTACTCTATCTACAAATCACGCTGCAGTATTACGATGTTAAATCCTCGATAGCCTGAGTACCTCTAAACTAATTTGATATACATTTTAGATATTTTAACTGACAACAATTGAAAAATCTGCATAATTGAAATATGTATCCTTACCTGCTAGATCTTTAATATGAGGAATCATTGGAACCAGACATAGAAAACCTTCTGAATCTCCAAACTTTTGAAAGGTAGAGTGTATGGAAGGGGGGGTTTAGAAAACAGATCTGTGTATGCACGAGTGAGCATACACGTGTGTGTGGGTGTGTGTGTGTGTGTGTGTGTGTGTGTGTGTGTGTTTACCTGGTGAAAGAGGGGGCTGTGCGTCACAGGGATTTGCAGAGCATTGAGACACATTCCCACCACCATGTCATCGGGGGCGTCATTACTGTAGCACTTACAGCCGCTGGCAAGGAGTCTGAGCACCGCCTCTCTGCTGAACACCATCCTACATAACACACACACACACACACACACGCACATGCACACGAGCACGCACACACACACATCATTAAGCTAATTTAAAAAACAAACAACGCTCTTACCATCCAGAATGCTCACACACGATACGTTTGACACGGTTCGAGTGATGTAGGGCTGCAGTCTGCAGAGTGAGGATTGGTGGGCAATAAACTTTCATTACTTCTTAACTACATTAACCTCTTAGCTGCAGTAAAAGTAAAGTAGAAGCCACTGAACCTTTGTCTTTCTCTGAATTGTGTGAAGGCAGTAGAATAACCACAAACCACATAATGTCCCTGACAGCCATGTGAATTTGACCATTGCTAATAGCTGCAGAAAAAGAATGGAAAAATATGAAGTGAAGGTCTTCACTGGAAATGTGCAAGGGAGGCACAAGATCAGGATTCAAATGACATTCACTTCCAGCCAATCATCCGTCTCGCAGTTTAGAAAACCCACCTGAGCCAGTCTATACCAGGGCAGCACGCTCAGAGTTTTATTTCTCTAATAAATGTGGGATATGATGGTTGGTTGGTTGGTGGGCAAAGTCATATTTTATCAAAGTCAATATTTTACAAAACGTCCGAACATTTATGAGTATATAATATGAGCAATAATCAAACATGCTGAAAAAAAATATTGTTTAAAAAATGAGGGTTGGTTTAAGACTTGGGCACACATTTCCCCGCATCAATTCCAGCACAATCATGAAGGCAGTTCCCATGGATACGATTTTCCTCTATTTAACAGATTAGCAAACTGGGATTTGCCCTATCTGAGAAAAGCTGAGGCCTGAAATCTGGAAACTGAAGTATGCACCCTCCTCCTCACACAGCGGTGCAGGATTAAGTGAAATCTAATCTTCCGTTGGCAGCTGAGTTTGACAACTTCACTGCCTTCTGCTCATAGGTCATGTTCAGACTATGTTCCCCCTCCATTTTCCTCTCGGAGAGATCAATGTGAAACTGAAATATGAACTTTCTCTGCTTACTGCCTTTGGAGTTTGACAGCGGGGCACTGAACATCTCTTCCTGTCTCACTGAGAAACGATGAGCATCCAAAGCCCTGCCAGTTTTTCTCCACACGACTGCCCGAATATCGAGGATGAGCGCAGAGCCGAGGGAGAGGCAGACGGCCCGCTTGACCTTTCGTTTTCCCAATATGATTTCCACCAGACTGTGCTCAGTAATTCATTCTACATAGTTAGCTGCTGGACTTAAATACTTAAAATATCTTCTGCAATCTGAGACTGATTCACCTTCAACCAGCCCCCAGGGCCCTGATTTTTTTGCTCCATCGGTATTCATCGTGAGTTAGGTTGGGCCCTGAGGACTGTTTTGATAACCACCGTCTAAGATGAATATTAACAAAGGAATTATAGAGGTGTGGTAGCCATAATTTACATAAAGCACAATTCTGATTGTAAGACATTATTAATCATTCATTCATTTTCTGAGCCGCTCGTCCTTACCAGGGTCCCGGGGGGTGCTGGAGCCCATCCCAGCTCTCACAGGGTGTAAGGCAGGGAAACACCATGATAAATTATATTATAATATGCCACCATATTCCTTTGTTACTTAAGATTGTTGCCTGTTTTGGAGGACCCATAATTAACATTGATTTTAATGATTTTTCAATAAATGTTTTTTTTTTTCATTTTAATGATAGTAAAATTTTGATCATTCAGTTGTTCTCATAACAATATCAGATGACTGCAGAAATGGCATAAGAAAATGTTTTCCACTCCCACCGTCTACTGCATTACAGATAGCACATCACAGCAAGCTGTAAAGAGAAACACTTCTCTGCATTAAACTCATCACGCCAGAGAAGCCAAATCCAGCCCGGGAAGCAGTGTCTGGGATGGTACCTTGCTCAAGCGTACCTCAGGGGATTCTATTTATCTTTGATTTGAACCCACAACCTTTTTATTGAGGGGTCTAGTGCCTAACCAGTAGGCCACCACTGTCCCAGTATGTGTGCCAGCACATGGGATTTCGTTTCAAGTCTTCTGATGAAACTGACAAAACTTTTGTTTGTTGATCTGAAAGAAGTGATCTGTTCTTCACAGCTCAGGTCCCTCTCCTATCAGTCGTTTCTGCCTTTCACTTTAGAGAAAGCCTCTGTGTACCATGGCCTCCTCCCGGAGCTCCAGAGGTATACAGAATTGTGCTGAGTGCATATGGAGCATGTTTTTCGCTTACTCACCCTCCTCCTCCTGTGATGTAACTATATCCACCCTGACCAAGACCATAGCCATAGCGCTCCCCCAAACACACCGGCTCCCGGGGGTCATAACAGCTGAGCAGGGCCTGCAGTCTGGGCAAACTGGGGGAAGAAAAACCAGTGTACATTTAGAACTCTCTCTCTCTCTCACACACACACACACACACACACACACACACACACACACACACACACAGAAACATATCATTTAGACATCCTGTCCATCCTGCTCATCCTGTGTTTATTAATAGGGAGTCTATCCCCCTTTTCTGCAGTAACAGCTGCTATTCATCTACTTTGCCTGACATGTTGGAACATTGCTGTGACGATTTGATTGCAAGCAGCAAAGAGAGCTTTAGTGAGGTCAGGTGCTGATGCTTGATCATTAGTTCTGGATTAAGACCTCCAGGTCATCTTGTAGGTAGATGATGGAGCTCCCTCACTCCAGAGAATGTGTTTCCACACAGCCCAGTGCTAAGGATCTGTGTAGCCCTCTAGCCAGCACTTCAGATTGGGCATGATGATTGTAGGCTGAGGTGCAGTTTATATCTATCAAAACTGACCTGAAATATTACACTTCAGAGGCGGGACAGTGGCGCAGTGGGCAGCGCTGGCGGGACGGTCCGGGTCCATGTTCTCCCCAAGTGTGTGTTTCCTTTGGTTTCTTCCCTAAGACGTCCGTCAGGCAGATTGGAGATGCTAAATCTAGATGATTAGTGTATCTGTCTGTGTGTCTGCCCAGTGATGGACTGGCAATCTGTCCACGTGAGAGCTTACCTACCCTAATTAGGGTAAGCGGCTCAGAAAATGAGTGAGTGGATATTACACTGCAGCTTGTCGAGTATTTCCCTAAGAGCTGGGGCAGCGGTGGCTAAGTAGTTAGGGACTTGATCCCAGGAGCGGAAGGTCGTGAGTATGAATCCTGGACCGGTTGCCCTGAGGTACCATTGAGCCAGGTACTGTCCCCGTCACTGCTCCCAAGGCACTGTTCAAGTTAAAATTTAAGGGTGGACTTAAACCGTGTTTGCAACACTGAAGCAAAACGTTCCAAAAAGTATTTTTATCATAAAACTAGCAGGTAAAATGTGCGGGTTTCGGTGTTTGTATGAGAGCTGGAGTAATTTAACTGCTGCGGTTCTTATCATTAAACATGTGAATGCTGCTTTAGACCTTCTCACATTAAAGTTAAACTGAACATTTGTGCATTATTTCCATTTCTGAAATAATCTAAAGCATCAGTTGCTTTTTTCACAACAGTTACATTTCACAATGAATGGGCCAATAGCAATGGCCCAAAGTTACTGGATAAAATCTACATTAAGTTTACTGAGTGTGAGACATGTTTTGCATATGCAGCATTTTATACTTAAATTCTAGACTTTTTTTTTTTTTTAAATGATTCAGCCAGCCGCCAGCTACTGAGGAACTAGCATACAAAGAAACAGACACAGTGTGAAACGATAGGACGCTTGTGGATCTCTCACCTTATGAGTGTGTCATCATCCACTATAAGTAACCAGTCGGTCTTTGGCACCAAACTGCTCACAAATCTGTTCAGAATGGCAAACGTTTTCCCGCAGTGGCCTGTGAAAAGAAATGCAAACCTTAAGTTCTGTATTCATGGTCGAGCCTCAAGCCTGGCTGGAGAGATTGCAAGACATTAAATAACTATTGCAGCACTTTTCTTTATTCTCACTCCAATCCTTGTCTCTGTGGGTCAAGCCTATCGTGTGTGCAGGTTATGTTAACCACAGACCGCTGTCAGGGCTTTGATATTTCCTTCTTCAAAAAGACATTAGGTATCTTAGTCACGATGGCAAACTCATGAATAAACAAGAGAAGTGGGGGACATCTTGTACCCAGGACTGAGCATCTACAGAGACGGAGGAGATAATAAATAATCAACATTCGCTTTCTCTTTCTAAGCATATTACATTAAAAGCCTAAAGATGCGGAACAGAAGGCTTGATCTGGCAGAAGAAGACAAAAGAACAAGAGCAAAAGAAAATGTGCATTTGGGAAAGAGCATGTGTTAGCTACACCGAGTGTAATACAGTGGGGAAAGGATGAGAGGGGTGTGCGTGTGTGTGTGTGTGTGTGTGTGTGTGTGTGTGTGTGTGTATTTTGTATGCAAAGTCGGCATATTAAAACAAGAAAAAGAAAGTAAGAAAGTAAGGACTTCCTTAGAATGACTGCAGACTAGCAAGAGAGCCCACTGCTGAAAGTGAAAGTGACCCTCTGTCATTGTCAAACATGGCAACCCACACACACCGTGCAGCAGGGGGCTCCATACATCCAGTACCCGTGGCGCAGCATTGGGGACGGTGCTCAAATCAGTGTCTCAGGGTAACCTAGGGGTTTGGGACTTGAACCCACCATGGGACCTAGTTTCTTACCACTTCAAATGAAAGCAAATGGAAAAGGTTGCCATGGTTTTTTACATCACTTTCCTGGAGATGGCATCAGGATGCTGGCCTAGTGTTTACTAGACAAAATACTACAAAATCAGAAGACTGTGGGTTCAAATTGCAGACCCGTAGGATCTGAGATAGCTTTGAGCAAGGTACCTTCCTCAGCACTGCTCCCCGGGTGCTGATATGGCTGCCCTTCGCTGCACGGCTCGTGTGTTTTAAATGCAGAGAATGCACTTCTTTGTGTTGCACTGTGCTGTCTAATCATAATTACAAATAGTCACTTTCACTTTTGCAATGCACTTTGGCAACCAAGACTAGCGAGGTAGTGTGATGCTCTGTGCAATGTTCTGCTGGGAAACCTTGCAACTCTTATCTAAACAACGAGGCAGACCAAGTACTCTAATCATGGCGACAGAATATACAGGATAATGTGGCAGGGATTTGTCCAGGAATGGTCTGAGGATGACAATCCATGAAGATGAGCATGTCCTCCAATTTCTCCAGATCTCATTCTGACCGGATATTTGTTGGACATTCTGGACAAAACTAGCAAAAGACACCTTACAACTTTCAAGTCCCTAAGGACCTGCTGCAGATGCCTCTCTGGATAAATTACATAAGAAGTGCTGCTGATAGAACTGAATACACTGATGTGATGTCTGAAGAAAGATCTTGAACCAAGCCTGCAATCTCCCAGTCAGCTCAAAAGCTTTCAAACACTTTAAAAAGCAAAACAAAAAAAAAAACAACAACATTGATTCTTGTTGTTTATTACTATATGTGTTTGTTTGCATCTTCGTAAGTAATGCATTGTCCATTTCCAAGCATAAATTACATTTACAGCCAAGATGAATGGTTTCGAATCACTTGCTTCAAAGACAAAGTGAGCAATCACATAAAGTCTGCCTGCTAGTGCCTCTTAAAACAAGCCAGCTGCTTCAGGTAGACTTTCTGTCTGGGATAAGATGAGGAAATGTTCACAGCTTCACTGAAAGCAGTGCTCTCAGTCACCTACAGTGTGGACGAATTGCCAAACCTATGAATAAACATGTGAGGAGAAGAGCTGGGTGTACTTGCCACCTTCTGTAACATCAAATAAAAACCAGAGAGGTGGGAATCAGTGTCAGTGGTGTCTGCGTCATACTGGGCCACATTCTGAGATGCTGAACATTGCTGATGCACTAAGCTTAATGATTTGAAACAAAGGCTAGCAGTCTGTGGGGTGTAGTAAGCCTGATTTACCTCCAAGATTGGCACTGCTGTATTTGTCAACAGCTTTAATGACGGCTGTCAATAAACAGTTCCTGGATAAACCAAGGTCAATCAGGCTTATTACATCATCAAGGTCAATCAGGCTTATTACATCATCAAGGTCAATCAGGCTTACTACATCATCAAGGTCAATCAGGCTTATTACATCATCAAGGTCAACCAGGCTTACTACATCATCAAGGTCAATTAGGCTTACTACATCATCAAGGTCAATTAGGCTTACTACATCATCAAGGTCAATCAGGCATTTATCTCGATGATGTAGTAAGCCTGATTGACCTTGCTGATGTAGTAATGTAGATGTCTTCTTTAGAGCCAAATTCTGATTTCCGATTTTTGATTCTGGGGATCTGCTATTTTCAGTTTTTAATCAAAATTAGAAAAAAAAATGACTTTATTGATCCAGAGGAAAATTGCTTTGAAGATGTGAACAAATTGGGGGAAAAAAATAAAGATTACAGATAGGAACGAATCAGTTGAGTTAAAAAAGAATTTCTCTGCTCTGTGGCATCTTTAGTAACCAGGTCTACGACATCCTATTGAGAAACACAAGCAGGACGAGCGGTTAAGAAAATTAGTGAGAAATTTGTTTAGCAGACACTCTTATCCAGAGCAACTTCCATGTCCTAATTACAGGGACAGTCCCCCTGGAGCAACTCAGGGTTAAGGGTCTTGCTCAGGGATCCAGTGGTGGTAGTGCCAGAGGTGGGATTCAAACCTGGGATCTCTTGAGCCACAGGTCCATAGACAAGTATCCTACCACTAGTAGGATGTCGATTATAAAATAGATTTAACTGATTGTTTGTCTTGAGGTACCCTTGAGCAATGTACCGTCAGCATCACTGCTCCCAGGGCACTTTAAATGGCTGCCCCCTGCTGCACGGTGTGTATGTGTGAAAAGCAGAGGCTGAATTTCATTGTTTCACACTGTGTGCTTACAAAATAGTCACTTTCACTAAGCAATGGAAGTTTTTTGTGTGGCTGTTCCTTTAAGAATCAGATATTTAAATATTCTTTGTTCTGAAAAAAAAAATTCAGGACTAAAAAGAGCATGACGACCTTTAAAGTGAAAACCCTTGTCATTGTGAAGTCACAGCACAGCGTGAACCACAACAAAATTGGACCTCTGCATTTAACCCATGCACTCAAACACCGTGCAGCAGGGGGCAGCTATTGAAAGCGCCCGGGGAGCAGTGACAGGGATGGTACCTTGCTCAAGGGTACCTCAGGGCAACCTACTAGTGAGGGAATCGAACCCACAATCTTCCGATGTTGGGGCAACTCCCTAACCACTAGGCCACCGCTGCCCCTTTTCTCAGAGAGCAATTCTGAGAAAAATAACTTCAGTCGCTCCTTTGGGTGATACATTTGGTTCCCAACAGCCAGAAAAAACCCAACATTTATCGAACATTCCTTTCATCGCTTCAGTGTGTCTTGAAGAAAGTCGTGGGCTTTTTTAAACATCGCTGTGTGCCGCAGTGTTCCTGAATGCTTCAAGAAAGAACTAGGATTCCTCTGAGCAAGAAAACACCTCTCTCTGACATGTCTGCTTTCATGAAACCTCTGGAAGAGCCGTCACTGTTAAACAGTAACATCCAAATCGCTCTACACCCATCCGCTCACCCTTCACCACAGTTCAGATGCCATCTCAACCGTTGTGCTCTAGAAAAGAAATTCACCCCAGTCAGCGTGTCATTTTTTGGCCACAGCTCAACATTTATCCCAGCTATTCCTTCAAACTGTCAGTCATCTGGGTTCATTGTTGGGATGCAATGGAATTCAAGCATCGGGAATCCATATTCAGGATATTCGATAGATGTTATAATGTGTAAAGTCAGTGTTAACAGCTTCTGTGAAGAATTCAATTAACTTTATAATGAATAATTGGTCAATAACGCTAAAATAATGGCATAATAAATGCTAAACACAACACCCTTAAGCCTGAGTAGACTGATGAATGAATGTGTGTTAGCCTTCAGGGTGGAGGCAGGAGGAGAGTGGAAGTGAGGGTAGGAACTTTGAAAGTTGGCAGAAAGTTGACCGGTAAAGTGAGAGAGTTGGTTGATCTGGCGGAGAGAAGAAAGGTTGATATTTTGTGTGCATTGGTTTGGACGTGTCCAGAGGAGAGACGAGGATTATATTGGAAGGCGGATGTTGAAGATGGAGCCAGGAAAGAGGAAAAGAGGGAGGACAAAGAGGAGGTTTATGGACGTGGTGAGAGAGGACATGCAGGTGGTCAGGTTTGAAGGAGTAAGATGCAGAGGACTGGAAGAAATGGAAACCGATGATCTGTGGTGACCCCTAAAATCTTAAAAATATATGAGGAAAATGTGTATAAAATGGTCAGAGTAAGTAACAATGAAGAAAATAATAATGTATTAACAGAAAGATCTGCTAAGTTTTGTTATTTTACCAGTTTCTTAAAAATACTAGCATCAGTCGCCTGTTATTATTTAGCAAAAAGGATTTGTCATATGTTTCATTTTATGAATTTAACATACATGTTGATACAGAGACGGATGCAGGTGCCAAAATACTGTTAGATCTTAGTGCTGCGTTCGACATGGTGGATCACTCCATTTTAGTAACTAGGCTTCACTCCACTGTTGGCATTAGCGAACAGCCCTTAAATGGTTCAACTCCTTTCTCACAAACCGTTACTACTTCATCCAAACGGATGATTATGGCACCCCCTCACCTATGTCACTAGTTAACTATGGAGTCCCACAAGGGTCGGTGTTGGGCCCAGTGCTCTTCTCCCTCTACATGCTCTCACTAAGCACTATTATACGGACGATAATGTTAGTTACTTCACTTACGCTGATGACACTCAGCTATACTTCCCTGTTAAATCATGTGATAAAGCATCAACCGGCACTTTAATTAGCTGCCTATGTGATATTAGGATTACAGCACAACTTCTCTCACCAAACCTAAAAAACTGAGCTGCTCTGTTTTGTAGCGATGGTGACAGGCCAACTTCATTTCGCATATCCGGATGCAGGGTTGAAGTTTTCAGTTAGTACTCTGGCACGTAACCTTGGTGTTATTTTCGATTCAAATCTTTCATTTAATCCCTCATGTTAATGCAGTTATAAGACATGCTTCTTACCTTCGAACATTGCCAACCACGGCGCTTTCTGTCAATGGAAGACACGGCGAAAGTAGTACATGCATTTGTATACAGCAGATTAGATTACTGCAATGCCCTACTTTCTGGAAGCTCTCAGGGCACATTAAGCACCCTACAGCGCATTCAGAACACAGCCGCTAGGATTGTTAGCAGGAGCAGGAAATACGACCACATAACTCCCATACTCTCCTCGCTTCACTGGCTTCCTGTTAGGTACAGGGCTGACTTCAAGGTCCTCCTCTTAACCTACAAAGCACTTAAAGGTCTTGCCCCAATATACCTAACCCAACTGCTTAATACCTATACACCTAACCGCTCACTTAGATCCCAGAATAAAGATCTCTAATTGTCCTCGCATAAATAAAATGTATAGGAGCACGAGCCTTCAGTTAGGGCCCCTAGATTGTGGAACAGTTGCCTGCTTCTGTAAGGGGATGCCGATTCAGTCTCGGCCTTTAAATCACATGAAGACTTACTTTAGTTTGTATTTACCCGCATCAATCACCATAGTGCACCACTATTAATGTCGCTGGTGCTGCTGTACATGCCATCGCACTGTTGTTTCATTTCGTCTGTCAGTCACTACTGATCCTGCTCATTACTGACCCCCTCATTCCATTTCTCAGATGTCCGGGGCCCGGCTGTGGCGTCATCACCTGAGTCCAATGCCGTGCTACCATCTGGTCTCAGGTGGATGCATCTGATGCGCCAAGGGACTTGGCGGTTCATTGGTACCTGGAAGCAACTTGGGACTCCTCACTGATCCTGAGTTTAAAACCAAAACTAACTCTGTACTGTTAGTATACTCCAAGGGGGTTGGGTAGCCGGTTGACCTTGGACCCTCAGAGGTTTTTTCCTCCACATAGTGGAGTTTTTGGTTCCTCTCCTCCGTAGTCGTCCGGCTTAAACATCTATTACTGTAACCTGTTCCATCAATGACCACATTGTAAAGTGCCTTGGGGCAACTTTGTTGTAAAAGGCGCTATACAAGAATAAATTGAATTGAATTGAAATGAATGGCATTCTGTAATGTAAGGAAGGTCCTGATCCAGTAAAAAAAATAAAATAAATAAAACATTCTAAATTGAAATTATACTAATTTAAAAAAAAATTATAATTAAACATCTACACTTTTGAAGCTAGAAACAAACAAAAAAACCTTATATAGGTTTTATGATATCCCTGGTGCTTTTACCAGCCAGAGAGCTGACCATGTTCGGATTTCGATAAAATTTAAGTGCAGTAGAAGAATTACCCATTAAGAGCAATAAAAGCCACAAATGGCATGAATACTATAAACTAGAGTGTACACAGGTTTCAGGAGAGTTTTCTTCCATGCATATATATTGTGAATAGTACAATTTAGGAAAGTCTATTCCTTATTCAGCTGTAACTACTTTTAAATATATATATATATATATATATATATATATATATATATATATATATATATATATATATATATATAAACACCTGGGGCTGTAATCCGTCTGCATCTTGCTGGTAGACTTTCTAACTAAAAGACTCCAGACAGAGAGGAATTCAGCCACACATGGGAGCCTCACTGAGGTGCAGCCTCAGCCCTCTTTACTAATCCCATTCAAACATGACCGTGTTTTCACAGCAACGAAGTCCTCGAGACTGAATGATACTACAGGGATCAGACTCATGAGGGATAAGGATGAGGCTGCCTGCAGGAGGGAGGGTTATGATACAGCAGTCTGGTGCCAGCCTTGTCCTGAGATTTCTCCTGTTGTCAAGAGCTCACTGCGGAAAAACGGAAGCGATCACACTCCCATCAATTGGAGTCAACGACTCATTCGTGTAAATGTTATTTTCACATTTGTTGCCGTGCAACTTGGCTTTGAGACCAGCGGTGGCCTAGTGGTTAGTGACAGGATTTGAAGGTTGTGGGTTCGAATGCCAGACAAGTAGGTTGCTCTGAGGTGTCCTTGAGCAAGGTACCATCCCCATCACTGCTCTCTGGGTGTTGTGCCCCCTGCTGCATCGTGTGTTTGGGTAAATGCAAACAATGCGTTTTGTTGTGGTTCACCGTCGTGCTGTGTTTCTCAATGAGCAATAGCCACCTTCTTTTCAAGGTCTTTTCTAATCTGAATACCAGGAAGCCCTTCGGTCCTGATGGGATGCCCCCATGGTTTCTGATGGATAGTGCAGAAAAAGGAGCTCTCATCACTCATTTGGTGAATCTTTCAAGCAAGCTGGTCCTGTTCCTTAAATCTGGGAAATAGTTTATTCCTTACCTGAGGGCACTCACGCGGTTGGAAACAGTGACTGGAGGCTTATGCTGCTTTCCAAGGACCTCATGGCTGCCTCCAGGATTTATTCTTGTTTCTTGGGATAATCAAAACTCAAACATGCTCTTTAAATCTAAGAAGCTGACGACTGTGATATTACGTGAGTAAAATAGTGCTGCATTTTTTCTTGCACAGCTTTCTCACTCACTTTCCTAACCACTTGTCCTGAGTGGGCGGTGCTGTAGTCTATTCCAGCTCTCAAAGGGCAAAAAGTGAGGAAACGCCCAGGAAGGACCATCGCAAAGACACAGACAAACACACTTACAGCCGGGGGAGGAATTTAGCATCTCCAGTCCACCTGATGTGCAGATCTTTGGACGATGGGAGAACTGGAGCTCCTGGAGGAAGCACACTCAGACATGGGGAAAATCTGCAAGGTCCCGCTTAGAAATCGAACCCAGGACCCCTCTCTGTGAATGAGCACTGGTACCCACTAGCCAACAGGAGATGGAAAGTCTGCTTTTCATACTCAGGAAATCTAACTTCAGGGTGTATTTTGAGGTGGGACAGCTGGACATTGGGAATTCCAAACTGCCACTGAACAAATTATTTTTTTTATCTCCTACTTGGGAAAAGTAATATCCTCATATCCAGATTGATCAATAAATGTCCTCAACACTGTGCTCACCTTCCAGCAGTGAATGCTCTATTATTTAGCACATACATGGTTTAAGCACAAATTCAAAAGACTCCGAATCAGAAAACTTTGCACACGTTCAGTCCCACTCTCCCAATTTAACATCATCTCCAACACAGCTATGCACTTGCTAAATGGTCATTTTTATTTATCCTTTTATGAGATAATCTGTTCAATAGCTCTTCTTTTCTTACAACAAACTAACCTTCTTCTTTGACAGCTGATGACTCGAACAAAGAGTCGCTTCAAAATAATTATTTGTCCCCGGGACAAGGAGGGGTCATATCCCTTTTGTGAACGGAGCTACAGATAACAGAATACTATAAAATAAAAAGAAGTCTAATGAACTGTAACATTTTTAAAAATGCCCCAAAGCCAGATGCTTATTTTCTAGAGGGAGAAATAGTTCTTCTGATGATCTGGCAAATGTGGCCAACACTTTAAGTAATGCCTTTCCGCCTGATAACCGCCTGTCCTCTAAAAGCCTCTAAATGTCAGCATTTGCTTTACCATGATGATCAGAAACAAGGTTTCATGATGACCTGCTTACACACTGCAGAAAGCAGTGATTAGGCCTGGATTGGAATATTCTGACTGAAGAACTGGCTTTAGGACAAATCCTGAATAGTGCAATCAACGTTTCAATAATATGGTAGGATCCTGCTCCAGCCCGTCTTTCAACACAAAAAAAAAGCTGCTGCAGATCACATTCAGCAATTCTGTGAAAGACTCACCTCCACAGAAAAGAGGAGCGAAGTCTGTGGAAGGCCTTCGAAATCAAATCAGTTGACATGCACCGCTGCAGGTATGAACAGCCTGAGAAACAGACTTCACATATACATACACTGCTCCAAAAAATTTAAAGGAACCCTTTTTGCTCAGAGTATAGTATCAGTTCAGTTAAACTTGTGAGATATTGATCTGGTCAGTTACGTAGCAGAGGTGGTTGTTAATCAGTGTTGGCTGCATTGGTGTTGATGAAATGAACAACAGCTGCACTAAAAGGGCAACAATGAGACGACCCCAAAAACAGAAACGGTTCTGCAGGTGGAGGCCACAGACATTTTTTCCCTCCTCATCTTTTTTTTGACTGCTTTTCAGTAGCTTTGCATTTGACAAGGGTCAGTGTCACTACTGGTAGCATGAGACGATACTTAGATCTTACTAAGGAAGGTTTGCTGTGTCTCCCAGCACAGTCTCAAGAGCATGGAGGAGATTCCAGGAGACAGGCAGTTACTCTAGGAGACCTGGACAGGGCTGTCAGAGGTCCTTAACCCATCAGCAGGACCGGTATCTGCTCCTTTGTGGAAGGAGGAACAGGTTGAGTACTGCCAGAGCCCTGCAGAGTGGCCTCCAGTGGGCCACTGGCGTGAATGTCTCTGACCAAACCATTAGAAACAGACTTCAAGAGGGTGGCCTGAGGGCCCGACATCCTCTAGTGGGCCCTGTGCTCACTGCCCGGCACCATGAAGCTCGACTGGCATTTGCTAGAGAACACCAGAGTTCGCAGGTCCAGCCCTGCCACCCCGTGCTTTTCACAGATGACAGCAGGTTAACTCTGAGCTCATGTGACAGACGTGAAAGGGTCTGGAGAAGCTGCGGTGAACGTTATGCTGGCTGCAACACTGTTCTGCATGCTCGGTTTGGTGGGTCAGCGTTGGTCTGGGGAGGCAGATCCATGGGGAGATACACAGGCCTGTACAGGATAAACAAGGGCACCCTGACTGCCACCAGGTATCAGGATGAAATCCTTAGACCCATTATTAGACCCTTTCTGGTTCAGTGGGCCCTGGGTTCCTCCTGGTGATGATAATGCCCGGCTCATGTGGCAAGAGAATGTAGGCAGTTCCTGGAGGATGAAGGAACTGATACCATTGATTGGCCTCCACGCTCGCCTGACCTAAATCCAATAGAACATCTCTAGGACATCATGTTTAGGTCCATCCGATGCCACCCGGTTGCACCTCATTGATGCCCTGATCAGGATCTGGGAGGAGATACCCCAGGACATCATCCGTCTTCTCAAAAGGAGCCCCGATGTTGTCAGGCATGCATACAAGCACATGGGGGTCATACAAACTAGTGAGAAGCATTTTGAGTCGCTGCAATGACATTTCAGCAAACTGGATTAGCCTGCCACATCAGTTTTTCAGTTTAAATTTCTTGGTGGCTTAAAATTAAGCCCTCTGTAGCTTGATAATTTTCATTTTCATCAAATGTGGTGGCATCCTTTTGTTCCTAACACATTACCCATTCCATATCAGTATGGATATCCAGCATGATCAAAATGAAGAAACTAAAATACCAGTTTTATTGAGTATTTTTAAACCTAAAGCTGCTGTTTTTAATAAAGGCACAGCAGTGTGATATTTTGAGTTGATCAGAAACAGCATCAGGAGGAACATGTCTACGGTGCATCACGGTCGAACGCTCAGACTGGATCACAATGTTTTCTGGCAACCTTGCTGACTCCTACAAACATTTCCCAGAACCGCTTCAACAGTCTTCGGCACAGACCTCCCTCAACTCCCTCATTATACTCAGACACTCAGACACCGGGTGAGAGCTCAGCCTTTCATCATGCATGCTTTTACAACAGCTCACGCCTTGTTGATCACCATTCCCTGCTAGCAAATGCTTCTAAACCTTCAGCGTCCACCTTGGAAAACCTTTCCACTTGCAATCAGCGCTGCCTCTCTCTGCCTCAAACTTAGGAAACAACTGTGAATCATCCAGGGCTGGAGTGCATTTTTCCACACAGTGTGACGCTTCCTACTATCTTGTACAGAACTGGATTAGCTAGTGGGTCCCTAAACTGTCAGTCTTGAAGTCCAGTGTTTTTGGTAGGACAGATATTAAATCAAGTTTTAAATTGAGTGTTAAAAATGATAAAAATGGTACAATGGACTTTAAAAAGGGTTTAACGTGATCGAAGCTATACACTCATTCATTCTGGGATGCTGACATCGGCCTAAAGATCCCATATTGGGTATCGCTGGTTATTTTTACAAGCTTGTCACCATAAAATCTTTTTCAAAAATAACTATGCTCAAAATCACAAAAACTGATTCAACATTAACAATCTGATATTTTCTTGATTATGGATACCAGCCATCCATCCATCCATCCATTTTCTGCCACTTGTCCCAAACGGGGTCGCGGGGGAGTGCTGGAGTCCAACCCAGCGCACACAGGGCGAAGGACGGGGGACGCACCCTGGACAGGTCGCCAGCCCATCGCAGGGGGAGGAGCGGGACGGGGACGGCACCTCGCTCAAGGGTACCTCAGGGTAACCTATTAGGAAGGGGTTCGAACCCCCGATCCTCCGGCCAACGCCCTAACCACTAGGCCACCCTATTATGGATACTATTATATATTTTACATAGTCAGTTATAGCGCGATGATTTTAGTCATATATTATGTTTTGTGGGGCAGCGGTGGCCTAGTGGTTCGGTTCGGAAGGTGATGGGCTTGAATCATAGACCAGTAGCTTGCCCTGAGGTACCCTTGAGCAAGGTATCGTCCCCATCACTATTCCCCGGACGCTTTGCTATGCGGCGCGTATGGGAGAAATGCAGAGGAAACATTTAGTTGTGGTTCTCTGTGTCTGTGCTGTGTTTCACAGTGAAAAATAGTCACTTTCACTTCAAACTGCTTTAGATAATCAGGTTGGAAACAAGTTTTATGAGCAGACCAAACATGACACACACCCCTAGAGCCGGTCATGTGTGTGTGTGTGTGTGTTTGTGTGTATCACTGCTAATTTTTATTTTTGTCTTCTACTCAAACTTTGGTGTGAAACAACAAACAACGACTGCTCTTAGTCTACAAAGATCTTCCCAACATGCCAGCTTGGAACAATGCAAGAAGTTCTTTGTAAATTTAACAGAATTTACGCCACTAACGTTCCAATTAGGCCTGATCTTTTTTGTAAAATGAGCTCTTTGATGTTTCATTCATCAGTCTAAGCCACATCCCTTACTAATCTGATTGTTATGTAGGGACACTCAGCCTCTAATCCATGTGTCCATGCTGGCGTGACTTGAGAAAAACAAAAAAAGAAGTAAAAAACGAACCTCTGTCTGTGTTAGGCACGCCGAGGCTGATGGTGGGAATCGAGGGATCGGCGTGATCGCTGTAGTACTCCAGTCGCGAGGCCTGTTTCTCCCACGTCTTTTTCACCACAGGAACTGGAAAGAAGACAATCGATCAACAAACGCAGAAAGCACGTCAAGCGTTATGCAAAGACAGCTTTTGAGGCCAATCATGAAGATTTACTCCAGTTATAATGAGCTCTATTCCTGTTCAGACTATCGTGAAGATTTACCACTGCCTTGTGATTGCGATTACCTGGCCTGATGCCTGTGGAGGGCAAAATTATCACCGTATGCCTCAAAGCACCCGACGCCTGCAATGTGACTTATATCTGCTCCGTGTCTAAAATGACACGTGCATATTTAGTCCAGAGAGTAAAACGAGCAGTAAATGATGTCGCATGCACATTATTAGAAGAAGTGAATCAACTGATTCTTTAGTTGCCAAATAAAATGAACTAAATTCCTTCAACACCCTCCACCGCTTCACTTACAGCGAGCAAAACCAGGCACGTAAACTTCTAAAAGTAATGGCTCTACTTACACAAGTGCACAGTTGAGAATGTCGTTTAATGGAAATATCTAAATATCTGTCTTTCTGCAGTGGGACTTAAAGCTTAGAGATAATTAAGACAACATGGGCAATTAAGCATGACCTGCCTGACATGTGATGTAGTCCCGCAAAGACATTTTTCACCATTTCCAGAAACTCATCCCATACAGCACACTTTACCCATCTCATTAAGCAGGAAATTCATGCGGGGCACCAAGTTCTGCTTAAAGAGATGTTGGAGTGAAAGAGAGTTGGAAGGAAGGCCACCGTTGCCTCGTCGCTAAAGGCATTAAAGGAAAACGCCTCGACTCCCACCCTCAGGTTTAGTACAGAATGTAGACATATACTTTTTCATTCAGATAAACCTGTAGTGCCCTGGCACAGGAGGCACCGAGCAGCAGTATGTGCACAAAAAAAAAGTGTAAGCACAGAAGAGTGTAAAGAAGGTGGAAAAGTACCTTCATGTGCAAGGTTCTTTACCGGTGTAAGGGTTCATCCAAGAAACTATATTCTTTAAAACCACTCAGACTCATAAACTGGGTCTTTATAGACATGCTTCTCTTATGGCATGATGCAAAAAACCCTTTACTTCTAGATTGTAGCTACTGTGCAAACATCTTGAGCCAGCCCTCATTTGTGTATAATTATTTCCAAAGAGTCAGAATTTCCTGTATGTTTAAAGTATTTTTGAGGAACAGTTCTCCAGATCTCCAGATCTGAAGGACAGTGTTGTTGTCTCTCATTTTCAGTCCAGTCTCTGTACCTGAGCAGTTCTCCAGATCTTCCTGAAGGACAGTGTTGTTGTCTCTCATTTTCAGTCCAGTCTCTGTATCTGAGCAGTTTGACAGTTTTGAAGGATGAAGGAATATGTTTCTCGCTCCAGCAGGATTCAAATTCCATGTTCTCACATCTTCCACTTTTAACAGGATTAAGTGAAAATTCAACGTCATATGATGTACAGTTCATATTTGAAGTTTGCCTAGTTAGCCACAGTAGGAGTTGGTGAAAGTGAAAGTGACTATATGTCACTGTAAGCACACAATACACTACACAGTGAACCTTGACGAAATGCATCCTCTGCATTTAACCCATACATATATGCAGTAGTAGCCAGCCTTATCCAGTGCCCGGGGAGCAATAATGGGGACGGTACCTTGCTCAAGGGTACCTCAGGTTACTGATCTGGGATTCGAACCCATGACCTTCTGATTATGGTCTCTAACCACTAGGTTAACACTACCCCAATCCTTTCACTTAGTCCATTATGGAAGCTGTTTGCATTGTCCCATCATATCTGTGTGTTTGCGCTGTGATGAGAGGGTTCCTCTAAAGGCTCACACTCTCTGCTTATGCATCGCAATATATTTATATTTAAGTATTTAATATATATTATCTCTTTCAGCAAAAGTTTAACACCAGATGCCCTTCCTGATGTAACCCTCCCCATTTATTTGGGCTTGGGACCAGAAGAGATACACAGGCCTGTGCATCCCTAGAGGCTGGGTTGCTCATGCATTGCATTTATTTATGCTTATTCAGCCCTTCCACACCTGGTTCAGCTCAAACTTGCTTCGTCTCCAGCATAAAATACTGCAGAATGTTTTTTCCTGCTGCCTGTATGAAGCTTTTCAAAAATAGACTAAACTTCTCCCAGTGGAAAAAAAATCACACTTTAAATGTGATTGTTTGTGCATCACTGTTGCTCTTGTTGATGGGAAGTAAGTATCTTGTTAACTGAGGCTTTATCATCCAGACCAAGGCTTTATGTCTGATTCTGTTTAATCCAAATGAAAGAACCCCCCTAGAACTCAAAAACCCAAGTGTAAGATTTGTGAATGCTCTCATCCTTCAGTAACAAAATGCACACGGACATTCAGAGATTTTCTTCACATTTAATAATTAATCCTTTAAAGAACGATGAGTTGAAAGACTGCAAAAAACGAACAGGCCTGCAAACTGCAATTGATTTCTGTGCGGTTCTTATGATGGACACCTTTTTTATATCTGCATAAATTTGCTAAATTGGTTATTTTTCCTGGGATGAGATTGCAATGTTCACTACTAGAGAACTTTCATGAACATTGGATCATCAGTGACACGTTTAGGACAAAAATGGCCGGTCTGCAGACTGGCTGATCAATCAGTGCATCTCTGAACGGTCTCTGAGGGGCAGCGGTGGCCTAGTGGTTAGGGAGTTGCCCCGGATCGAAAGATAGTGGGTTCGATTCCATCATCAGTAGGTTGCCCTGAGGTACCCTTGAGCAAGGTACCATCCCCCTCACTGCTCCCCGGGCACTTTCACTGTGCTGCGTTTCACAATGACAAGGGTAGTCACTTTCACTTTTTCACTTTCACTGAAGATGTCTGTAAAAGAACCTCTGTTGATTATGAACAATCGTGTGTGTGTGTGTGTGTGTGTCTTAAGGCACAGAACAAACAACTATGCTGCTGTAAAGAAGCAAAAGGATCAGTATTATTAACACAAATGAAGCTCAAACAGCTAAAGGGCAAACAACTCACCTCTTTCTAAGTGGAACTTCTTACACGTTTTCACTGCCACAAATATGTCCTCCCTTTTGACAGGCTCACCCTGTTGAGAACGAGATAAAAACAGAGTCCTGACACCTTTCACAAACTGGGAGGCGACATTGATCTCCTTACTGTGAAGCTCCAACCAATGGGACAGCCTCCAGACCAGGGTTATTTACTCATGAAGTGCTTTTAACACATAAAACAGACTGCACTTTTAATCAGCCACATCAGAAAGTTTCATGTTATTGATCAGCTTTAAGGTGAAGTTAAGGTCAGTCATACGACGAATACCGTATTCAGTCATACAAAAAGCAACAACTTTATAAAAACTGTCCTAAACCTTAAAGTAACTCTTCTTGCGGTGCGGCGGATGGTGGAACAATCTACCAAATGAGCCGGGACGTCCCTTACTTTCAAAAGACACGTCTCTGCCAAGAACACCTCCTCCTCCAGCTTTAACACTCTAACATTCCTCCTTCACTCTTACTCACCACTTCTCCTGCAGAACGCGTCCTCTGCACTTTACCATTTTAATTTAATTTAATTTAAACGAAGTAGCAAATGTCCCAGTTAAGCTCTTACTGCAATGGTGCATGACGTTTTTTCACTTTGGACAATAAATAAGTAAAAGTAAATGTATTCTTTGACATTTATTTTTAAAAAATTGTAATCTTTGCTGTTGTAGATATGATGTATGGTTGTATGGTTGAATGGGTGGATGGATGGATGGATGGACAGTTGGGTGGTCAGCTGGATATTTTCTGTAAGATTTTGTTTTAATACTTTGCATTTTTATTCTAATTTTGATTGAAACTTTTTATTTTGGCTATTATAAGTAAAAATAAATCTCATTGAAGCAGAAAAAACATTCTTGTGATTGGTTTCCTGTTGATACTGAATTGGTTGGAACCCTTTATCTAGAACCTTTAGACACTTTGCAGCCTGTCACACAAATTTATCTGTTCCCATTTTGTTCAATTAATCTGCTCAGCAGAGATGAGACAGTTGAGCATTGAATAGCATTCATCAACAAGGTGATGAGGTGTTGTCTGCACTTGTAGTCCCATGTCCTGTTCTATGTCACGTTCTATGGTGTCTTATATGCAGCACTGTAGGTGTGACGAGTTGGAGAGATCTGAATCAGTGTGTGGCTGAAAGAGCTCTACCCCAGGCTTCACAATGTTCTGAGGGAAGCACACAACAAAGCTGGATAATGATGGCTTTAGGGCCAGTTGTGCTCCAGCTGTTCAGAGGAACTGAGCGTAAGGTGAGAGCTGGACTTGATGAAAATCCTGAGGATTGCTACTGAAGTGATGAGGAGGATTCAAAAGAAGACAAGAAAGCCTGGAATGAGAAAACATATAAAGGCATAAAGGGAGAGCCGGACACAACCGAAGGCAGGGTGAAATGTAACAGATGTTTCAGCTCATTAAACAGGTTCAAGCAGAGCGTTCGTCTCCCATAGCAACATCCTGGGTGAGCTACTGGAAAAATATTTGTGCAGGAACACTCTGTCGGTGCCTTTTTTCTTATGTTTGTAAATGACTGAGTGTGGGTAATCAATAAATTCACAGAAATATTAAATATTGACTGACACATTAAATGAATATAAAATGAAATATTGACCTTCCTGCTGTAGGTTTTTACACTATTATGTAGCACAATCTAGCCAAGTTCCACATGGTGGGGTTCTCTTTAACGTTAAAGTAATAACTTCATCATGAAAGTTGTCAGCACTGTCACATGCATGCCAGGTGGACTGACGGACGGACGGACGGACGGACGGACGGGTGGATGGATGACTACATGGATAGATGGATGGATAAATGGATTGCTGGATGACTGGGTGAACATCTGGGTGGAGAGCTGAATGGATGGGTGGATGGATGGCCAGCTGGGTGGACAGCTAAACGGACAGGAGGATGTATGATTGAATGAGTGGATAGCTGGATGGATGGATGGATGGATGGATGGATGGATGGATGATGGATGGATGGATTGTCAGGTACATGTAACACCTTTAGCCATCTAAAAAAAAAAAACTAATGAAACTGAATAGACATGAAATTTGCATGATGGGACACAAGATTCCACTATGTCTTCCTGTGGGTTCTGCATGTCTCTGTTGTTTAACACAAATCTGCATTCCAACCTCTGCTGAGAACTTTCTAGAGCTCTCTGTGTATCTGCCTGGGTGTCTTCATAATAAGGCCTCTAACCTTCAATGTCTTCAGCAAGTGTCTGGTATGTTCTGTAAACCCCTCATAAACAGGGGGACGCCTCAGCCCCATCCGCATCTTCCGTTGATTTCGCTCATCAAAATCCATCATTCTCTACGTTAGCCCTAACAGCTCCTGTCTCAGGCTATCTGGGGTAAGGAGGGGAAGCAAATTAAAACTTTCTCTTTCAACAGAAAAGAGAGAAGAGTGTCCATTAACCACAAAATGATAATATCCTCGTGCTGAAGCAGTAAAACCCTGAATAAGTGAAGAGGTAAAAAATTGAAAAAAGTTAAATTATGGGTCAGAGAGTCCCAATCACGATGCTCTTCTCTGAGATTTATGGTAATCTCTATTCAGGAAAGGAGAGAAACACTTTAAACAGGAAGACGAATCATGAAAGGTGAGTGTTTTCACTCGTGCAGAAAGAAAAGCAGGTAGAGATGGTTATCTTCACTGAGGGCAAAGCGGTTTATTGTCACTCATGAATGAACTGTGTCAGGCACTTGCCCAGAGCTGGAATGCCAATGACTAATGATCTTTTTCTTTTTTTGGCTGCTCCTGTTTAGGGGTCTCCAAAGCAGATCAACCGTCTCCATTTCTCCTGGTCCTCTGCATCTTCTTCCTTCAAACCAACTGTCTGCATGTCCTCTCTCACCACATCCATCAACCTCCTCTTTGGCCTTCTTCTTCTCCTCTTTCCTGGAAGCTCCATCTTCCATCCAACATGCTCCTCCCAATATAATCCTCATCTCTCCTCTGGAAATGTCCAAACCAACACAACCTTGCTTCTCTAACTTTGTCTCCAAAACATCTAACCTGAGCTGTCCCTCTAATATACTCATTTCTAATCCTGTCCATCCTCATAGCTCCTCCTCCTCTCTTTTCACCAGTACCACCATCTCATAGCTGGTCTACTGTCCTGTACACCTTCCCTTTAACTCTTCCTGGAACCCGTCTGTCACAAATTACTCCATGCACTCTTCTCCACCAACCTGCCTGCACTCTCTTCTTCACCTCCCGCTCCTGTCTTTTTGTGATAAGCACTAGCAACATTCATTATCACACCTTCAACTTCCACCTTCAAATTCACCACCCTATCTGACACCCTCTTCACCTCCAAAACACTCTTCACACACATATTCAGGATCCTTTCCCCATTCCTCCTTCCATCCACACCGTGGTAGAACAATTTAAACCCTCCTCCAGTACACCTGGCCTTCTTCCCTTCCATCTAGCCTCTCACACAAAATATCAACCTTCCTTCTCTCCATCAGATCAGCTCATTCTCTACCTTTACCAGTCATGCTGCCAACATTTAAAGTTCCTACCCTTACTTCCACCCTCCTCCCTTTCTTTCTCTCCTCCTTACTCCAGACATGCTTTCCTCCTTTCCTTCTTCCTCTCCTAAATTAAATTAGCATGTTCTACCCATGACTTCTAAACCTCTGATGTAAAGGGAAAGAGATAGAAAAGTTCCCAGAGTGCTCAGCAAAAGTGTTTTGTAACTGAAGGACAATGCTCAGACGCGATGCACTACCTTTCATCCCAGACTGCCAAACGACTCTTTTCGACAAGCTGCGTATTCATTTTTCTATCAACTGAGATGAATTCTTCCTGCTCCGGCTCTGTGACTGCGATGAATATCGGAAACAAAGACAAGAATTATGAAGGAGATGAATGCGGGAGATAGATCATCCCTGACTGTTCGGCGCACTTCATGGAATCTCAGAAATTCCTTGAAGCAGGTCTCACCCTGGCAGGAGAAACGCACCCCAGACCTTGTCTTAATCGCCACATCCCTGCCCCGCTCCTTTTGACCATGAAGCTGCTCATGTTAATATTTTTCATGTGAGAAATAATAACGGCGGCTACATTTATAGATAAGATTTGTGGAAAAAGGCTGGGAACAGTCTGCCTTTTTTGAAGAGGATAATGCATAAATCTGTAATTCTTCCACATACCTTAAAGACATGTAAAGGTGAAATACTCAGCAATCTGGACAAGGTTTTCAGAAAGAAAAAAAAAACAAAAAAACATGTTTTTGGGCTAGAAATTGAATCCTAATGTCTGGGTTGTATTATCTATTAACCTCATCGGATGTGGCCACGACAGATGCCCTGGCTGTGCTGCGGTTACCTACACACAGTGGTGAGTGTGTGCTAACGGTGGTGGTGCAATGCTGGGCTCTGGGCGATTTCTCCGGAAACGTGCACAGCTCGGGAACTGCCGTCAGCCTGGGCCCTTTACCTTCATCCCAGATATACAGCGCCACCTAGAAAACGAAAAAGAAAAGTTAGTTAAAAAGCTCATCTATTTATGCTATGTGTACCGCAGACAGGCTGAGTCCTCTTGAGAGCACCTCTTGTTTTGCTTTCTTCTATTTCTCTCTTTAAGGGCTCTTAGAATAGACTTTTTCCATCGTCTACTTTGCAAACGCTCCCTACTCATTTCCTGTCAGCTGTTCAAATGCTGAGACAAAGACTGTGGATGGCGAACAGCTTTTTACTGCTGAGTAGCTTCCTAAAGCATGAATGCAGATGATGCTTCTTCTAATCAATATTTCAATTAATGTATTCAGGAAACTAACAAATGCAATAAACCCAAGCGGAGGGTCAGGGCTATAAGCCAGTCGATTATGGAGCACATTTGTATTTCAAACTGTCTTTTATTTCCACACACTTTCAGAAAAGCAGCGGAGAGAAGCGTCTTCAGATAGTTCGGAGACTTCTTTTACACACCCATGAGGCAGAAACAAGAAAAAGAAAAGTGACTGTCGGAATGCACTCGGAGATGTTCAAAGAAAGCCAGTTTTCAGTAAGAAATAGAAGAAAAGAGACATGAGAGAGAGAGAGAGAGAGAGAGAGAGAGAGAGAAAGAGAGAGAGAGAGAGAGAGAAAGAGAGAGAGAGAGAGAGAGAGGAGAGAGATACTATGAAAGTGATGACTTTTCGGGGGGGGGGGGGTATCTCTTCTGGAAGACGAGTAAAATATATAAAGTGAGACAGAATAATGACAGAGCAGAGCTGAACCCCCCTCTAAAACATGAGTGACCATTTCGTGCACCTGAGGGCATGTGCAACCTCAGAAAAGAATGAAATGAGATAATAGAGAGCGTGTGATGGTAACAGCTGTCAATTTGAAATAAAATTAAATCATTCTAAACCACATGAGCCTCATTGCTGAAGGCTCCTGCCCTTTGTCAGCTCGGTTTCTGATGTACTGACTGGTGCAGTAAAGAGAGCTTCTCTCCATGGGCCTCCAGCTGATTTGAAGATTCATCATTTGATCTGAAAGCTCTCCATGGTCCTTCCTGTAAAGCCGATTTGCATCTCTGAACATAAGGGTGAGGCAGGTCGCCTCATATGTTTCATGTGCTTTTAACATGTTTACTTTTTTTAAAGCTTCTACTGTAAAGCACTTTGGCCAACCAAACAGACATGTTATGTCTGAGGCTGCAGGATCCCCAATGATCTCTCAAGCAAGACGTACACCTACACTGGAGATCATGCAGAAAGTGCACGGAGATATAAAACGAGCGGCAGATTTCACACCCCCCTCCATTTGGTAATGTTTGAGCAGATCGCTCTGGCAAGTTTAGCTTTGATTTTCCGCCTTCTTTTAAAAGCAGGTGTAAACTTGTGCTGCGGTCTCTGTAGAGACACTTCCTGTGAAAACTGCAGCAGATTACAGTGGTGAGGCTGAGGCGAGAACCTTGAAGACGAGCTGTATGTTCAGCTCACAGTTATGTTCAACTCTCAAGATCAGAGGCGTGGGGAGACGTGGGGAGACATGGAGGAGAATATGCTGAATATGCTGAATATGCTGTGTTAAAAAAAAAAAAAAAAAAAGAAGTAAAACTACTGACTTTACTGAACACGTTATTATTATTATTACATTTTAATCCATCATTTAAAATGCATGATGATATAAGATATATAAAGATATAAGTATATTTATATATTTCAATTAAAATAAGATTAATTATATATATCTACAGTACTGTGCAAAAGTTTTAGACAGGTGTGAAAAAATGCTGTACACAAAGAACGCTTTCAGAAATATAAATAACGATGGTTTATTTTTATCAATTTACAAAATGCAAAGTGAGCGAACAAAAGAAAAATCTCAATCAGATCAATATTTGGTGCTACTACCTTTTACAACCTGCCAGCCGAGTTCCTTCAAAAACTGTGTGCACGTGTACCTAGAAGAACTGATGCTGTTTTGAAGGCAAAGGGTGGCCACACCAAATATTGATTTGATTTAGATTCTCTTTTGTTCATTCACTGCATTTTGTTGATTGATGAAAAGAAATGATTAACACTTCCATTTTTGAAAGCATATATATATATATATATATATATACGCAGTATCTCACAAAAGTGAATACACCCCTCACATTTTTGTTAATATTTTATTATATCTTTTGATGGGACAACACTGAAGATAGGACACTTTGATACAATGTAAAGTAGTCATTGTGTACAGCTTGTGTAACAGTGTAAATTCGCGGTCCCCTCAAAATAACCCAAGCTGTACACAATGACTACTTTACATTGTATCAAAGTGTCATATCTTCAGTGCTGTCCCATCAAAAGATATAATAAAATATTTTTAAAAATGTGAGGGGTGTATTCACTTTTGTGAAAGTGACTATTCTTGTCATTGCGAGGTCACAGCACAGCACACAGTGAACCACAACGAAATTGGACCTCTGCATTTATCCACGCATACACCGTGCAGAAGGGGGCAGCTATGAAAGCGCCCAGGGAGCAGTGACGGGGACGGTACCTTGCTCAAGGGTACCTCAGGGCAACCTACTGGTAAGGGGTTTGAACCCACAATCTTCTGATCCTGTGGCCGACTCCATAAACACTAGGCCACCGCTGGCCAATATGTATATCTTGGCCAGCGGTGGCCTAGTGGCCTAGTATATATATATATATATATATATGCACAACAACAGGATCTAACTATTTATGATACTCAACTACTCTATAATCTGCAAAATATCATCAAAAACTGCAAAATATCAAAGGCCTTTCTTTCCTCGGTTAAGATCATTGCCAGCAGTAATGAACCGTATGTTACAGATGCAGATGCAATTACACAAAACTAGCTGTTTTTGGAGTTTAGTGTCTGGGCACGCCTTCTATGTGCTGGAACAGATATGTTTTACAAATTATTCTATATAAGAAAAAATGGAGCAGATAAAGCAGAAAAAAGCAGGCTCAGCACTGAAGAATTCAAGGGCTCTTTTAAATAATTATTTCTTTAAATAGTAAGAAAAAAAAACACACCAGCAGTTGCTATGGCCCATGTGTGTAAAGGAAGCTTCAAAAACTCCATTGTGATGTCACAAAAAAGACCATTAAAAAGCTATTCTGTTACAATAACAATATTAATTACAGATCGACCACGGAGTGAATTCAAAAACAAGTGAAGCCAATGCTCACGCTCGCCACGATAAACAGTAATCATTTTGACCAGGCTGGTCTACTCACCTCATGTTTGAGGTCGATGGTGAAGTCTGACTTTAGAGGCTCCTGCTGCACCTTGTTTGCAAGCCTGAAATGAGAAAATGAACCCGTTAATGCTATCCTACCAAAACCAGAGATACATTCAAAGTGTTTGTCTTTTTTCCTTTTAAACGAATGTAATCGGATGTGAAAGCACTCGACGTGAAAGTGGAATCGCAGCTTTTTGTGTGCACCATGCTGCCCCTATTGCTGGATGCACTCTAATACTTTCAAAGCGACTACATTCAGAACACAATTCACATCACTATGGAAACAAACACGGATTTGTTTTGAACAAAATACGAATGCAATCTCAAAAGATAGATGACCAAGCAAAAGAATGGAAAAGGTTCCAATTTGTTGCCATGTATTTCAAAAAGCAGTGTGACCTGGAATATTCTTTATAACTTCTGAGTGAATGGCCAAGGCTAAACAACTGGAAGCTGAATGACCGAAAATGTAAATTAAGCACTTTCAGTGGGGGGAAAAAAAAAGAAAAAAAAAAAAGACTAAAGTCTGATCAGCCAAAACTGTATGAAATGGGTCATTATTAAGCAATTGAATGACCCGTTTAATGGAAAAAAAAAAATAGATTTCCTTGTTTTTTGTGCATTATGAACCCTTTAGGTTTCCATAAAGAAAAATGTTGAATTCATTCTAAACTCATGCTTGTGATGTCACAAAAGTATATACAACTATTTGGCAAATGGAATAGTTATCGCCGGCATCTACTGCATCTTCAAAGACAGCCTGTTCCAATGGTTTAGAAAATGATTTTAAAATTGAATTAAACCTGCTTTAGGTAAATTAAAAAAAGGGAAGAAAAACACGTATTGGTCTTTAAGTGAACCTAAGGAAAAAGCGATGCAGTAAAATGATAGGATTTGGGCCCTTTAAACCGGAAAACGCCTCTTTCCAGGTGAGAGGTAAACATGAATTTTAAAAAGTGAAAATGGCACGAAGCATTTGTGACCTTACTTGGTGCAGACGTCATTTCCCAGCTCTGTTCTAAAAGCACCAATTACATCTGAAAAGAGCTATTCATGAGGCGCTGCTGTTTTCGCAGTGAGCCGTGCTGAAGGTGCGACCTGTCAGACCTGTTGACGAGGGGAGTGCTCAGAGCCCATCCTGCAGAGAAGTCCGGGTATTTGAAAGCAGAGGGGTTCTCCGCGAAGGCATAATGGTGGATAATGGTAGATTCATCATCATGCAGAGGTTTGCCAAGAAACCACTCCTAACAGCAAAGAGAGAAAGAGAGAAAGAGAGAGAGAGAGAGAGAGAGAGAGAGAGAGAGAGAGAGAGAGAGAGAGAGAGAGACAGTGAGACCGGTGCCAATCTCAAACCGAAGAACAGCTGAACTAAACAGTCCATTATGTTTCTGTGCATTTCAGTCTGGTTTTGGCAAGAAGAACAAAGAACAGGAATAAAAATAATTCACTTTGTAATGTGAACAAAGCATAACTAATCATTTACAATAACTGTCCAGGCCACTGTCAAAGCCATTTAGGATAATAGCGCCTGAATGTCTGAATATGAAGTTTATCCTGGGAGAAATGGCACAAATATTCCATTAAAAAGGAACTAATAACTGATTCCAAATCAGATTAAAATGAAGAAAATCACTTTTGCAAAGCCTTTCTCAGACAGGACCGTCCGAAAGGATCAGAAATGCATGTTAAAAGGAGACCCTTTTCAATATCGGCTCAAATCAGGAATACAATTATTTGGACACCTTGGATGCTCAGTTACTTCCATTTTATGTTCACATGCAGATTGTCTTTTGACTTTTGTGCTTTAAGAGAAAATAAAATAGGAAGGTATAAAGAAAGGTTTAAAGGGAAAGATTGATCACCCCTTCTCTTGGCCCATCATCCCCAATTTACCGAGGTTATGAGCGTCCCTCTGATGTCTCACGATTTCACAATCCTTCATGAAATTTTATAGGGTGTTACCAAAAAGTCAGAATGTTGGCAAGGCCATGCAAGAGCCCTTTAGAAACCAGATATTTTGGCTGCATGATGAGGTATGATTTAGATTCTTGGTTGATTACACTGATTATAAAAAAAAAAAAAAAAAACAATACTGCCCCACATCATGATGAACCCTCCGCCATGCTTTTCTGTGGGTAGAGTGATCTTGGGGTCACGCATGCAATCCTCCTTTATCCTGATGAGCTAAATTATTGCCAGAGAGATCCATTTTGGTTCACTTAGCCAGAGCACATAAGTTTCGTAATTCTCAAAAAAAAAAAAAACCTGTGTGCAATTTACAGTTAGTGAAAGTAAAAGTGACATTGAGAAACAGCACACAGCGACCTACAACGAAATGCAGCCTCTGCCGTGAACCCACACACATATTCAGCAGGGGGCAGCTTTATTTAGCACCTGGGGAGCAGTGGCGAGGACGGTACCTTGCTCAAGGGTACCTGCTGGTCCAGGATTCTAAGCCACGACCTTCCATTCTCAGCGTCTATTCCCTAACCACTTGGCCACCGCTGCCCCCATGTGCAATTTATTGTTTTCCTGGATACTTCAGTAGCACTGATGTGCTTGAAAAAGTGAAAGTGAAAGTGACAACCCTTGTCATTGCGAGGTCACAGCACAGCACACATGAACCACAACGAAACTGGACCTCTGCATTTAACCCATGCACTCAAACACCGTGCAGCAGTGGGCAGCTAGTGAAAGCGCCCAGGGAGCAGTGACGGGGACGGTACCTTGCTCAAGGGTACCTCAGGGCAACCTGCTGGTGAGGGAATCGAGCCCACAATCTTCCGATTCTGGGGCAACTCCCAAACTAGGCCACCGCTGCCCCAGGTCAAAAAAGTCATTAACATCACTCTGCTTGATAAACTTAAAAAGCACCACACACACAACCAGGCCATTACCATGCCAGCATCACTGTGGTGCAGCTAATGATGCATCATCTAAATAAGAAGAGCTGAATGCGTGCTGAGAAACTTTGCAACAACAGACAGGCTACAATCTGCACAATTACAGACTGTAGCTAATCTGCTGCTGCACAATATATGAGTCCCTTCCTGCCAAATCCACCTCAGGTCAGTTAATGACTCCAGGAAAGTTCAGAGTCATCTGGCAGGAGAAAGTGTGGGTGAGCGGGTGGGGGAAACGGATTGATCTCTAATTCATTTCAAATGGAGTTTAATTAGGCTACATAGGACATATCTGGGTCAAGTCTGCTGATGCAACTGAGGACATCTACATGTCCAGACTTATTAAGAGCTGCTTCCCGCCAGCGGACAGACCACTCAACAGTCTGCCTGATGGCACTCGAAACCTACTTTAGCCCTTCCTCACGTTGCTAATTCCAATAAAATGGACACATCGCATTCTAGCCTAAGTAGCTTCATTTTATTTAGTTTAAGTTAAACAAGTATTAAAGCTAGATCGATTCATAAGGTGTAAAAACCTACACATCTGCCTCAAACGAAGACGGTTCTACTAATAATAAGTGCAGCAAAAGTGAAAGTGACTATTGGTCACTGTCCATTGAAATGTTTTAGGTGGAGTAGCAATGTGGAAATTAATCAGACGATATTACGTGCCACGCCAAAAAGAGATTTTTAATGTCACAGAACACAGCACTACAAAGAAATGCTTTCTCTGCATTTAATCCATCCACACAGTGCAGCAGAGGAGCAGTGATGGGGATGGTACCTTGCTCAAGGTTACCTCAGGGCAATCTAACAGTCTGGCACTTCAACCCACAACCTTCTGATCATAAAGGTGACTATTTATCATTGTGAAACAAAGACACAACGGAATTCAAAATCTGCTTTTCCCACATACGCACCATGCAGCAGGGGGCAGCTACTGAAAGTGCCCAGGGAGCAGTGATGAGGACGGTACCTTGTTCAAGGGTACCTCAGAGCAACCTACTGGTCTGGGATTCGAACCCATGACCGTCTGATCCTGTGGCCCAGTCCCTAACCATTAGGCCACCGCTGCCATCATAGGATCTATATGTGGTGCAGTGGAAAGCCATATTTATAACTGGTCTGGTACTCAAACCCACAACCTTTTGATCGTGGCGTCCCTTGATCGTCACAACGCTGTCAGCTGAATCACCACCCCTGCTATACTCACACACTCAAACACACGCAATGACAAGTAGTCACTTTCACTTTCACTTATCCTTGTAAGGGTCACGGGCAGTGTTACAGTCCATCCCAGCACACTAGGGTGAAATACAGAGAGACACTTTGGACAGGTCACCAGTCCATCACAAGGCGGACACTCACACACACACACACACACACACACACACACACACACACACACACACACACACACACATAGACACACAGTCCCCTGGTTGTGTAGTTTACTGAACAGTGTTTATGCGGTCGTGTGTTGATTATTTATTTTCCCAGTGTGTTCTTCAGTTATAATAATTGTAGCACAGTGTTCCTGATGAGGAGGAACGGAAGTTACTGAAATCAATCAAAAAATCTGCACGTACTTTTCCCCGGACAAACTTCTCGAGGACGCTGAGAAGTCTATCCAGTTTAACGTTGGTCTCCTCCTCTAGAAACATCATCCAGGTAGAGTTCTTCCCAAAGTGAGAAGAAAAACTGAGGAAACACACACAGTGGATTCACTGCAACACCAATCACCCTGCCAAACACTCCGCATTAGACTGAAACTTTCCCACTTCTACCAAAATAACAGAGCAGCTATGCTTTATCACCAAGTATTAATTAAGAGGATTAATGGAACTGAAGGAGAATAGAACCCCTGATGGGAGATCGTTCATGGAGGTAAATCAACACAGCGTTCTTCAAAGAACAGGTAGACGAAAGAAAGAAATAAATAGAGTATGTCTACGCAGTGAATCTTTGAGTTGTGTCTGCTGAGCGTCTGTAATGGCAGGGCTTGAGTGCACTTACTAAGGCAGCAGGGGCAGAATACTCCAGTCCCCCTCATTTTCTGACAGGTTGTGAAGGAGCAGGATGGTGGGTGGACTCTAAAATAGAAAGCAGGGCTGTTAGAGAAGGTGAAGAGCAGGAAGAAGCAGGAAAAAAGCAGCTTCCTGTTAGGATTAAGGCGGTGGAGAGACAAAGTATTATTGAGAATTAGAAGAAAATACACAATAATTATATAATAATAATAATAATAATAATAATTATTATTATTATTAGTAGTAGTATTGCATATAATAATAATAATAATAATAATAACAGTAATAATAATATAATGATGATAACAATAATAATAATAATAATAATAATATACTAAAATCCCCTTTTAAGGATGTGCCTTTTAACTTAAATGTGAGAAAGGAAGAGAGAAACATGTTCTATTAACAAGTACTATTTCATAATATAAATATTATTGCTGATCTTGATAATGATGATGAAAAACCAGCTAAAATTTGAGCACAAAACACTCAAGACCGGAGGCAGCAGGATGACTGGCAACGACAAGGCAGATGAAATTTTCATTTGGATATCTGACACCCAATATCAGCTCTCCAGCAGAATTATCACATTTATTAAAGGTCATTTTTAACACAGAGTAATTCAATGTTGCTTACTGGCTACACTTGTTAATCTGTTTGGATCATCATGATGGCATTTAAACCTGATTATGAGCGAAAGATTAAAAGAGAGAGAGACACAGAGCCTGACACGGAGTTCCCAACCTTTAGCTCTTCCTTTAACCATCACAGCATTATGTTTAACTACAGACACATAGATGGATGGATGGATGGACGGACGGATGGATGGATAGCTAAATGGCCAGGTGGATATATGGTTGAATGAGTGGATAGGTGGTTGGGTGGGTGGATGGATGGATGGATGAATTATCTGTCCATTAATTTACATAAAGGTTAAAATTAAAACACTCATTTATTGCAGTCCTGCTATACCACCCAGTGTCCCGGTCTCAAGATTGTAGGAGCAAATGGTTGATTGACAGGTGTTGACTTATACATAGGTAACAGGAATAAAGAACAGATGTGGATACGAAGAACCGGAGGTGAAGGTAAATCGAGTGTGGTATCTACACACTCCTTTGAAAGGAGAACAAATAGGTCAGACAGGCTTAAATTTCCCTGACATTTTCAGGCCTCGCTTAGATCACAGGGGCGCGAGAAGCAGTGGGCGCCGGGCGGCTAAAGCCATAACTGAGCCGCTGACTCAGGTTGAGGGTGACAAGGAAGATAAAGGCGAGGGTCAGCGAGACCCTGCTGTTGCCTGGCGTTGCAGAGGAACAGGTACAGCATGCTGCTCCAATCATGCAGCATCCAGCTGCGTTAGCAGGAAGATGTTAATTAGCACCAGTGAAATAGCAGGCGACCTGAGCACACCTGACGTCACAAGGACGAACTGGCGGCTGACAAACCACAGTGAGAGTAATTGCAAGGGTGTATTTTGTGCAGTTTATTTTTTATTCATGTATTCACTTCTTTGGGGGTAGTGTGTGTCCCTATGAGACACTTTAACACACCTTAACAAAGCGTGCATAACCTTGTAATTACAGTAAAACTTGTTGAAAGTTTTAATTTGTTAAAAAAAGCTTATGAAAGTGTGATCATGTATATAATATATTGGCAGCGGTGGCCTAGTGGTTAGGGGGTTGCCCTCACGTCGGAAGATTGTGGGTTCGATTCCCTCACAATTAGGTTGCCCTGAGGTACCCTTGAGCGAGGTACCGTCCCTGTCACTGCTCCCCGGGTGCTTTTAATAGTTAGCCACTGCTGCACGGTGTTTGCATGGGTTAAATGCAGAGGTCCAATTTCATTGTGGTTCACTGTGTGCTGTGCTGTGACCTCACAATGATGAGGGTTGCCACTTTCACTTTCATAAGCTGTGTAGTGTAGAATGACACGCCCGTAGTTTATTATGCACTGTTAATGTGTAATAAACAGTTATAAGCAAATGATGTCAAGTAGAGCTTTTATTCATTTCCTTCTCTTAATTCAGTCATGTGTCATTGTGAAGCAGCACAACACTCAGTGAAACACAACGACCTCTGTATAGCCCACACACGCCGTTCTGCAGGCGGCAACCTAATCCTGTGCCCGGGGAGCAGTGATGGGGACGGTACCTTGCTCCCTCCAAACTCTCTTTCTGCTGCTCGACTGCGGTTTTCAGCAGCAAACATTTCAGGTCCATCTAAGTTCATACCTTTTATACGTTTAATTTTTAAAATTTAATTTCTGCAGAAAAGTTTTTCTTTTCATTTAAGTAGCCTTTATTTTTGCTTCATCACTTTCATCTCAAACACCCTTGTGGTGGTCTAGTGGTTAGGGAGTTGGTCCCAGGTTTGGAAGGTTGTAGGTTCGATTCCCAGAACAGTAGGTTGCCCTGAGGTACCCTTGAGCAAGGTACCGTCCCCATCACTGCTCCCTGGGCACTTTCAATTGCTGCCCCCTGCTGCACGGTGTGTATGGGATAAATGCAGAGGTTGTATTTCAACTGTGTGTTGTGTTTCACAATGGCAAGTAGTCGCTTTCATTTTCACTAAGAGTCACAGGCAGTGTTAGAGAAAAGCAGAGAGACGCTTAGGACAGGTCACCAGTCCATCACAAGGCAGACACACACACATGCACACACACACACACACACACACACACACACACACATATACACACATCTAGAGGGAGGTTTAGTATCTTCAGTCCACCTGACGTGCATGTCTTTGACTCTGAAACTGATATGCTAAATCAGCATTCAGTCACAGGATGCCCAGGACGCGTCCTGTTAGACCAAATATCATTTGTTCCTGAATTTAATATGCAGGAAACTGTAGGTAATAATACTAAATAAAAAAAAGCATGACTCATTCTCTGGAAAATACAATAACTGAGCTTAAAAAGTGTGACAATCGCACCAGTAAAGCACAGAGTGTTCTGTCAGGAACCCAGTTTCACACTTGAATACAGTCTGGGAGAATAAACTGGGTCTGTGTGATACAGAACTCAGTCTTTCTGCAAGGTGAACGGGTTTAAATGTATTTTTAAGACACAGTGACTGTCAATGATGTCACACTAATAGAGATCATTGAGCACCACGGCTGTAAGGTCATCTTGACCCAAAATCTTTTCAGACCATGCAGTCGGTTATCCTGGAGATCAGGACGAGAAAAAAAAAACAAAACAAAAAAAAACAGGACAAGCATCTGAGGAAATGTATTTTAGATAAACTGGACTAATAGGTGACACTTCTCTCTCTCCCAAACACACACACAGACATCCCGCAGTCCCGTATTCTGATTCATCTTATCGTGAACTATTTTAATCCCATAATAATCCAGAGCGACTTGATGTACAGAGCAATTCTCCTACAGGAAGCTTTACAGACGGGCGATCATGTTCAGTTGTAAGAAGGAGTAATGGATGGTTTCTTTTCTATTAGTAATGTTGTTGAAGAAAATGAAATAAATCCAAGAAAGTGGAGAGTAGAATCAGCAGCGGCTGATAAAATGTAGAATATAAACAATACAAGCAGAAAATAAAGACATTTCTACCTTTTAGATTTCTTATAAAATATAAAAACATACTTCATGAATATATTTCTCGAGTGTGTGCTTTGACTTTCTTCAAAAATGCCATCGAGCTTCACAGTTGAGAGGTCTTGAAGAGAAAGAGGCCTCGCCAGCTTCTCTTTCTGTGTTTTGTTATTTGCAGAAAGTCTGCAATTTCATACCTCGAGTCAACGAGCATAAAAGAGACATTCATCATGAAGGACGCTGGTAAAGAGTGCAGTGTTTTCAGCACGGGGTGATTTTCCTGTGCTGGGTTGTGCCCTGTTGCACTTTCTCAGACAACCCAGTAATACTATATATATATATATATACAGTACTGTGCAAAGGTTTTAGGCAGGTGTGGAAAAAAATGCTGTAAGCAAAGAACGCTTTCAGAAATATCAATAATGATTGTTAATTTTTATCAATTTACAAAATGCAAAGTGAGCGAACAAAAGAAAAATCTGAATCAGATCAATATTTGGTGTTTCTACCTTTTGCCTTCAAACCAGCATCAGTTCTTCTGGCCCCACAGAGCCCTGATCTCAACATCATCCAGTGTGTCTGGATCACATGAAGAGACAGAAGGATGTGAGGAAGCTACATCCACAGAAGATCTGTGGTTGGTTCTCCAAGATGTTTGGAACGACCTACCAGCCGAGTTCCTTCAAAAACTGTGTGCAAGTGTACCTAGAAGAACTGATGCTGTTTTGAATTCAAAGGGTGGTCACACCAAATATTGATTTGATTTAGATTCTCTTTTGTTCATTCACTGCTTTTTGTTGATTGATGAAAATAAATGATGAACACTTCCATTTCTGAAAGCGTTCTGTTTACAGCATTTTTCCACACCTGCCTAAAACTTTTGCACAGTACACGCACACGCATCCCACATGTTCTGTTTATCTGGGGCAGTTTTCATTTCCCCAGAGGGGAGTGACAAAGCTGAAGGCCATTTCACTTTGCAAGAGCTACAGGCAGGTTTTTCATATCCGAGCTCATGTAAATAAAGCTCAGTCAGGAGTTTTAGGATAGTGGATCAGACCTCTGAACACTCATGCAAATAAAAAAAATACACAGATAAACAAATATGTTTGGGCAGCGACCGCCTAGTGGTTTGGGATTAGGCCCCGGGATTGGAAGGTTGTGGGTTCAAATCCCAGACCTGTAAATTGTCCTTGTTGTGTCTCACTGTGTGTGGTGCTGATTCCCAATGACAAGTTGTCACTTTCGCTTCACTTTCACTTTCACATTTCCCAGCCAGTGGCTTTTCTGACTGTTCTGGAACTCTAAAAGCAGAACTAAAGAGAAGCATGTGGCATGTGTCGTATGGAAAACTGCACAGTTTAAGGTGGAACCGAACAACCTGAATGCTTAAAGTGAATAAAATGATGTTAGATTTTTATGTCCTGTTCTGTTCCGTTCAGTCCTGTCCGTCAGTGAGAAGTACAACAAAATAAAGTCGATGAAAATGCGTTTCTTCTGAGATTCTGAGATTCTGTTTGGTATGAAATCAGGGAGAAGGTATTCCTCTAGTGTTGTTATAGACAGGGTGCTCGGATTTTCACACTGATGTGCTCTAAAGGCCCTCCAGTGGTGGAAACATCAACCTGCATCAGTGCCGGCTGAGCTAAAACAGTGGGCAGTGGAGAGACGCATGTCTCCAGACACATAAGGGAGCAACGGAAATGAGCAGATCTGTCTTTGAGTTGAGAGACAGATAATGAGAAAGACAGATACAGAAAGAAACAGAGATAAAGAAAAAGTTACAGACCGAGATTAAAACCAATGTGAACGTGAAAGTGACTATTCTTGTATTTTGAAAGTGACTATTCACTGCACAGTGCACCACAACGAAATTGGACCTCATGCACAAACACACACCGTGCAGCAGGGGGCACCTATGAAAGCACCCAGGGAGCAGTGATGGGGACGGTACCTAAGGGCAACCTACTGGTAGGGCGTTTGAACCCACAATCCTCCGATCCTGTGGCGCCATTTTCTTGAATAAACATATATTTGTTTTTCATTTTTATAGCTAATACTTGAATTATTGGATGGTCCATATAAAGTGAACTGAATGGGGCCGAGAACAGATCCTTGTGGCGCAATGGAGGCACCCCTGGATCAGAAGATTCCAGACTGGCTCGACACCATTGGAGGCAGCGGTGGACTAACGTTTAGGGACTCTGCTCCAGGAACAGAAGGTCATGGATTCGAATCCCAGACCAGGAGGTTGCCCTGAGGCACCCTTGAGCAATGTACCATCCCCATCACTGTTCCCTGGGTGCTCCAAGGTGTGTGGGTGAAAAACAGAGGCTGCATTTTGTTGTGTTTCACTGTGTGCTGTGTTGCACAATGACACATAGTCACTTTCACTTTGAGCTGGAGAGATGTTTACAGACTATTTTCATGGCACTGAGAATAAACACCATGTGCATTATTTGGGAATCCATTCCAGAAAGATCAGCTTTAATCATTCTAGCTGATAATAAACATTAGAGAATTGAAATTTGTGAAAGCAGGTGATGTTCAAATGTGTCAAACGCTTTTAAAAGTAACATAACATAAAAGTGACACAGATTTCTTCCCAAAAAAGTAAAAAAATGCAATAAACGTCCGCATGTCACTATTAGCACATATGTGTTATTCTGTTCACTCCTAGGGCTGTCGGTGTAAATAGAAAGCTCTGGGTGGGTAATTAATTATCATTTGTGCTTTGCTACTGACTGTATCTCAGTCTTAACGTCCAGTCGGTTCACGGGAAAAGCGGGATCTGATACAGCCTTAGAGAGAAATCTAGAAACAGCGGGGCTCATTTTTAGAAAACAACATAGTAAGTAAGTGTAAATGAGAAAAAATACAAGCTATCAGAAACTAAAAGCCTTGCGAGAGCTGGAACAAGCCCAAAGATCATGATATATGCCCAGATTAAAAGACGGAGGAAAGTTTAGTTGATAAACTGTGATGGACTGAAGCAGCTCTCTGAAAGAAATACTTGAAAAGGCCATGGATAATCTCACTGGGAGGCAAGGTCTACAGAGACAGTTTATTGTCAAGACTGCAGGGCATCGCTTTGTTCCTTAGACTAGTGCTGACATCTTGTGGCAATAGATAAGCAGGGAATGTGAAAGTCAAATGAGCTTCTCCAGCCCAGGCTCAGAAACAGCATCTCCAGACTGCCCTAATCTACAGCAGAAGGCAGAGTAATAACGGAAATAAAGTATATTTTCCTACGTATGCTCATTAACACTTCTTCATAAAGGCTAGAAGGATAAAAGGAGTTCTAATCAACTTTTCACTCAAACTAATACGATGCTGCAATCTTGATCGCCTGCTTGTCTGCTGAACTGGTCTTAACAAGCTTCACGTTCTGAAATTCTTGCATTTATTCATTGTAGCAAGTGATCAGAGGAGTGTGAGGCATCATGATATGACATCGTTATTGAAATGTTTCAGCACTTTGCATATTCTGGTTATAATCAGGTCCAACTTAGTGCAAGTGAAAGTGATTGCATGCATTAACAGCATTGACAACAGCAAGTGCATTAAATGCATAAAAACACATCCAATCAAATGCAAAATGTTGCACGTTCTTGGTCAAATTATTAGATATAGGACCAATATTAAGTAATGACAGGGCAATTCAATAATTACAGGGTTAATACCCAGTCAAACTGCAAAAATGATTCAGAAAATGTGCCGTGACAGTTATAATTGGACAATTTGGCAACACGGTAGACCTGCGTTCTCCTGGAATTCTTTCACAGTGAAATTGGGGTCTGAATCTGCCCTACACGCAGGTCTCTCAAAGATTTCTTGGTGTTCTAGACCTCAGTGTGACCTCTACCGGGTTTGTTAATGGCCATCTCATTTTACATTACCAGCTGAGGAAATGGCTGACTGAAAATGCTTTGCTATCTTCTTATAGCCTTCTCCTGCTTTGTGGGCACCTACTGTTTCATTTTCAGAGAGACAGCCAGTTGCTTCGAGGAGTTCATGGCTGTGGAATTATGGGGAAAAGCTCTGAGAAGAGACTGGTATTTATTCATCTTTGTAATGTGCATCTCCTGGCCATTTCTAATGATGACTAAAGAAGGCATGGTTCACACCAGCTAATTAAAGTTTAAGATTCTGGTAAATGTCTTGGGGTCCCCCACATTTTACCTGCCGTTTCTTTCCTTAAATCGCTCTAAAGTTGCTTAAGACAAAAGACTTTGGAAGCAGAATATGAAGAAATGTGACGTGGCTCAACAAAGATTTAATGATATTTTCCCTCTACATAATGTATAAAGTAATATTTACAAAGTACATATTAAAGAGCGCAGCATTGGCTTTGTGGTGTCCCTTTTGACACTTTTCCATGATGATGCTGCTGCATTATGTCACTGTGACGTAGCTCAATTAAGACGCTGCATTAAGATGTCACTGTGACGTAGCTTAATTAAGAGGCCACATTATGATGTCACTGTGATGTAGCTCAATTAAGAGGCTGCATTATGATGTCACTGTGACGTAGCTTAATTAAGAGGCCACATTATGATGTCACTGTGATGTAGCTCAATTAAGACGCTGCATTATGTCACTGTGACGTAGCTCAATTAAGAGGCTAGATTATGATGTCACTGTGACTTACCTCAATAAAGAGGCTACATGATGATGTCACTGTGACGTAGCTCAGTTAAGTGGCTACATAATAATGTCACTTCATAATGATGTCCTTCCTACCTGCCCTTTTTTAATATCTATTCCCTTACTGTTTCATTTAAATGAATCAACTTTGTAAATGTTACAGCAGTCCCGATAATATATCATTACTAGAGTAAATACTGTATTTTTTGTAGTGAATTATGTTACAACTGAATAAAATGTTAATTGTTTTAAATGTAGGCCACTCAGATGTGCAGAGGAACGTAAAAAAAAAAACACGATGGTTATGGAAAACACATATTGTCTCTTTATCTTAAATTATTCATCATGCAGCAGAAAGAGTCCAGGATGTGTGGATCAAAGCACTGGAAGTCCCTAAGCTCACCAAATTAGTTTGAACTTTGTTGTTGAATTTGTAATTAAACTGTGAAAAAGTGGTCTGAGAACTGGGTCTGCATGTAACAAAGTGGGGCAAAAAAGTGACAAAAAGTAGTAATAATTGGATGAAAATTATTATTATTATTATTATTATTTTTATTATTAGTAATATTAGTAATAATAATAATAATGATAATAATGATAATAATGATAATGATAATAATGATAATGATATTTGATGTTGATGATAGTAGTAGTATTTTATACTTACAATTATTATTATTGTTGTTGTTATCATCATCATCATCATCATCATCATTATTAGTAGTAGTTGTTGCTGTTGCTGTTATCCTACTGAAAACATTTTTGCTCAATACTTTTTTATTTACAGCCATATGCAAATTGCTCCATTCGTCTCGGTAAAACTAAGATATTTTAAAAGAAAATAACAGCCTCCTCTACAGATGTCATTTTCTGCCAGAGGTTATGTACTTATTTTCACTCAGAAAATCAACAACACATTATTTGACCGGGGGGTCCACATTTCTGCAGACTGAGTGAATTGAAATACTACAAAATATTAAAGCGAGTTCAAGCTATTTTTATAGTAAGTAGCGGGTTTCTGAAGAACGTGTTAAGCTGCTGTATTCAGTCAGAATTGGTTTCCTGCTAGTCCTCTGGTCAGCTCAGCTCATTTAGACCCCACACACCAGCTTAATTAAATGACTCCAGCGTGATTCGTCTGTATATTGTGGTTTGTTAGATCAACTCTGCCATGCAAACCCTCACGTGGAGAAAATATGTGACCTAGACATCCGAGGACTGACACTCGAGCACAATCATGCGTTCTTCATCTTCAAGACTTCACAATTATTTGTGTTTTTTGGCTGTAATATGAGAATCAGGCAGGCTCAAAGTACGAATAACGACTTAAATGTATGCAACAGAGAGCAGGCTAACCTAGAAATACTTTAGAACACTTCTTTGAACTCTATGTGACATTGATATGCTGTTGCCTCGAATAAGAGCTCTGCTGAAAAGACTGGATTTGTTTTTCAGAGGAGTGTCTGTGAAAACATTTTTAAACTGTTTTAAACTAATCAGTAATAAAGCCAGTTCAGCAGGACCTTTCTATTGGGTTGTCTTCTTTTTTGTGTGTAGTCAGGCATCATGGTTTGCGGCGCTCTGCCCTGACTGGGAAACCTGGTGCCTCGGTAGGACGTCAGGTGTGTCGCATTGACTCAATGGTTATAAAGACCCCAGAGAGTCAGAGCAGAGCGTCGGTCATTCTGGTTTCCATGTTTGGTGGCCGTGTAAGCAACACTGTGAGTTCAGCATTTTGTGGTTGCAAAGCAATGGAAATCCAGACAGAACTAAAATAATGTGATCCGTCCTGAGTCCAAGCGAGAGAAAAAAAGGGAAATGGCCTGCAAATTTTTTACCAGAGGCAGAAGCAAGACAAGGTGAAGACATGGACAATCAAGACAGAAATAAAGCAAGAAACCTGAGGACTGCGGAGAAGACTGATAATACCTGCCTAAACCACACTTGCCTGAATGCATGCTTGTTGCTAGGCAATCTTAAACAGCCTTGATGATGTTTCTGACATGGGACGGCGATAGAATAGGATAAAATCTAAATCTAATGAGTAAAATGTGAAAACCGATCTCTTTGCAGCTAAACAGGTACAGGTAATCATGCCTTTTCTCATATTTCCATAGCAACGCCACAGGCAAATCTGGACAGAATCTGAAAAATCTTTTTTCAAAACTTTAATCAGTAAATGACTTCATTCCTTTATTATTTTAAAAATTCTCTTAATAACATGACCCTCTGACCTCCCACAGAGAGAACTGGCTAAAGGACCGCTTCAAAGCTTGTCCAAGAAATTAAGAGTCTGTAATCTTTTCATGTAAATTCATGTCATTATTTCCTAACTTTTCACTTATTCATCAAAAAATATTCATCAAACCACATATTTTTGGACACAATATAGGTTGGAAAGCTAATCTAGTTTAACCCTCATGTAATGATGTTAAAATTAACTGGGTCCCTGAGCAAGACCCTTAACCCCGAGTGTCTCCTGGGGGGACTGTCCCTGTGATCAGGAACTGGAAGTGGCTCTGGATAAGAGTACCAGACTGTCCACCGTTACAACACATCTACCTCTTTTAACCAGCCCATCAGCCACTCTAATTATGGTGTAGGTTGTCTACACCATTCTCCAAAATAGTACCTGCTAGAATGATCATTTTCATGATTTGCAGGTTGCTTATGCAAAATGATTACTGAAAAAAAAATAGCAAAAATCTAAATTTGTATTCCTCAGTCACCTCTAATATTCTCTAATGCTAGTTGGCAGGTTATCTCCATAAGATACACAAAAATGCTGGAAAAGAGGAAAATTCGATTTCCAGGGGTGGTCTTGGTCTAGTGTCTGAATCCAGTTCTACAGAATACAGATGTGCTGCAGCTGTGTCACATAGTGGTGAACAAGCAGACTGAAATGAGACAACAAGGGACCTCAGGCCATTAATTAGTTCAGCCGGGACTGTCCTAAGCAACACCTGAGACTTGCTATGGGGAAATGATTGCTCTCCAGATTTGAGCAAATTAGGCAGGACTTAAAGGTCTAAGGGTTGCCATTCTGACAGCACCATTGAGTCAGCAGAGAAGATACATTTTAAGGTGATGCCTTACTGCCTCACTCACTTTGCCTTCAAGATCCTCTGCCCTTCTGAGTCGGTTACACCAGAATGTTGGCCAGGGAACTTGTTCTACACTCATTAGTCATCAAACAATGCCTCCCATCGGGCTGGGGGAGCTGACAGGGAGGGGGGTTACAGAGCCAGAAGGTGGCTGCCACAGATCAAAATAAACTACCATTATATAACTCAATCACAGCTGATGAAACGCATACAGCACATCCTGTTATTCGGGGCGGGGGGGCTTTCTCAAAGCAGAAACCAGCCACTGTAAAGAGGGGAGCAGAAATAGCTGAGGATGAAAAAGAAGTCGGCTAATCCGGTCAAAATAAGATCAGAGAGAGAGGAGAAGAGGGCTCTCTGGACTGGAACTGGGCTCCAAGTGTATTACAGCTTGGCTTTGCAGCTTTTAGAGTGAGAGGTCAGATGGTGGTTGTCTGCAGGAATGCTGAAGTATCAAAATTGCTGAAGTAAAAATAGACAGGTTCATCATCACCGCTCACAAGGTCCACTGCTAAGAAAATAGGACTGGGGTGATGGGGTGCAAATGCAGTCTGAATTTCTGTACCCTCACTTAAGCTTCGGAGAACAGGGGAAGGATAAAGAATAAGCCTTTCTTTTTGTAATTATGGAGAGAGATCCAAAGCTGGAGCACCAAAGCATGGAAAACAGTTATTAAAAGAAGAAAAAATGCATCCAAAAATAATAGGATTCATTAATAATGGTAATCAATAGTCTCTTATGAGACAGAGGACATCTCAAAGGACATTTAGACCCACTCCATCCCGTGTATGTTATCACTTTGAACAAACTTCTAACTTGCTATCATTTGTAGAATTTTAAAGCATCTGAAGGTCATGGATTCGAATCCCAGACTTTTAGGTTGCCCTGAGGTAACCTTGAGCCATGTACCGTCCCCACCACTGCTCCCTGGATGCACTTCTTTGTGCTCCCTGCTACACAGTGGGTTTGGATAAAAAAGCAGAGGATGCATTTCTTTGTGACTCACTGAGTGCTTCACAATGACACATAGTCACTTTCACTTTCACTTAAACAACATCATTATGCACATACGCTTCCTGTCCTTCGAGATCACATTGCTCTGGGATTTGAATCTACAACCTTCCGATCCTCGTGCCAGCACTCCTCTGGTCACCCCTGCCCCTCTTAATTATTTTTCTATTTGGACCTCTGGACGCAAATGGAGAGAAAAGCTGTAAAAATGCTTCTCAATCACATCTGTCAGTGCTGAAGAGTCACCGATCATGAGCGCGGAAGACATGGTGTGTCTGTACGCAAGAAGAAATCCAAACATTCTGTATTTGTTAAAGCACAGCACAGTGACTGTGGTCAACAAATCAGTCAAGCAATTGTTTGCTTAAACTGCAATTAAGCCTTGGACACACAACATGTCAGATGGCTGTACGGTTCACACTACACAACCTGCTGCCTGGTTATCTTCACTGGCATTACAAGATCTTTCAGGAAAATCTCCTACCAGGCTCTCCAAACTACGTCACGACGATGATGAAGTGGATTCTAAAAATGGATGTCAGCAAGAAGCAAGTGATTCAAGCTGTTAGTGCACTGATTTACAGCAATTAAAGGAAAGGAAAACAAATAATAATATCAATGTATGTATAAAGAATGTGAACTCCATCCTCACGTTTGGTTCTCATTGGCTGTAGCTCAATGCCGCAGTCTCAACTTGACACAGCTGGGCTACAGAATGTTTCACATTACAGGACTTCACCTCGCCAACAAGCATGCTTGATATGTGTTGGGTTTCTGCAAGGCACTGGAGAGTGTCTCAGACTGGGTCATTAAAAGTTCATACATAGCGACTGAGAGGCGATTTGCAAGCCCTGAGTGAACACTGATCTGCCTCTGATCTGTGGCTTTTGGCAGGAGGGAGAGAGAGAAAGAAAGAAAGAGTCAGTTACTAGCATGTTCATTGGTCACAGACTAAAGAGACTGTTGGTCAAGGCAGTTTTAAGCAGACGCTGATGAAAAATATGCCTTAAAGTAAGGTGAGAGTGACGATCTGTCATTGTGAAGACACCGCAGCACTCAGGGAACCGCAACAAAATGAATTCTCAAAAAAATGAGAGGCAGGCTTTTTCAATACCCGGGGAGCAGTGATGGGCATGGTACCTTGCTCAAGGGAACTTCATGGCAATCTAAGGTCCAGGACTTGACCCCATAATCAGAAGATTATGGGACCTAGTCCATGGACATCAGACCATGGCTGCCCCCATCTAATGCAAGCACAAAGCAAAACACTCACGGACAATTTGGACAAAAATTTAATCTCCATCAGCAAAATACTTGATTCCAGTTCTAACTGGTTTGTGTCCAATGCCCTCAGATCCTCCATCAACACAAAAGTGTGTTGTAATTACAAACACTGTTGGTCACTGGGAAAATAACAGCAGAAACCGATTAAACGTGTGATTTTAGTGCTTTGATTTGCTTTGGGAGAGACGAGGATGGACAGAATTAGGAACGAGTATGTTAGAGGGACAGTTCAGGATGAAAAGTTTGGAGACAAAGTTTGAGAAACAAGACTGCATTGGTTCGGACATGTGCGGAGGAGAGACGGGGAGTATACTGGGCGGAGGATGTTGAAGTCGGAGCTGCCAGATGAGGAGAAGAGGAAGGAGAAAGAGGAGGTTTCTGGACGTGAAGAGAGAGGACATGCAGAACCTTTATTTTGGAAAAAACATAAAGAACACACAAGAACGATCCTGTCTGGTGATGAAAGTGTGAAATAACATTATAACAGCATGCGTTTTGCAGTTTTATTGTTTGTATGCAAAGCACACCGTGCTGGTTTGCGCACCCTCAATTATTTTCAGTGCACCCTCCATGATTTGGCTCTGGATTCTGGCCTAAAATGCCTCTGTGCACTTAATGTACCACAACGAAGCTCAGTAAGTGCATTTACCTGCACAGCAATGGTTCAATATTTGTGTGATTAAAGCTGGTAGTATACTTCAGATGACGAAAACAAGCAAACAAAAACCCCACCGCCACTGAACTCGCTGATGGAAGCGTAGTTAAAAGGAAGTCGGAGTCCTTCTTACTGTCATCCAGCTTTACGAGAAGACTGCTCCATGCCGTGATGCTGGCAGCTATTTGACTTGGACCAGTAGCAATCAGGCAGTCTAAGAACAAACAATGTGGTGATTGGGAGTTCTGTTTTGCAGTCAGTAAAAACAGGACCAAAAGGACATGAATTCCAACATTGTTCTGGCAAAAAGGCATTGACTAATTAACAGAAGTCTGCTGGACCAATACGGGATCATCCGAGAGGAAGAAACCTCCCCTCATGTGTTTTATCATTTTGGCAGAAAAGTATGTAAACAGATACTGATGGGGATTCCAAGTAGTGTTTAATGTAAGCCAACCATGATCACGCTGTAACATACATAACATACATAACAACACAAGCTTCCAAGCAATATTAATGTACTAAAACCAAAGAACTCCAGAAACTTAAATGACCATGAGCTTCGGAGCTCCAAACACTGTTGATGTATTCTAGTCAAGAGATTTCAGATCTTCTTCTTTCGGCTGCTTCCTTTTAGGGGAGATCACAGCAGATCATCCGTTTCCATTTCTTCCTGTCCTCTGCATCTACCTCCTTCAAACCGACCACCTGCATGTCCTCTCTCACCACGTCTATAAATGTCCAATGTCCACCGGGTGGTGGTGGTCGTCTAGCGGTAGGATACTTGCCTATGGACCTGTGGCTCAAGAGGTCCCAGGTTCAAATCCCACCTCTGGCATTTCCACCACTGGGTCCCTGAGCAAGACCCTTAACCCTGAATTGCTCCAGGGGGACTGTCCCTGTAATTAGGACATGGAAGTCGCTCTGGATAAGAGTGTCTGCTAAATGCCGTAAATGTAAATGTCCTCTTTGGTCTTCCTTTTTTCCTCTTTCTTGGCAGCTCCATCTTCAACATCCTCCTCCCAATATAATCATCGTCTCTCCTCTGCACATGTCCAAACCAACGCAACCTTGCTTCTCTAACTTTGTCTCCAAAACGTCTAACCTGAGCTGTCCCTCTAATATACTCATTTCTAATCCTGTCCATCCTCGTCACACCCAACGAAAATCTCAGCATCTTAAGTCAAGAGATTTCAAATGCTCTTAAATATTATTGAGCCACAGGATTCCAGACACTGATAAATGTCCTCGAACCACAGGATCAAGAGCCATCGGATGAAGGACAAATGTGTCACAAGATTCAGATGGAGGACAACTGTACGATTTAAAATTGTAAATGTAATCATGTAATCAGGTCTCTCAGTTTCTTTCACTCTCTCTCACGCTCTCATTCTCCCTAGCTCAGAGTCTGTCTCTCAGTCTCTATTCACCTCACTTCTTTTTAGTGTCAATCTTTTTGTCATTCCATCTGTCTCTCTCTCAGCATCTCTCTTTCTCTCTCTCTTAGTGTCACTCCATCTCTCTCTCTCTCTTTCTCTCTGTCATTTTAATGGAAAAATGGAATGGATTAGCAAAGGGCCACAATATTTCTGAGTGAAATCTAAAGCCACCAAATAGATGAAGGACATTTCCTCGCTTCAAAAAGAGGTAAAAATTGATGAAAGAAAGTCTTGTTAATTCCTTTTTGATAAGAACCAATTGGCTTCAGATGATAAGGCGCATTTAAGAACCTGCAAGGCAAACGCCTTCGAGGAAATCAATTCCAGCCACAGAGAACATGTTATGGGTTAATGCTCTTGTTAATGTATATGTGGGATGAAGAGAGGGTCACTGCACCCTGCCAACACTAGCAAGTTTCTAATAAAGGTAAATCATCGCACGGCACATTTTCGACTCAAATAATTCATGAAATGTGTCTGGAGCTGAAAGATTTACAGACCGTGGGTGTAATATAACCTGAAATATGTCAGAATGTTAATCCCAATATTACATGTGTGAAATCAGTTGAAGCGTGCCACCTTAAGAGCTTGCGGAAGCACATCCTATTTGGGAACATGTATTTAGAGTAGCCGCAGGTTTTTTGTTTGATTTTTTTATGCAAATGTAGTAAATTGGATGGATGGATGAATGGATGGATGGATGGGTGAACTATATTGGACAGATTGGTGGACTGGACAGATGGGATTGGGTGGGTGGGACAAATGGTATGGATGGGATCAGATGACAGCGATGGATGGATGGATGGATGGTTGGATGGATGGATCAGACAGGACTGATCAGATGGGACAGATGGGTGGACTGGACAGATAGGATGGGATGGATGGATGAGACATATGGCATTGATGGGATCAGACGACCATGCTGGATGGATGGATGGATGGATGGATGAGACATCATAAAAATAGTATAACAAACAGGATGGATGGACAGACCTGTGATCTGGTTGTCTGCCCTTGGTTGTGTCAGTAGTTTAGATGAGTTGTTTTTTTTTTTGAAACACCAGTGCAGGATACATTTGCTGCTTAGTTTCCATAATTAGACTGCAGAGAAATGGAAAACCGGTTGGTTGAAAGATTGCTTACATTGTTTATGTGACTTAAGGGAAATAATAAGCTTCAGTGCTGAACCTGAGTGTAACATTTCACCAGGTGGAATGATACTCAGTTTAAATAGTGATTAAAAGGGTTAAATGCTCTAAATACTGAACTATAAACATTTTTGAGTAAATGTAACTGCTGTGTCTGTATTTGACCTTTAGAGATGAGTAGAGACTGAAAAACACCACCCAAAATATCCCTCCACTCCTCCATTCCACCAAAATATAACTCCGCATCTTCAAAAACCAACAGAAACCTGCCAGTTAAACATCACCGGCTACCGTTAAAGGATCTCATAATAAGTTTTAGCTTTATATGCTCTGGCACTGCTCTGAGGAGGATGATGAGGTCTGCTGATGAGCCAATAGGCTGACAGGCTGCATCAATAATATTCACAAACAGGCTTTCAGACATTAACAGAAAGAATCCCAGAAAAAAAAATAAAAAAATCAAGCATTGGCTCTATCATCCGGAGATTCTGAGTCTGATCCCCAGCAATGTGGGAAAGTGTTTCACATTATTTCTCAAGACAAAATAAACCCACAAATAATTTAAATAAGCATTGTTACTAAAAACTAAAGGATTTGATTTTGTTTGGAGATGGAAGGATGGATGGATGGATGGGATGAGTGTAGGAAGATTATATTGGGTGAAGGGTGTAGACGATGGAGCTGCCTGGCAAGAAGAAAAGAGGGAAAGAGAAAGGCCAAAGAGATTTATCGATGTTATGAGAGAGGACAAGAGGAAAACACAGGGGACAGGAAGAAATGGAGACTGATGAAACGGGAGCAGCTGAAAGACAAAGACGAAGATGGAGACAAAGAAGAAGCCTCATAACAGTGGGTCTTGCTGGACCTCAAGACCTCAAATGATGCTTGTTCTGCTTAGATTACAGATTAGAGCCAGGCTCAAACCCACACCCTCTTGTTCCACAGCTGAGTATCCAAACCCTGGACCAGCTCCAACCCAGGAACATCCAACAATCCAACTGACAGTTAAGCTTTTATAGTACGAATGCACCGTCTAAACTGGCTGTTTAAGCCAACCTGAGAGCCATGTCTCCATTAAAATTCATTATGGTTAGGTAGTTGGGCTTCCCTGAGCGTGAGGTCTAACCAAATAACTGTTGATCTGATTCACAGCGGTTATTGGGGCGCTGCTCTAAACTTGGCAGAAAACAATTCATTTTATGCTACTTTGACAGTTTCGGTATTTCAGTTGGCTGCTGCTTGAACAAGTTTTTGGCTAAACTAGACTTCTGGAAGTAAAACAAGCAGCAAATTGATTTGCATGCCTGTTGCATTCACTCGTAAAAGAGAAGCTGCCAGAAGGAGTTCTGTGGATCAGTGCCACAGAGCACTGGTCCAGAAACCGTTCCTCAGAGAGAACCAGACGATCCACTGTTTTGCTCTGTGTTGAGTCGGGCTGGAGTAAAGGACAGGGATACCATGAGGACTGGTTTCAGAATCACTGCCTTAGAGAGGCCATGAGAGGCATAATATACTACTCCTGATCTTGAGGGGACACTAGATTAGTTTGGGGCCTCCTTGGATTAGACAAAATGCTTCACTGCTAAAAAAAAACTTTTGCAAAAACTACTATCTCCAATCCAAAGAAAGGTGAAATGTTTAGAGAATTATATCTTGGCCTCTCCAGATCTTTCTCCCATTGAGCTGCAAGGTACGAGTTGGATTTACAGGTCCTAAAGTGAAGGTTCAGGAGTGTGTGCTCTGCTTGAAAAGGCGCCGGGAGGGCTGAAACAAGTTGTTATGAAAAATTGCAGAAAAAAAGATTCTGTGAAAATTGTTCTGCTGTGATAAAGGCTAGAGGTGGTTATTCTGAAGAAGCTCACACTTTCATTAGATTGCACTTTGTGGCACTTTCCCCAACAGATCTCAAATCTGGGTTCCTCTGGGTTCTACTCTGAGGAACTTAAAGAGCAACAGCTGATGTTATCCTACAAGTCAGTATTTTACTGAAAACATTAATAAAAATGCCATGATTTTAATAACAGCCCATTTTTGCTTGATAGCTTGATTAACAGGAACGAAAAAAACCTATCAAAATAATGTCCAGTTAATATCCTAAGACCATGTGTGAAAGTGAAAGTGACTAGGTGATTTGAAGCACAATGAAATGCGACCTCTGCTTTTCACCCCACACACACACCGGAGAGCGGTGATGGGGACGGCACCTTGCTCGAGGGCACCTTAGGGAGACCTACTGGTCTAAACAGCATCAGTTCTGGAAAAAACAGACGCCATAAGCATTCCACTGCTCGGACCAAGTGTGGAAAAGAGGGTGAAGCAACACGGATGAATAAGGCTTGGACAGGCAGTGATTAAGAATGAGTGTACCTCTTGGAGCGCTTCACTCTGCAGGAGCAGGTTGGCTTGCAGTCTCTCTGCCCGCTGCACATGGAAGGAGTTACGTTGGCTCTGGATGATAAACACCACCTCCCTCAGGCCTGCATGAACACACACACACAGATAATTACCATGCATCCACAACACACACAAACATTCAAACCAAGCCTCCTTCAGGCCTTCTAGACACCGGACAAAAAAAGCAACACATTCACCACAGCACATAAAACCTGGCCCTCACAATATTGTAAATCACAAAAGTATCCAGATTTCGGCTTTTAAAAGGTGCACACACAGCTTGTATAATCTCATTAGAGGAGCGCTGTCCACAGAACGGGTCACTCTGAAGCAGGCCCTCATAAATTTTCCAGCCCAGTGCAAACAAAAGGGACATAAAGTCCCTCAGAACTGGGATGTGGAGCAGTGAACCAATGATCTATGGAGTGATGGAGCTCCATCTAATATCTACGGGATGGGTGGAGGGGATTTGTGATCCAGGACGGATGACCGAGCACCTCACCTCACTACTGCACTCAAGGCTGAACATAATCAAATCCTCATAGTAATGTGTTAAGGCTTCACAGAAGAGTTCACCACCATAAATGGGGAACAAACTCCCCAGTCAATATATATTTTTATATATATAATAACACCGTGGGCAGCAGTGGCCTAGTGTTTAGGGAGTCGGCCACAGAATCAAGATTGAGGGTTCAAACCCCTTACCAGGAGGTTGCTCTGAGGTACCCTTGAGCAAGGTACCATCCCTGTCACTGCTCCCTTTCATAGCTGCCCCCTGCTGCACGGTGTTTGTGTGCATGGGTTAAATGCAGAGGTCCAATTTCGTTGTGGTTCACTGTATGCTGTGCTGTGTTCTCACAATGACAAGAATAGTCACTTTCAGTAATTATTGAGACAGAGCTGAAGGAAGGGTTGATGAGCAGAAGGTATGGTTAATGCACAAATTGTCTGACACAGCAAAAAGGTAAAAGGAAGAATATACAAAGAAAAAAACTGCACTGTATATTCACTCGGCGACGATGAAAAAAAATGAAACAGGACAATGTTTCTCTTCAAATGACGATCTACGAAAAGGATCATTTTACAGTGTTGCTTTAAAGTTTGTGAAACCTTCATAATTTTCTAGATGTCTGCAGACGTGTCCTAAAACCTCAAGATCTCTTATCAACACATCAATAAAGAGAACCTAGTTAAGCCATGGAACCAAAATTTTTATTTTAAAGTGAAAGCACAGCAAGTGTGAACCACAATGAAATTGGACCTCTGCTTTTAACCCATGCACTCAAACACCGTGCAGCAGTGGGCAGCTATTGAAAGCGCCCGGGGAGCAGTGATGGGGATGGTACCTTGCTCAAGAGTACCTCAGGGCAACCTACTTGTGGGGGAATCGAACCCACAATCTTCCGATGCGGGGCAACTCCCTAACAAATAGGCCACCGCTGCCCGCTGCCCAAACTTATAGAATTTATAGAATTTTATATAATCTATGAGTGGCTAAAGTATGCGGTCCCTATTTAGTGTGACCTCCTTGTGCACAAACAACAGAAATCGATTATTAGCCTCAATCGTACAGAAGAGTTTCAGCTGTGGGATTTTGGTGGGGTTCCTCAAATGTTCACTTTAGGTCCTTCCATGTTTCTGTAGATCAGGAACTCCAAAACATGAAATTTATATGGTGGCTTAGTGGGTCGGGATTAGGATCCAGGATCAGTAGGTAATTGATTCAAATCCCAGACCAGTAGGTTGTCCCGAGGTACCCTTGGGCAAGGTACTGCCCCTATCACTGCTCCTGTTAAATGTAGAGGGTCCATGTCTGTGTAATGTGTGGTGTTTCACAATGACGAATGTTTTTACTTCACTTTGTGCAGAAATTCTACCCTTTAATTCCCAATACTCAGGATTACAGCTCATCTGATGATAACACTATTACGATATTACATCAATAAAAGACTTAGAAAGGCTTAATGCTAAGCTCACTTCAGGCGAAAGCAAAGGAACCTCAATCTCATCAAGTATCCTGAACACTGAACCTTGTACGACTGCATTTTATAGCAACTATCATTTCCATTCGGGTTGCTTTAGGCCGAGCTCTACATTTTTAAAGTCACATTCTGGCGGCTTTATGGTTTTCTGACTGAGATGTTTTGAAATACTGTCGCTGGCTGCCTGTCATGGAATGCATGCGTGCGCACACACACACACACGCGTGCAATCATATTGCGCATATCACTCTTTCTTACAGTGAGGTGTCAGTATACTGTGACGTTGCTGTGCTGCTGAAGTTGTGGCTGCATGAATCAGAAATTCAAGTATTTGTTTCTCAAAACTTTGTTGAGGTCGGGTCTGGATTTCTGACGGCCGTGGTGCCTTTAAACCAGCGTTTGTCTTTATTTTATATTTATATTTTAGATTTACAACAATCAGAGTTAAAGATGCTGAGATGTTCGTTGGGTGTGACGAGGATGGACAGGATTAGAAATGAGTATATTAGAAAGACAGATTAGAATTTATATTAGAAAGAAGAGGAAGACCAAAGAGGAGCTTTATGGACGTGGTGAGAGAGGACATGCAGGGGGTCGGTTTGAAGGAGGAAGCTGCAGAGGACCGGAAGAAATGGAAACGGATGATCCGCTGTGGCGACCCCTAAAAGAGAGCAGCTGAAAGAAGAAGAAGAGGATCTTCTTTCTCTGAACACTGTCAGCTTTATCCAGGGCTGAATTTGTGTTGCTTGTTAGTTGAGGTGTTTGGTGGCTGAAACAAATCTACCCTTCAGATGTAAATATCTTGCCACAGAAATGAACAGAATGAAATGAAGGATTTCTGAACCAGATTTGAGTTGTAAATATGTGCAGCTGCCTGCAGGCCTGGAGCTCGAGAGCCCATCTGTGGGGTTTATGTAAATGTGTTTAAAGTTAGATCCCCCCCAAAAATTTAGCTCCAGTTCTATCCATTCAAATAAAAGTATTGATCATCTCATGATGGCTGTTCTTATTGCAACAAGCTTACTTAACCAATGCTGTCATTAAGAATTAGTTTTACTTGCTTGGATTTAGCTCAGGCTAGGGATTCACTCTGTTAGGCTAGACTCAGATTCAGACCAACCCTAGTGTGAAGGCAGGAGATTTAGCCAGTGCACCTGCTTCAGTGATGCTCTGTTGACAAAGGCGCAGCGAGGCTAAAAGGTGATCTTCTACATCCCCACCACCACCTCAGGCAAAGAAGGCTGTCAGCATGGCTTTGTGCCTATTGGATGCCTCCCGTCACACACACACACACACGCAAACACACACTCAATCACACTGTGCGGCACAGACAGTCGCCCTGTTTCCTGGAATTCGATCTGACATGTGAGGAATCATTTTCAATCACGCTCCTGATTGATCGCCTCGCTGCTTCGCCGGTCTCGGCTGGTGCTGCAGAGTGTTTGGGCAGCAATTAGTGCTGAAACAGGCAGTAATGAGAAAGAAGAAAGACAACAGGAGATTTGCGTCTTCTGCTGCAACAAAAGCAGCAGATAAAATGGGTGCGGGACGACATCTAGTTAAATGTCACACACTGGACTCCCTGCTGCTGCCCTTGAGAATAGTCCCATTATTGCTGCAGCTGTAGTGACCTAGGGCTAACTGTGGGAGCCAAACAAAGAGAAGAAAATCCTTTCTGTTTTTCCGTCCATGTGTAATATTTTCAATGAAAAGTATCCAGCGATGATGGATTTGGTTAACCGTAAGACAAGACCCTTGGCCTTTTGAACTACATTTGCCACCTAGGCTCAGCCTTAATGATTTGAATATTCAGCTATTTGTTTTGTTAGTGTTTACATGTTTTTATTTTGGTATATCTTTGGTATATCTCTTAAAAAATAAAAGTTGCCCCCGCATCGGAAGATTGTGGGTTCGATTCCCCACCAGTAGGTTGCCCTGAGGTACCCTTGAGCAAGGTACCGTCCCCGTCACTGCTCCCCGGGCGCTTTCAATAGCTGCCCACTGCTGCACGGTGTTTGAGTGCATGGGTTAAATGCAGAGGTCCAATTTCGTTGTGGTTCCCTGTGTGCTGTGCTGAGACCTCGCAATGACAAGAGTCGTCACTTTCACTTTCACTTGCATATCTACCCTTTAGTACCTAACGTCATTTCGCTACACCATTCCTGAAATGTTAGGCTTACTCATCACTATTGAAAGCAAAACCTTACAGCATAAAAACCAGCAAAAGAAGCAAGTCGAAGGAGGTTTTGTTTTAACAATGGTTAAAAAAAAAAGATTGCATACCCCTCAGAGTCAAAACTGAGAAGTTACAACATGAAAGTGAAAGTGACTATTCTTGTCATTGTGAAACACGGCACAGCACACGGTGAACCGCAGCGAAAATACACCTCTGCATTTCACCCACACGCATGTGCAGCCAGAGGCAGCTATTGAAAGCGCCCAGGGAGCAGTGATGGGGAGGGTACCTTGCTCAAGGGTACCTCCACCCTAAACACTAGGCCACCGCTGCCCTGGTTTAAATATATTTAAATGCCAGGAATATATCTAAATTCAGGTTAATAGTTTCCATGTCCTAACTACAGGGACAGTCCACCTGGAGCAACTCGGGGTTAAGGGTCTTGCTCAGGAACCCAATGGTGGTAGTGCTGGAAGTGGGATTCGAACCGGTGACCGCTTGGTCCAAAGATCCATAGGCAAATATCCACTACAACTACAACTAGACCACCACCACAGACCCAGTTTTTTTGATCGAATTCATGTTGCATAAACTGTCGATCTGAAGTACAGCTTCATTCGATTTAATGAAAACTGTAGATCTAATAAATAATAAAAACTAGCACCGTTTCTCATTTTTTCAGTATCGATAGCAGGAGGAAGATCCCAATGCTCAACATACAGAGAAAAAGTT